>VZRO01000338.1:565841-641404 GCA_013397915.1 Daphoenositta chrysoptera
CGCCGCGCCCGGCTCCGCAACCCCTTCTACCCGCTCACCGAGGAGTCGTACGGCGCCTACGCCGTCATGTGCCTCTCCGTGGTGATCTTCGGCATCGGCATCATGGGCAACATGGCAGTGATGTGCATCGTCTGCCACAACTACTACATGCGGAGCATCTCCAACTCCCTGCTGGCCAACCTGGCCTTCTGGGACTTCCTCATCGTCTTCTTCTGCCTGCCGCTGGTCATCTTCCAGGAGCTCACCAAGAAGTGGCTTCTAGAAGACTTCTCCTGCAAAATCGTCCCGTACATCGAGGTAATGGCCGTGGGTGGGGATACGTGGACCCCGAGCTCCTGTCCCCGCAAGCCTGAGCCGTGTGCGGGGCCGGCGCTGCCCGCTGTCCTTGCTGCCGGCGCGGGTCCGGGTTTACCGGGTGCTCTTGCGACGGAGCGGGGCCTCGTCCCGGCCCGCAGGGACCGGAGTCGGCAGTGGCCGCCCCGGGTCCAGCGGCACCGGGATTTCTGTAGGTCCAGCTGAGTGCGTCCGGCGCTTCCTGCCACTCGCGCGACTTCTGCCAAACTTCCTTGTTCCCTGTGACCCCGAAAAGCAAGTGATCCTCTCAGAATTAGATTTCAAGTTTTTGCTTTGGTTTTTTTCAGTAAAGTGAAGTTGAGTCAGGAAAGCGGATGAAGGGCTTGAGGGGATAGGTTGTGAGGAGGCGATTATAAAAAGGACCATCAATGCGATGTGTGGGCTCTTAACTTATATTTCAGCGTTCAGATCTCACCTGGGTTTTTTTGGGTTTTTTTTGTTTTCTTTTAAAGACACCGGTTCCATTTAAACTGCAGCTTCTTGGCAATTGTTCAGAGGCTCTGTCAAAGAAGCTCTCAGACAGCTGGCCAGAGTCCTGCCGGCAGTGCTCAGGTTGTCCGCTTTATTTATTTACTGGAACTGAACACTGAGGCTTGCTGCTAGGGTGGTAGCCTGGAGTTCTGGCTGGCTCTCCTGTATTCCCGAAACCTTATGTTCAACATTATCCTGTAACTGAGAACTGAGGAAACAACTGATGATTCTCTTGTCCAAAGAACGAGCTATTAGAAAAAAAAAAAACAAACAAAAAAGCAACCCCGCATTCCCCTCCCAACGAAACTTCCAATACCCAACCTGTTACTAAGTCACAGAGTATCGGTTTCAGCAGCACATTAGTAGACATTACCACAGAATTAACTGTCAAAAGATACTACGATATTTTTAAGAAAGTGTTAAGAAAGATGTGTGACGTGTGTAGCCATAAAATTGTCAGTGCTTCTTTCATCTGTGATACAGTTTATTACTGGTGGTACTGGACAAAGGGTGGAGCTGTGCTACGCTTAGTTGAATTCTAGGCCAGTACTATATCACTGCATTTGAAAAACTCAGAGTACACTTAATTGATTTGCATTTAAGAAGACATGATGCAGTAAATATGTTTTTATTGAAAAACTGATAGTGCTTGAATCCTTTAAAATTTCTGAAATGGATTCTGGGGCTGCTTTGTTAACCTATAAAATAAGTACTAGTGTTTTAAAAGTAAGCATTTAAATTAAAATAGATAGTGTAGTTTGTGTTTCAAGGACTATCATGTGACATTTCATGCTTCCTAACCCTTTCTTGGTGCATCCACATGCAAAATTGAAATAATTCTTTGTAATGTCGACTCTAATTAAAGATGAGTAGTTTAAATGATTTGCATGACCATGCTGTTCCTGAAAATTAGTTGCTTATGCTTTGCAGTTTTGGGCACTAAAGAGTTTGTCAAACTGAAAGCAGTTTAGCTGAAATGTAGTTGCTGAAATTCAAAACTGTAATCCCGAAAAATATTCAGCTGCTGCTGTGTCCCATTATAATTTAATGTTACCTTATATTTTCACTTTAAAGTTCTGTGGATGTCTAGAGTTGGTCTTGTTCAAGAACTTTCACCAGTCCAGTCAGGATGAACCAGCAGCTTGGTTCCTGTCTTAGGCTTAGTTATTACTGGTGTCTAAAGCATTTTCTTTGTCCCTGAGGAAATATAATTACCTTAGACCTGAGGTCCAGATATAAAGAGGTATAGCCTTAAGGTTCTGTGTTGCTCCCAGAATTGTATATTTTTTGTTCAGTGGTCATTAAATATGATACTCATGTATGTACGTCAAGTATATTCATCACCCTGAGAGGAGTAAGTAAAAGGCTGGATTTCCCTCTCTGTAAACTGTAGGAATGAGTGGCAGATACTGAACACTAGTGGATCATGACTCTCCACGGTTCACCTGGAGCCTGGAGAGAAGGACAGTCCTGTAAATCAGGATTTGACCCTGCTGAGGCAGAGAAGGCAGTTAGAGCAAGGGTTCACCACTTTCCAAGTGTTGTTCTAATCTCCCAGGCGTTACACAGTGACACTGATGCCACCAGGAGCAATGCAGATGTGCAGCATGTCATGAAATCTGTCCCATGAGCAGCTGCTGCTCCTTGCTCTGTCAAGGATTGTTTACAGCAGTGCATTCATCTGACAGCTGAACAACACTGTCTTTTCCTTTGTAACTCACCTGGGCAGGCCCATCTCCTTCTCACACAATGGGAAAGAGTGAAGTCTTCTTAGGTCCTTGAGAGGAAAGTTGTAGACAGTTATCTTCAGGAGAGGTGTCCAGACCTTCTTGGAATACAAATAGAATCATTGTGCTGAAGATGGACACATTTTAACCTGTTTTCTGTAAGTTTGCACAGTGTCACAGTGTTTAGTTCTTTTAAGTGTCTCTTTGTTCCATGCTTTTCATCTCTTTTTTTTTTTTTTTTTGCATATGCTGTTTAGAGAGCTACATGTCTCACCCAGGTTTGTAGATCCAGAAATATCTCAAGTATCAAAAACCCTTATTGGCCCGAGTCTTCTGTCATACCAGCTTTTACTTTCAGAACTACAGAACAGGGGATGTCTGATAATCCACAGCAAGTGATGTGGTGATCACAGCATTTTAACATAATTCAAGCATGCTTTGTGTTGTTTGAAGGTTTGAATTGATCCCAGGGAAATACCTTGAGTTTTCTTAGTTCAGCCTCTTGTGGCCAATTGGTTTTTATTTGTCCTGTTTAATGGATATTGTGCAGAATTCCAACAAAGCATCTGTTGCCAGTGATAACACATATGCACACACTGTCTGGGGAAAACGCTTTATTATATCTTCTTGCACATTTGTATAGGTAAAGACTGAGCTTCCAGCAGAGGAATGTCTCCACAAATTTAATTTAAAGGGCAGTTTTCCCACACTTAATAAAGATCTTCTGTGACGAGTACATTAAGTAGTCATTTCAGCCATATATTGTATCACAGTATGGCCACCTGTAACTACTAGTTTTAAATGTACTGAAAAGGAATTAAGGGAATGAGGACAACTGATGCAGCTACTCTGCCTGTAAGGATGTGTGGAGATGTGCTTCTCTGCAGTTTTAATACTCTGCTCAATTTTTTTGCCACTTTTCTGCATGGTTCAGAAGTCTAGGTTTTGGCATGCACGTCTGAAGTGTTTACCTGCACACTGTATTTATTTTGTCTTTCACATACTTCTGTCAGTATTACTCAGAATCAGGAGACATGGAGTAAATGACAATACAAAGACAATGACTTTGGCTTATTCCTCCTGATGTGGAATCTTTTTGGTTTTGTTTAAAGCACACACAGTCTTTTGAACAATACAGTTCCAGTTTCCCTACTTGCAGATTCGTGCTAGGCCTTAATAGAAAGAAATATGAATGTAGACAAAATCTGTACTGTTACTGTGATTCTAAATATTTTACAACTGTTAGTCATGTGAAGTTGCATTGTTGTTTCGGTTTTTTTTTATTTTAATACTAAAACCCAATAATGAAGAGATTAAATAAGTTGTTTAAGGTCCAGAGCAACTTGCACAAGATGACTAATGGATTTTGTCAGGTAGGACTAGAAACCTTTTGAGCTTTAGAAGGAAGTTGGCTGGAGTTGAATGCATTTTGCTCTTGGAGGTTACACTAGGAGCTTTGTGTATTTGAGGGGGTCACTGGAAGTAGGCATCACATTCTATGCCAACAGATTGATTCAAGCTACTTGTAGCTGAGTAAGGATTTAGAATTGAGGAGTGGTCTAGCATGAAGGTTTGCAGAGGCTGATTTACTATCCTGAGCAGTCCAGCACAGAGCAGGGAGTTGCTGAGGCTGGTGATGGTACACAGCCCTGTGTTCAGTGCTTATGAACATGAGCCCCTCTGCCTTTCCCAAACAGCTCACAAAGAACAGAAACAAAGTTTGTGTTGTCCTCATCTGGACCATATCATGCATATGAGACTGGTGTGATTCTGGAGCAGGCTGACAGTAAAAGCCTTTGAAATCTGATGTCCAAACTCTGCATGTGTTTTTGGCAATGAATTTTTGGCATTGCTCCTGTTTCTGGTGGGCAAGTTCCAGCTCAGGAAAGCTATCACAATTAGTATTCTTAGTGGAAAGCATAAGGATTGATTTGGACTGAAATATGAATTACTCTCTTTCCCTGGAGCTGATCCTCCAGGGCAATTCGAGGCGAGGCTTTTTTCCATTTCTCTCTTTTACTTGACAGAGGTAAGTTAGAAGCACAGAGAAAGTGGCTGTTCTCTGCCTCTTCCAAAGCTGTCAGAAGAGATCCCTATTTTAAGTTTCACTTTAGGGAAGCAAATACATTTTTTATGGGAGTTTATAAAAGCTGTGTACTGTCTGTCTTTTCTGTGTCTTTTGATGTGCGGCATTTCCTTTATGTCACTTCTCAGACTCTAGTCAGAGCTGTGCTCCTGAACCTCCAGTGAGTCCTCTGGGTCAGAGGCAAAGACACTCACAGATGTTTGCAGTTTCAAAGCTTCATCGTAAGAGTTTTCTAGGGCAATGGCTACATGTATCTTTAACTGAGCAGAATATCTTCAGTGCTTATCACACAATGAATAATTATTTTAAACAGAAGTGTTAATTATCTGGGCCCTGTAGGTATTAATGGCACAATGATAGCAGCTGCATGTTGGTTGTTCTGTCAGTTGGTCTTTCCTCTGCAAACCCTGTCCTTAGGGTCTTCTAAGCTGTTGCTTTTGGCTAAACTTTACATGTGGCATTTCAGCATGGAAATGAATTTGTGTCAGAGTAGGTTTAAAATTGGGTCAGTAATATTTAAGTTACATATGTGTGGAGAGGAAAAGGCAGCATCTGTGATCCCAGCACCATTGACTCTGCTCTGAGCACTGGCATGTCATTTACTCCGTATGACAGGATTTTTCCTGCAAAAGGAGGAAGAGGCAGATTTCTAGAAGTACTTCCATATTGTTAATATTAAGGATTAGTGCAGGAGTCCCTTGTGTAGTGTGATGAGAACTTGATCCCCAGAGCAGAATGACACTTGTTTCTTTATTAAAAAAGAACAAAAGAAAAAAAAAAGTAAATTTACCTATATGGTAGCATGGTAGATTCCAAACAGGAAAATGAACAAAAATTAAATCCGTTTGTGTTTTGTGATATTTCCAACCCCATGGAAAAGCATGTGGTGTACTAATGAGTATTTCCAGTGCCCTGATAGTCTGTTGGCTTTCACTTCCAGCAGAACTCAAGAGCAGTGTATGGAAGTGGATTCTGATTCTAACCAGTCTATCTTAGGATATACAGAAGAATAAATATCACATAAAGTGTGCGTGCTCTGTGTCTTCTTGATGTGAATGTTGATAGTAGTACAAAGGAAACGTCAGTATTGTACCTGTTATTCCATGTGTGTAGGACCATCTCCATGGTAGTAGATTTTGGAACTAGTATCTTGTCTTTTAGATAAGTGATGTAGATTTTTATTTGGGATGCCTGAGGTAATTGCTAATGTCAGAGTGGTACCCTGGCCCCAGATCTTCTTAGCCAGTGAATTATTCTTACCACACCACAGTAGTGTTTTCACGGAGTGACTCTTCCCTTTTTTAATGCATAAACCTGTTAATGTTTAATAGGATTTCTTGTAAGAAATACAGAGATATTTATTTATTTTTGTTCTTTCATAATAATGACTGTTTTTCTTGGTTTTGTTTTGGGTTGGTTTTTTTGTTTTTTTTTTTTTTTTTTTTTTTTTTTTTGGAACGGAGTGGGACTTTTTAATTAAAAGAACAGAATCTAGATAAATATTACATAATTGTTTACAATGGGATGGTCTTTTATTTTGCAATAGTCTGCTCTTATTACTGGACTCTGTACTGTAAGTGTAGAGTAGCACCAAAAAAAAGTATTGCAGTCTGTGCTAACTTTATTTATCTTAGGCAAAACTGACAAATCTACAGGAGCCCCCCTGGTATGTTGCATTAACATGCTCAAAAGCTATGAAGTTTGATGTGGATGTAGAACAGCCATAAGAAAAATTACAAACTATAATGGCTTGAGGAAAAAAATAGTTATTTATATGCTGTAACAGGAATGAATATAAAGAGTCTACAGGGTGTCACTGATAGCTCAGAAGTGGCTTGGACAGTAGTCATCAACCTTTTCTGTAGTTCAGCTTTTCCATTACAATGGGAAAATGTTTTGAATACCCATCTTGTGCTGTAACAAAGGGAGGAAGAATGCCGTGTAGTTTTAAGAAACTCTTTGCTATCAACATAAAATACATTCTGTCTCAGAAAATTCAGCTTCAGCTGGTAGAAGCGTCCACTTCTTATAACACCTTTATTTTATCTTGTTCAATATAAAGTTAGTCTACGTTGTTTCCACTCACTTCTCCATCAGAATGGTCACGCTTGTTTCCAGCCTGGAGTTGCTCATAGCTGGTTGATTTCCGTTCTGTTACATTCACTGTCCTTTGGTTTAAGTAACTTTTGTATCTCAAAATAGCTTTTTTTTGTAGGTGGCAGCAATATCACTTCTGACTCTTTGTCTTACTGGATGGAGTGACCCAACCTCTCTTTTATACTCACTTACAGAATTTGGTCTTCGTTGATCTTTTCACCCAAGTCACCTTTCCTGATTTTGTTTCTGGTTTTCATTACTCTTGACTAGAAATTAGTGCGAGAAAATTCAGTCTTATTTCCGCGGCCATAATTCACTGTAATACATCTACACTGCTCTGCTGGTCAGCCAGAGGCTCTGTTCCTGGAGGCCAGGGCCAAAAGCTGCGGGACCACAGCCAGAAGGAGAAGTAGGGCAGGCCAGGAAAGGCCTGGGAACATTTTGGTAATTGTCAAAGTTTGTGAAAGGGGAACCAATATGTTGGAAGGATGGGCAGGAGAACTGATGCAATTATGCTGAGCATTTCATGAGTTTGCTGTTGTTCTCTGTGGCCTCAGTTCCCCAAATCAGTTTTGACACAGTTGATTTAACAGCTGGTGAGCTAATGACCAAAGGTTTATGCAGTGTCTTGAAGGGGCATCACAGTGCCCACCAACCCTGCCAGTGCTTCTTGAAGAGCAACAGTGCCCACTCACCCTGTCAATGCTTTTTACAGAGCAACAGTATTCAAAGAGACTCTTGTAACAATGTCTTCCTCTGTGGGTGTATGCTGTAGCTGGTAATCTCTTCAACAGCAGTTCTCTGCCTAAATGGTGTGAGTGTCTCCTCAAAGCAGCTTCACCACTTCCTCAAAGCAGATTGATGGTCATTCAGTTGGAAATTTGGGGACTTTTCTGATTTAATGTAGTAAGAGAAAGTTGTAAAATGTTGTCATCCTGAATGTCTAGAGACTGCAGGAGAATCTTCAGAGGGACCATATGGAAATAAACCAGATGACTAAGTGATGATCAAAAACTACTGAGCTTGAGTTGCCCTTACCTTGCCTCATTTCTTGCCAGGTTGGTGGAATTAAGACTGTGATAGCACATCAGACACTCAGCTGTTACAAGAAGAACACCATTAAATTCCACGCAGCCATGCACCACTTTATGATTTGTTAATTTGTGCTTTACCTTCTCCCTTTCCATTTAATGATTTTAATTCTGTAGTTATTTCAGGGCAGTATAACAGGAAAAAAGAAAACTTCTCTGAATTCTTTCACACTTTCAGCTTAGCTCTAATTATCAGTATGACTGGTATGAAGAAACACACCTAAACTGAAATTGTATGAATGTGTGTCCCAGTTCTCACCCACAAAGGTTTTGAGCAGCACCCATTGATTTTGCTGGCTATTACTCATAGTCTGCTGTGTGGAGTAAGTAATCCGACCCTTGAGTTGCTCTACTGCGTTTAAGCAAGTCAGCTGGAGTGAATCCATGATCATCTGCTTGAGTGTTTTTGTTTGGTTTTTGCAAGTTTTTCCATGGCATCACTAACTCTGCTAATCTACAGAAAATCGGAAACTGTTGCCTGTTCCAGGGAAACACTGGCTTTGTTCAGTTCGTTTCATCAGTAAATCCACGGGAGGGTTTTCAAAGCTGCCTTCCAGTATTCTTTAGTTGTTTCCTCTTGCTCTATTTCCCTGTTTTAAGCCTTCACGTTGTTGGTCAATTAATGTGACAGGAACCCCGTAGGTTATGTTTGTTCATGGCAGACGTGTCTTCTTTCATTAGTCCAGCCCTACCAGCTGCAGAGTTTTCATGTCTCGGCCTCTGTGTAACAGTCTGTTTGCAATGAAATGCTGAAGCAAAACAAGTGTGTGTATTGGGGTGGGGGGACACTCACGTGAGAGCTGAAAGGGAAAATCTTAATCTACAGAGACTCAGGTTTTCTTCTGTTCTGCTGATTTTTATTTCAATCCCTATTCATTTCTAAATCTCAATTATTTCCCTGTCTCTTATAATTGTATCAAGCTGAGTCCTGACCCTTTTGTTATTCATGTTGCATGTTAAGGCTAAAGGTTTTGCTGTCACTAAAAGAAATTTGAAGACTGCACACACATTTAAATGTTTTGGAAACAAAGTCCCTAATCTTGAATTAAAAAATCTGACTCTCAGCTGTGATACAGGAAAATCGTATTTCATTAGTGAAGTTTATCACTGTTCATTAAGATTTCTCTGTAACCGTTTTTCTTTAAATTTAATTTTTCTTCAATCGTTTTTCTTTTTTGGTGTATTTACCAAGCTTTCTTTGAACCTTGTCAGACAATTTAACTTCCAAACCAATATGTTTGCCTATTAAAAATGTTTACAGTACTGCCTTATCATAAATAAATATTTCTGCAAGTTAATTAGTAAGAGATTTCATCTTACTTATTGCATCTTTTAGGAAGCTGTTCAAAGAATTCTCCAACCAAGCCAACGTCTTACAGTTCTAATCCCAAGTGCCTAATATTTTTCAGTGATAGTCAATTTTAGCAATCTGATATGGCCATTAAATATTGAAGGCCAAAATTAATGATACATTTATATAATTGTGCATAATTGTGCTATCTATCTTTGCAGAACTTTTTTCAGAGATGCATAAACAGTATTATTTCAATATTATAGTGGAAATCAGAAAGTGTTTCTTAAAATATGCCTATATGAAATTTAAATATAGCATTTCATATCAAATTTTGATAAGCAAAATTATAGTGAACTGCCTAATATTACTTTAGATTTCCCAGTTAATTGCACAGATATGGTTCATTCATGATAAAAGTAAGCATTCTTTACATTTATTAGAAATATTATTTAACTTTGTTTTTTTCTTCTGCATCAACACATTTTCAGCATAACACAAGTATGCAAACCCAAGAAAATAAGTTAATTAAAATTCAATAGGGTACTTAATCTTTCTCCAATTGAAGTTAATGGGCGTTCTGCTTTAAATTTGAACTGAAGTTGAATTTATTGTTAATAGAATTAGGCCAAAATGTATATAATCTTCTTGCAAATTTCTTTTAGGAAATTGAATTATAAACAGGATAAAATGATAGGAAATGATGTTTCATGACAGCACAAGATTTCTATTCATGCATAGAATAATGATTATTAAAGCTAGAGAACATAAGCATTGCTCTGTACTTGTGTCTCACAGTATATAATTGACAGCTCTGTCCAATCCATCTTTAAATCATTTAAATAATGAAACTTCTTCCATTTCTCCTGGCCTACAGTACACTCTTCCACAGAGTGTTTCCTATGAAACTAAGCCTGGGTTTTCCTTGATTTTTTTCTAAATGAAATACCGACTATAGGTTATATAGAGCCTAACTACTACAGTGAAGGTTAATTTTGCACAGGCTCTGGAAGTCTGAGGATTTCAAGTACAATTTCTTTGAATTCATGAAAGGGTTGACTTTATGCACCTACATCACATCAAAATTTCACTTAAAAGCCTAAGTCCACAAAAGTAGTTGTTGGATCCAACTCAATTCAGTAGATGCCTAATCCCCAGGGTTTCTGAGTTTTGTAGATACGGAAAGTTTAATGTTTTGATCCCCTGCATGCATGATAAACTTGTAATGTGGTCATAAGTTTGTACTTCTGCTGAAGGAAACCTCTCCTATCTCTTTTGATTTAAAATTCCAACCCCTGTGGTGGAACCAATCTTTCTGAAAAACAACTCCTAGGAAAAGGTGGGGGAGGAAGCACTTTAAATTTTACTCAATTCATCTTTATTTTTTTTTCCACTCAGTGTTGTACAGATGCTTGCTTGGATCTCCGGGAGAGGTTGACTCCAAGCTGAAATAAGAATTTGTAGGCGAAAAAATAGAAGCATGTAGTGTTTTTGGAATGCATGCTGGATGGTAGCTCAGCAAACAGTGGAAGCTAAGTTCTGTCTGTGATGTTTCTTTTGGTGGTGCTCATCACCACGGTGCTCAACTGTTTCTCTTTCCACCCCTGCCCCATTTTTCTCATTTTGCTTCCCCTTTTCTCCACTATGTTTTTTTTTTCCTCCCCGTGACAGCACCTGTATTAACCTGTGTTTCCTTTCCTGCTCCTCAGGTGGCCTCTCTGGGAGTCACCACGTTCACCCTGTGCGCTCTCTGCATCGACCGGTTCCGCGCGGCCACCAACGTGCAGATGTACTACGAGATGATCGAGAACTGCACCTCCACCACGGCCAAGCTGGCGGTGATCTGGGTGGGCGCGCTGCTGCTGGCCCTGCCCGAGGTGGTGCTGCGGCAGCTGGCGCGGGAGGAGCCCGAGTCCAGCGGCAGCGCCCCCGGCGAGCGCTGCGTGGTGAAGATCTCCACCGCGCTGCCCGACACCATCTACGTGCTGGCTCTCACCTACGACGGCGCACGCCTCTGGTGGTACTTCGGCTGCTACTTCTGTTTGCCTACCCTCTTCACTATTACCTGCTCCCTGGTGACAGCAAGGAAAATCAGGAGGGCAGAAAAAGCCTGCACAAGGGGGAACAAGCGACAGATTCAGCTGGAAAGTCAGATGAACTGCACAGTGGTGGCTTTGACCATTTTGTATGGATTTTGCATCATTCCTGAAAACATTTGCAACATTGTGACTGCCTACATGTCCACAGGGGTCTCTCGACAGACTATGGACCTCCTCCATCTCATCAGTCAGTTCCTTTTGTTCTTTAAGTCCTGTGTTACCCCAGTTCTCCTGTTCTGTCTCTGTAAACCTTTCAGCCGGGCCTTTATGGAGTGTTGCTGTTGCTGCTGTGATGAGTGCATCCAGAAGTCTTCCACAGTGACGAGTGATGACAATGACAACGAGTACACCACAGAACTGGAGCTCTCCCCATTCAGTACCATCCGTCGCGAAATGTCGACTTTTGCCTCTGTGGGGACTCACTGTTAACCGACCTTAGGACTTTATTTGCTGTATCTTTTTCCTTTTTCGTTTTTTTACTTCATATTTTTCTTCTTGAAGCAAAATGCAGGAAAAGAAACTACTGTTAAAAACTACTCTTGAAACCAATCTGTATTAACAGTCATGCTTTGGAAAATAATTTGTTTGGTTATTAAAAGGTGAGAAAGAGAGAGAAGGAGAGCCAGCACACTTTAAATCATGAGATTTTGTATGGTGCTAGGATTTCATTGGTTGGGGAGGAGGATCCATATCAATCCACTTTTTTAATTCTTTAGTAATTTTTTGATAATCACTGTAAAATGATTATATAGACATTGTGGGCTTTGCAAGGTGTTTCATGTAAAAGATGTGGTGGAAAGTATTTGAAAGTAGTTTTAATCCAATTACTGTACACTATTTTGAGAGTACTTGGGCTTCAGAAAATTTTTAAAGTAGCATAAAAATAAATGAGGTTTTATTCTTTAACTTGATTGTCAATCTGCATTTAACAAAGACACCTATGAGTAGTATTAAATTCCTTTAATAAGTAAAAAAAATCTTTGCTTATAATAATTCAGGTGGCCATATTTAATTAACATTTGGGTACTTACACTTGGAGGATATAATTACAGTGTTTAAGGAAGATGGCTATAATGGTATTAGGTTTATAGGAGTGGGCTTTTTTAATGTTATATTATGAAGGTTCAATGTGCCTCATTGAAAATTTTCTTCTTAACCTGCAGGTATACAAAATCTTGAGTTATTTTATACTTCTTACAAAGAAACACTCACTTTATCACTGAATTTTGTCTTGTGTGGTTTCAAAATCAAGATTCTTTCCATAAAACACTATTGGTTTTACATTGAGTTTATGTCCTCAGTCTCTGTATATATAGCTCCTACTGGCTTCAGTGAGTCTCATTGCAGAGAAAGGCATTTTTTTGCCAGAGGTTTGCTGACAATAAATGTGAGGGACTGAAACATGTGGAGAGTGAATTCCTTCTTTTTTAAGAGGTATAAACTCACTTGGACGCTTGGGGCTTGACCCAGAGCCCATGGCAGTTGGTGGAAAGGTTTCCATCAATTTCAGAGCGCTTTGAATCAGACTGGCATCTCCTGTTTATTCTGGGATATGTATCATGAATATTAATCACAGGGGCTCTGTATACTGATTCAGAATCCTGCTGCTCCCACAGAGACCGCTATTCACGAGCAGCTCACAGCTCTGAAGCTGGTTTTGAGAGCCACGGTGTGTTTTGCTGATGGCTTCTCGCTGTCCACAGAGTTGTTAAAATGAGGGTATGTCAACACTGCCAGTAACAGTGTGATACAGTAAAATCTAAAGTTGTTATAAGCAAGCCAGGTTGGAGACTGGAAAGTGCCTATCCCTATCAGCAGAGCTCGTTTCCCCACTCTTGGCTAAAGTAGACCTTCTGCTCTTGGCAGGCAAGCTGGCTCATATTTACACTGGGCAGCAGGCTGAAGGGTAGGCACACGCTGAGGAACTGAATTTTTTATAGATAGCTTGTATTTTAATACTAATTAAATAAATAATGCAGCTGTATTGAGCAGAAGGAAAATCCCATGCATTCATGCTTTGAAATTAACAGTGAATGTAGCTGTTGTAGTCTTACCTTCATCATGATACCTACCTCTATATATGTTAAAGAACTTGCTGTAACTTCTGGAAAGGACTATTTTTTTTTTGTAGATTCCAGATTTAATATGTCTAACCTTAGTATCTGCTTGGGCAAGCAGTATTTCTTCTTTTTCTTTACCCTTTTACCTATAATAATTTCAACTGAAAAAACCAGTTTAAATTAATTAATATGAATATGACTCCAAACATATATGCACTTGAGTTCTTTTTCTGACTTTTGAATCAGATATTAAGCCCTAGCAAGGCAGTCTGCTTTAGCCACAGGCATTTGTTTCTGCTTAGACCTTGAGAAATTACCTAAGTTTTAAAAATCCCATTTAACATGCTCAACCACTTCTGAAGATAGGAACTGTCCCTTCCTTATAAAACCTTTCATTGGTTTGACTTTGCTTGATTACGTTCCATATAGTATGAAAGAGATTAAAGAGAAAAGATGAAAACAAAATCTTTCACATTTTGGTGTCTGTATTTCCTCAAATACATATTCCCATCTCTGCATTTTGATTTTTACTATTATTTTTTAAGTGCCAATATTTATAAAGAATGGGAATAAAACTCAGTTTCTGTTCCTTGGTGAGAGAATTGTTTCCCTCAGCTGCCTTTTCTGTTACAGCGGGGGCTCAAGGATCTTGGAAAAGAACAGCAGAATGGGAGGAAGCACTTTAAAAGCAACATGAAAGAAATAGAGAATTTACTTGGGAATATTAAATGATCCCATTTTGCTATTTTAGGTGCAAGATTGCACCAGGACACACACAACATGTCCCCATTGCTAGGGATATAAGGTGCTTTCAGCTTTCCACTCAGCAGTGGGCATGTGTCAGCTCTGCTAAGTACTGCTGCTGGCTCCCAGGTTACACATTCTGTGTCCCAGAGAGGTGCAGTTTGCTTCTCCCTTTAAACATTTCCACAATATGTGTATGGTCGTCCTGGAAAAAGAACAATCCAACCAACCAAGCAAGCCAAACAAAAATACCCAACAAAACCAAACCAACAACAAACCCAACAGCAACAACAAACCCACACCCAGCAAAAAAGCCCAACCCCACACAAAAGATGTAGTAAGTCATAGAAGAAGATAGGATTTGAAGATCAGTAATGCTGCGTTTGTAGATACATATTCCTACTTGTGTGGCAGAGGATTCTCCAGTCTTGTATTCAATGGGGCTTCTTTGTACCCTGTATAACCTTGCCTTTGCTGCTGCTGAAAGAGCATTTTTCACAGCTATTTCTCTGCCGTGCCATGGATAACTGTAGCAATTTGACATGCAAGACACCCTTTTATTCTAATTTGTTCTCTAAATTGGTTAAACTAATACCACATTAGCAGATTTGTATTGTTGCAGCCATTCAAGTGTCATGATGAATGATTCCTTATGTTAAAGATGCCGTACTGCATTGCATTTCTTCCAGCTTTTGGGATTGATGGTCTGAACTCTTGAAATTTTCTTGTGTTTGCTTTTCTTACTTTCTCTAATATTTTTGGAAGCTGCTTCTGTCTGTTTTGAATCCAGTTCTGTCAGACATTTGTCTGTTAACAAGAGGGCATTTGATGACTGAAGAGTTGCTTATTGCAAAGATTTAATTTTTTTTACTTAAACTAGAGAAACGTGCAGAACATGGTGACCAATATAGAAGAGTGATGGAATGGAAAAATCAGATCGTAAGGTAGGAAAACCTTATACCTCTCAGGTACATAAGCCTTTAATACATTAGCACTAATTGTCCCAGCTCTGGTCCCATTGAGAAATTAAAAACCACAAAACTCTACTATGATTTCAGTATCTCCAATGAAAATGTTTCATGACCTGTATCAAAATAGAATTGTGTAGGCCAAAGTATAAATGGTAAGTTATTGAGTAATATCTCTCAGAAGAAATCTCTTATTTTACAACTTCCAAGATAAATTCCTACATTCAACCTTAAATAAATCCTGCCCTTAAATGACATCAGTGACTTGCTGAGCTCCTGTTCTGTCATTGAGACCGTGATGTAAGCTTCCACAGTGCTGCTCCAGCAGCTCTGGGAATGGCTCCCAAAGACACTGCAGAGGTTTCTGACCATGTTGTCCTACATCTCTTTGTAAGAAATTGTGCAGTGTTGGGATTGTCTCGGTTTGAGACAAGTTTAGGGAGCAAAGCTCTGGAAGGAACATCTCCATAGAAGGCAGGTTTGAGCACTCCCTCCCCCAACCAATACGAAAGGAATTTCTTGGAGGAAAGTGAATAAAACTGTTTATTCAACAAACAACGTGCCGGCAGAGCACAGGACAAAGGAATAATGTTTAAAATATTAAACCTGCTCGATGCAGAGAAAGCTGGTGGATTTAGAGTTCCCTCTGTAGCTGGCCCGGCCCCTCCCGAGGTCCGAGGCCGGGGTGCGGCGTCCCCGCAGCCTCCCCGCCGGCCCGCGGGCTCCGATGATCCATTCTCGGATCACAGCTGGGCCGACCAGTTCCAGAAGGAGAAGAAGAAGTTTCCAGAGGATTTCGGTGTGCCGGTAAAGGAAAATTCCTTGCCTCAGCTAACAGGCTGGCTCAAGGCGGGAAGGTGGTCCCTCGGCTCCGCAGCGGTGAGAGCGCGGGGCGCTGTGTGCGCGCCCCTGAACAGAACCCGCGCTGAGGAATTTCCCCGGATCCCCTCCACTCTTCCCTCGGACCCAGCTGAAAGCTGCGGGACCCATTTCTAGGCAATAAGCGGACGATAGGGGAATGCAGTATTGTCATAAAATCACCCCAAGACCAGGCTCTATGGTGAGACTGTCCTATTGTGCTCTTGGCACTCAGAAGCAAACTAGATTCTATGAAATGTGAATTGCTATAGAAATTCTGAGTAGCTTATCCAAATTCATTAAACAACAAGAGTATTCAAAACCTCTCCTAGTATCTGTGAGCCATTGTCTTAGACACAGTGTAAATACATGCAACTTGCCCTGTGGGTGCCTAACTGCTGTTGATGTGCTCAGATACATCGCTGAGCTGCTTCTGGGCTTTTTTTGCCAGGTGGCATTAACAGAACTCCAAAACCACTTAAATCATCCCCTTGTTATTGTGCTGTAACTAAGACTGAAGGCAAAACCTGCTCAAAATTAGTCTGTCTCCTTAGCTGGGCTCTGTCTTGTCTGTGCATGGAGAGCACATCTAAGGTTACAGGCTGTAAGTGGATACAGGCTTAGCACAGTAGCATCAGCATGTATATTTGTGCATGTTCTCATGAATCAAAAATTTAGCTTCTGTTACTTCTAGGATGGAAGAGCAAGATTCAAAACCCTGCTCTGCTTAATTTATAGGTGAGACTTGAAATTTGCTGCTTCAACATGCCATCAGAAAGGCACAACTGCTGTAGTAATAGACACATTGGTGATATTACAGAGGGGAGAACCTCTAAGAAGTAAAGTGCCTGCAGAAAGCTGACTCACCTTAGTTCCACAAGAACCTAGACCTAATGATTGGCACAAATTGCAAAGGCAAAGAGGGACCTTGAAGTGGATCTGCTATGTTCTGACTTCTTATGTCTTCATGCTGAAATGATCCTTCTTTCTCCATATCACTGAGAAATGCCTTTAGGAGTCATAGCTTTTTTCCTTCTTTCTTTTTCTATGAAAAGCACAGCCAAAGTCAATGTGAGCAGATGATATGAATCATTAAAACTTAATGGTATCCTACATGCACTGTCTCAGTCTTCAGGAACCGTATTTTTTCACTACTGTTTTTTATTTGCTTGAGTCATTTAAGACCTATCCTTGGCAGATGTCAAATTTTCAAAAGCTGGGTATGTTTTATAATCAATAAGAAACAATGAAAAAGACACAGACTGAGATACTTCAGGACACTCAGGCATCTCTGCTACAAAAACACTGACTCGTGTTGAGAGCTAAATGTTCACCAGTCAGGAGAGCTGTGTTTAATCATGCACTGCATTTAACCCCTAAAATCCAGGCTACTTGCTTTCCCTGTGGTACAATTTGGCTGGTTCAGTTTTTGGATTTCAGGCAGTAAAATCTGTGACAAAGACTCCCTGTCATTTTCAACATGACAACACAGAAAGCCAGTGCTCCGTTTCTACTGGTGACACCTTCCCTGTGCAGTGTTACCTGGAGTGCCAGGGTCTGTATGGATGGAGTGCCAGGATCTGGATGCCTGGATGTCTCAGCCTCTTTCAAGGAAGGGGTCAAAGATATCTGTCATTGTGCACTGTGTTGTGCATCACAGCTTCTTACAACTGAAAAGCAGAAGATATCCTGACTAAAATGTTAGTGGGGTTTTTCTTCAAGTAGAAATCAGACCTATCAGAGTTACAGGATTCTCAGTTTAGAGTATTTAATAGAAGTGCTAGTGGCAGCATTGTTACTCAAGGTAGTAGGTAATTGTGGCTAAAGGGAAAGATTTTCTTTATATATATATATAAAATCCTTTATATTTTATCCTATATTTTTCTGTGGTTATAAAGTGGGGTTTTTTTTCCTAAACAAAATGCTAAAATCCCACAAGCACTCATTCTTTTGTAGTTAGAGAAATTCCATCATTAGCTTACATCAGACATCTTCATTTATATCCACAGTGAATTAAACCCATTGTTCCTTGAGAAAGGAGACCTAAATACTCAATTAGAAGCATGGTCATGACTAACTTGATCTTGAAGAGAGAAGATTTGAATAAACATTGCAGGCTGGGATGATAACATAGTTTTTTTTTTAAATAACCATGGTTTTACCAGCCTAAACTTTTTAAGACATGGGAAGATACATACAATTGAACAATAGCTTGTTATTGAATTTCATAATTGTCACTAGAGACTCCAGAAAATATACAATCTGGAATAAAATGATCTCATAGTAGCTGGATGTGCATGTGATAGTCCCTATTGAAGACAATAGAAATATTTAAGTAAACAAATAGATTTTAGCCTCTTAGCTTTTATACCAGAGAACTAATTCTTCTCTAAAATTTGCTTCTAATTTGATTTAATATACATGTGTTTGCTAGATGAATCTATTTAGTGTTTTTAGTGTTGTATAGGGAACACAAGAGCTTGAGAAAGAAGGTAGCTTATCTGTAATTGTAGCCAGCAGTTATACTTCACATTTTTTTCTTAAATCCTTTCCATTGTCTATTTTGAAGCAATTTCTACTGACTGTTCTTATCAGTCTTTTCAGTGTCTTATTCAATTTGCTAACTCTCCCCTGAGCAAAGGAAAATCCTTTTGTTTTTCTGATGATCAATTCTTCTAAATTGAACATATAAGTAAGTCTTATTCATTTTGCACAATCTATCCACTGGAAGACTTAACAGTGATCAGTCCTTATCCCTATGGAAAGTACTTACAAATAAGGAAGCTGCAGTCTGTCTTTCTCTAACCTAGCAGAAATAAAAATATCATCAATCTGTCCAAGACCTGTGGCCAGAGTATCCACGTTACAGCATGTATTTCTGACTTAAAACTGGCTCACCTACCTGCAAATCATGATACAACAGACAACAACGGTGTCTCCTTGGCAAAATATGGGAGGTTTCTACAAGAAAGTGGCTCAGGTATCTTCATTTTATATGGTGATTCTCTGAGGAGTATCTTTTTATCTATAAAAAACCCTCTTGTAGATTGTTAGATGCCAGTGTGACCTCTGAGTAAACTATTTCTCATTTAGGGCTTCCTTTAGCAGGTATCATTCATGAGCCTTAAGTTCAGGCTTATGGTTCAGCTGGGGGTTGACATCAGTTGTTGACCTGTCCACGATACAAGACACGCCGTGTGTGGACAGCACTGCTGGAAGCTGCAGCTGGAGGGTGAAAGGACAGGGATCTCCCACGGGCAGTGCAGTGCATCTGCATCCAGCCTCCTGGGGGTCCATGGCAATTTGGTGACAAGTCTGTTGAAAGCTGGCACTGGTTTTGAGAGGTTTGCATAGCACTGCTTTTGAAAAGCTTAAAGGGGTAGCCATTCTCTTAAACTATTAATTTTCCTTGAAACATCCTTGTTTCACATGGAGGGAGACTTGCCTTTGGCTTTTGACAATAGAAGAAGAAGAAACAAGGTGTAAGAAAAGGGTATAATTCTGCTTAGACGTGCATAATCTTGGCTTGTGTCTTTGGGGATAGAATTCTGTAATTATAATGGTTTCTTAGCTTCCCAAGGTTAAAGCAGATTGGTCACTGGATCCTCCACTCTCAAATAGACCCCCCCACTGCTGCTGAGGATGGAGTCAGTGACCTGGGTAAAACAAAGACCCCTGAGACAACATCTGACTTTTTTTGCCCACAAACATGCAGGCCTGTTTGAGTGCTAAGTCCGTTCAGATAAAGAGAGCATAGAGAGCATGTAGATCAGCCTGCTTTTCCTGATGTCTCCCCTTGGTGATGAAAGGGTTAACAGTGCTAGCATTTAGCCTAGCAGAGCCTGGTTTCAGATGAATGGGGGCAGTTTGTGCCTTCTCAGTGCCTGTTTCTTGCTCTCCTCATCCTGCACAAGGCAGCACTCTATGTTGAGATCCTCAAGGTCCTACTGCCTGCAGGGCTTGACTTTTTTTAACCTTTCTTTGGTAAATACAAGGAAAGAAAGAAAGTAATTTTTAACTGTTTGAGGACTTTGCTTTGTTTGTTCTTTTCAGCTACAGAATTTTGATTGTTTGAGCTGTCCTCTATACATCTCAAAGTGACCTCTGTTTAATCAGTGCTTGAGTTCCGTGAGTAAAAAACGAGTTGAAGAAGACAGTAAGCCCTTCTAGCTCACTATGTTCCCACATACCTATGTGGTTTGGGCCTTAACTCAATGTAAAAGCCAAATAATAAATGAGTCTGCCAGGTAACCAAAAGCTTTCAGAACCTGGAGGCTGGTAAAATGATCATTACTGTGGGCTTCTCTGCTACTACTCAGCAGCCAGCTGCAGAAGTCTGCCCTGGGATGGACCTGCCAAATCAGAGATAGGCGTCCCTTGGAACTAATCTTGAATAGAGTGAAAATTAAAATATGAGGTATTTTAAATGAAATATGCTGTGTTCAGCAGAGTAGAATTTCGAACACCAAGGTCTATTCTATCAGAGCATACCTGACCTGCTTTACCCCCAAGCCACTGGCAGGCTGTCAAGCTTTTGGCCCTGCTGGAGGAGAAAATCTATTTTGTTGATTCTGGCATCTAACTCAAATATTAGTGTCAACCTAAAAGTATTAAAATATGAGATTCCTTATGGGCAAAAGTGATTCTCTTAAAAATGCACGAAATCCTTCTTGACACATTCCTAACAATCACTAGCTCAGGAAGGACATTGTGAGGTAAGATTTATGTTTGCCTCTGGAGAAAACTTCTTTAATCAAATTAAGAAAGATGAATTTGAATCAAGATTTGAGCTTATATCCATGATATGCTAACTATTGTATTGTATGTTATATAGACAACAGAAATATCTCTTTCCTTACATAAAAGCTAAATATTCATAGAAAATGTAAGGACAATAAAGAAATAAACTAGGCTAAATTGCTTAACAAGCCCTCACAATTTCATCAGTTACTTCATTGCAAAAATCCTGGTTTAGTTTTGAATATCAGAAGCAGACCTAATTGTTTAGTTATGATGGAGACTCCTGCAATTCCATTTGCTTCTAGTGCTAATTATGCTCATTAACAATAAAACCATTCTATGACTTCAACAAACCTTTCATAATTTTGATAGTACATGTTCAAATAGATCTAGTTACTTAAATGGAATTGGCTCTGGAATAGCTGAACATAAGATTAGATCTCTTTCACACTCAATTTCTGAAACTGAGCAGTTTTCTAACCTCAGGATCTGTAAGCTCGTTACTGAATATTTACATATGGGTTTTGGTGAAAATACAAGATAATTACCTACGTAGTTCCTTTCTCAGCTGAAGCTCTTTGAGTGTTTCCTCCTCCTCCCACGTAGTTAACCCTCTTAAAAATGCACGAAAAATATGTACATTGCTCCATTTAGCATGTGCTTTTAAGTGCTCTCAGGACAGCACATTATTGTTATTTAGGCAAAGTATTCAATGTGACTTCCAAACTATCAACTAAAGATAGTCCTGATTTTTCTCCTCACCCATTTTCTGTATATAGGTTTTTTTCTACTTCCAGTGTTTATTTCTTAGATGAAGTTCAAGAGTAAGTTTTCTTTAACCTGTTACAGGAAATTGTTTGCTGAAAAGACACACTGTTAATTAGCAAAAAAGCTCTAGCTGTCAATAAACAAGTTAATATAAATTAATCAGAGGTTTTTTTAGAGCATTATACAGTCTATTTTCTGTTTTATTTAAGATAAAAATTACTACATTTCAGCTATTATGCTAATACCAGAGCTTAGCACCAGAAGTTGATCTCAGTTGTATGGGTGTCCACTGTAGGGGTATTGCTCCAAGAACGTTATGATGTAAAAATACACTGTAGGGGTATTATTTCAAGATCCTTCTGATGTAAAAGAAGCTTCATTTACTGAGGGATCAGCACCAAAAGCCCTTTGCAGACTGGCAAAACCTCTGTTGCATGCCCTGGCAGTAGTGGGTACTGCATAGCCTTTCCAGCCAGCGCAGGGTTGTGGCTCCTGCTGATGGCAAAGCTTCTTGCAGATACAGCAAAGCACTTCTGTCAAAACCAGAAAATACTGTGTTCCTATGGTGTGGATATGATAAACCACAGCAAGGGCAAAAACCTCAATTGTGCCCTTCAATCGGCATGACTGTTAGGGTTTTCTGCCTAGGGCCGATTGCAGTCCCCAAACACATGGGGGTTTATTTTGGGGAAAGAAAAGAGAACACTCCTGACTAAACAAGCTGAGTAATTCTGCATTGTTTTACTTCAGCAATGCTGGGGCCTTGGTGGAAATAGGCACTCAATCCTCTTTTTCTTTGACTCCTGTAATCTCCTTGGGCTATACTGATTCAGACAGGAGGTGTCTACCGAAAAGCAGGTGCCTTGTCACAGTCACAGAGAGCAACCATAGGAAAAGCGAACACATTTTTCATCAAGGAGACCCCAGGTCTCAGAGGAGAAAAAGTGATGCAGGTGATCAGGAGGAGATTGGTGCAGTGGTTTCCTGTCGACCCTCATTTGCATCATAAACCCATCACCCTCCAAGCACAGAGGAGCAGCAGGGCTGGTAGCCTGCTCAGCCCCACAGGGATGGGGGTCGGGAGCACTGGCTGCGCTGCCGAGGGAGGGGTGGTTCGCACATCGCTGCCGCCTCTGCAGCACTTGGCTCCAGACAGTGCTGTGCGTCTCTCACTTCTAAGAGTGCTAAAAGGTTTTCTCTCCTCTCTGTGGTGGGTAAGCAAATGCAGTGTACGTACGTGTGCTTCTGCTGAAGCACCTTTATGTTTTGATTGCCATTTGTTGTTCTCGTTACAAAGAACGATCTTTCTGTTAACCTAATCTAAGTCATCACTTGAACACTGCAAGACTGTATGTCATTTTTAAGTTACTATATAGCGATGGCCTTAGGGAAATTCTACAGATGCCTTGCCACAATCCATTTCTTCCCCATGAGGTGCTACCAGACTAGTTGCTTAGGTTCATTTGCCACAGCTGTTTGCTTCTTTGACCTCAAAGCTAAAAAGGTATGGTGTCAGTGGAATAAAGAAAAGGCTGCCTTTTAAATTACTGATTATAAGACTTATACGTGTTCTTACGGCCAAATGGAACTACTCCTGTGAGTATTTTGCCTTCACCTTTTAATATTTTTTTTTCCTTTCCGATTTCTGTTAACCTGTAGACATAGATAAATGAGTAACACAAAATTAATGTGCTTATTGGTCTGGAATAATTTAAGACAGACTAATATCTCCCTGACAGAAAATTGTCAGCTCAGTTCTGTCATGGCATCAGTCATTGCAAGCTATTAAATTTCTTAAGCAGATCTACTAGGTAGGTTCCTAATTTTATTTATTTCTGCAATTCAAACATATCCCACTTCCATTTTGACCAGTTGTTCCTATCTAGTTGTGCTTATTTATTTGAAGTTATTTATAGGTGATACTGTCCCAAGCTAAAAGCTCAGCATGCAAGAGATTATGAATATTAAAATATAATTTTTCTAAAAACCAAAGGCAACAAATCTAGGTCAAAGATATTGCCTTGGGCAAAGTCCATACAAATTCTTTTGCATCACTGAGTATTACAGCTTCTGTCTTTCTGTTTAAAAATGCTCATACCTCATCAGGCAGGTGCCTTTCTGTGGAATGGACATACCATTTAAAAGCATCTCAAGAGCTAAGTGTGCAGATCCTGGGCTAAGTGTTGCAGAGGAAAGCAAAATGTTATCCCATAATATACATAAATCTAATGACTGGTCTTTGAGGTTTGGGTTTGTATTTGCTGCTTGTCCCCTTTTGAGGAAAAGACTGGTCCCTAAATATAACGTGAGTGGTATAAAGAAAGAACTAGGGAAATTTGAGGAGCTCCTCACATTCTTACTTGCTGAAGGTGTTCATTCATGTAAAAATCCACTAAATGGCTCTACTCTGTCATTTCACTTTTATATTTGGTTTGCTGCATAAGTCCGAGTTTCCTGGTCAATTTGCTGGGTTTATATCATGCTACTTGTGGTCTCTTCTCTGGAATTAATTAGTTCCCTCCTAAGAGAGGCTAGTTTTCTTCTTGGAGAGTGTGGCTGAAGTCAGCCTTCTGTGGGAGGTATTAGCTTTGAGCAGTAAGAATGTGGGCACATACACACCAGGTGGCTTAAGAACCAAGGTTCTTTCTATCACAGTCTGCAAAGACCTTGTAGGCACACCCAATGCACATAAAGTGGATAATTTCAGAGCCTGATTACAAGGATACTAATGTGGAAAAAGAAAAACTGAGGTTCAGACTTTTATCGGATGGCATTGATCAAGTAGGAGTGTGTTGCATTAAGAGTATAGGAATTTAGCAGAAAATAAACCCCTTTGCATTACATCTGGTCCCCAGAGATCAGAGGGACTGGGTGCAGCTGGGTTTAACTTCTGTTTAGAGCCAATTTAGCAGTATAACTCTGCTCAAGGTAAAAAGAAGAACTTGCATGAGCACAGATGCACAAATATGCAGTTTTTTTTATCCAGTGCTGTAGGCCTGATCATATTCAGTAAGGACTTTGCACGATCTAGATTCACAAAGAGTGCAGTTTGTTGAAACAACTGGAAGCAGATTCAGGATCGCTGGTGATAAATGCACTAACTACAGAGGGCTGACATGTGTCGTGACAGAAAGTCATGTAGGAGAGGTCTAATAGCCCTGGATACTCCTGGGTATGTTCCAACACAGCCAGAGGCGTAAAGCTCATCTAAAGTTGTCCCTTCACAAGAGGAGGTGGGACACAGTCATCTGGTCCTGAGCAGGCAGAGGTGTTTTCCCCCTGCAGCCCTTGCTGCCCTGAAAACCCTGCATTTACGCTATAAATTTTGGCCCATCCCAAGGGAGCAGAACAATCACGTTATAGGTGGGGTTTGGTGACTTTGGTCATCACGTGCATTACAAGATCCCTGTTCCCCTTTGTTCGTATCCTGAGGGGTGTGTAAGTTAATATGTTAATGGAGCTTAATGAGGGTCTCTGTTAATTTTGGTCAGAATTTATAGGTCACAAAAGAGGTAGAATAAACCCCTTGGTCCTCCTTCATGTACTGAAGGAGCAGTAGAGACTCTCTGACCTTCATCAGAGGGTCTTTGTGCACATTCTCATCTCCTTAATGACCCAGATTTACAACGAGGCTTGTTTTGCACAGTGAAGGGAGTGTGGCTGTTGGCTGGTACAGAGGCGAGGTGCTCTTCTGTGCCTCTCTGAAACACCATCGGGCCATGAGGTGTCTGCTTCAGACATCTTTCAGTGGCGAGGCCTTGATCAAGCCAGGGGCAAGATCAAGACACCCAGCTCATATTTTTGTCAACCAGCCTCACCAATTCTTCACTGTCTTAAAGCAACACTGCAAAATTATGACACTGTAAATACTTATCACAGAGAGCTGCATCAGGGGAGACTGTCCACTGCCTGCCATCCTCTCCCTTTCCATGACCAAAAGGACTCAGTAGATGTGGTTCTGGCATTCATTGCAGTGAAGAGAAAACCTGCGTCCAGGCAATGGATTACTCTGTTGCGAGAGATGATGTTTGATTCACGGAGGTATGCTGAAAAATTTGTGCTTCCAAGAGAAATCTTTCTGTTCCCCAGCATCCTCCTAAATTGTAAGAATATGTGCATGCCCTCATGTCTTATTATGGAGTTAAAACTTTTCTTGGCTGTATGCCTTCCATATTAATTCACAATACAATTAACTCCTTATTTTGAATTGATAGCATGACTAAAACAGGAAAAAGCAGACAAAAGAGATCAGAAAGTATAGTTTAGTATTTTTTACCAGTGTAGTGATATTTTTATGTTATGGAGCATTAGAGTGTTGAATTGTTCTCTCTTTGCTGAAAGGTAGGGAGAGACAATTTTCTTGTGCCTGAATTATGTGTTGCTGCCTAGTTAAATATGCAGTAGTGAAGTTCCGCAGGTTACTATCGTGACTTCATCTTGACAATGAAAATAAAAGAACTGCAGGGCTTGCAAATATCAATAAACATTTTTAAGCATCAGTTTCAACACATGTCTTACAAGGTGTCATGCTGTGTGTCACAGGATGGCACATCTTCCCACGTGTTTCATTTTCATCCCTTGAAGAGTCTTTGATTGTCAGTGGCTGAAAATGCTTTTGAGTACTTATAAAGAAATGTTTATAAAATCATAGAATAATTTAGTTTGGAAAAGACCTTTGAGATCACTGAGTCCTACAGTAAACCTAACACTGCCAAGTGCATCACTAAATATATGTTTTTATAATAAATTTATATAAAAATAAAACATGTTTGTATTTACTTGGTATTTATTATGTGAAAGTGGCCCAAACAAATGCAACTTTCAGTTCTGTGTTTAATTTCTTCTGGTTCACTTCCTATACAAGAATTCTAGCTCTTGGCTTAACAAGAGCTAAGAATTCATTCTGCTGCTTCATATAGCTTTCAACTTACACCTTCTAACTTTTTTTTTTTATGCTACCTTTGCATGATGTCTTCATGTTTGAACGCTAATTTAGTCTCTTTAAATTTAGTCTCACATGTGCCAAGGTAATGTACATTAACACCACACACAGTGCTACAATCAGATGTATCTCAGCACAGATATGGAAGATTCTTACACTACCTAAGTTTTAGACACAGATATACATATATGGCTTATACATAGTTAGACTAGAGCAAAATATACCAAATCAGGTCAAGACTTATCCCTGACTTAGATTATGTGAGGATGAAGAAGGGAATTCTAAGTTTCTGTGTGGTGAAGCTGAAGTCATGGGATGTAAAGAAGATGACTAAAATAGGTAGCTGAACAATCCCCACGTTTAAACAGAATCACTGGTGTTTACCCATATGGCTCCTGATTTAAGGTAGGCAGAGAAGGGAAGATGCAGAAAATAAATTAGGACATCTCCAAAAATATGAGCTATGTGACCTCACGCATGAATCAAAAGCACAATGCTGGTAGTGACTAATACCCGTGTGAATGAATTTGCAAAAGCAATAGCTTAGTTCAACAATAACTGATACAATAGAAAAACACCTTTTATGGTGCCTAAAGAACTGAAAAGGTGTGAGGGTCATGAGTATGTCACTGGGCTATTGAATGGCTTCACCCCATTCTGTGGCCCTGGCTTTGTGCTAGCCCTTTGGTTTATGATAAATTGGGTGTTGCACATGTTATGTGGCTAAGAAGAACTGCTCTCACTTGCTTTTTGACAGTGTTTGGCTGGCTGTTGTGCTACAGAGGATGTGTTCCTTGTAAATAGCATGTTTATATAGTTATTCAGAGTGACATAAAACTATCCATAAAATGCTTTGTACTGCAGATATTGATCTCCAACAGATGAAGGGCATGTTTTGAGATATTTGAATACTGCTTATGAATGTTTGAAGTTGACTATGAATTTCTTAATTTTAAGTTATTTTGGTATTCTAAATCCCTGCTGAAAACAAAATTACATCTGTTTCTTTATAAGCCCATTTGCTAATACACCTGTCAGCCTTTTTTCTTCTCATGTATTATTATGGTTTTTTCCTCATTAAAACTGAAGTAAACAGTAATAATTATGTTGATATACTTATTTTGATGCATTAAAAGCTGGTAGTTTGGATAGCAGATATGAATTTGCAGCATATGCACGCTTTCCAAGCTGCAACCACTCTACACTTACACCCATCCCCATTTCTTACTAAAGCATATATTAAACTTACCATCCCAAAGAATTCATATTTTAATAAATGAAAAGCTTCTTCATGCAATAAAATGATGTTGCATATAATAGTGTTTTATTATGTTAAACGTTTTGTGCAGAGGCGAAACATGTAGTGTCTAAGCATTTCAGATGTTGATTCAACCATGCAGGAGAGCTCCATCTAATAAAAAACAAGCCTCCTTAAATCCTTGCCTCAATAAAATTAATTTTATTTTTTAATGAGATAAAAAACAAACCACAGATAAGCAATATATTGATAATACTAGAAGGATATAAATGCAAGTAAGCGAACTATTTTCTTTTACCTCATACAGGTGTAGTGTTTTATTTATTTTTATATGCTCATCTCATTTTTGTTTGTATAATTCCTGTTATAGACTGTCATTCCCACATTGTTTAAGCATGTTTGATTACTGTTAGAAATGAGTTAAATATGTTTAAGTGTTTTTCTTAAGTAAAGCCAGATAAAAATATTCCTTTGATAGAAAATCAAAACATTAACATGTAAGTGCTGTGTTTGTTCCTCTCCAGATTGTTGATTGCATGAATCCCTTCCTCCCACAACTGCAGCAGAACTTCTGCTCACCTTTATGAGGCAAGATCAAGGCCATGATTTTTACCAGGATGAGCACATTCCTTATGAGTTTACCTGCCTTGCCCACCACACACAAAATTATAGCAGTTTAAGTTACTGAACCCATTGATACTTGGCAATTGCTCTGTCAAGCAGGAAGATGCAAATGGAAGATTTCTTCCATTCCATAAGAGCTGCCAGAAACCCGTGTGCTCTGATGGATTTCCAGAGCAGGGAGCTGCCCACCCAGGACAATAAGTCACAAGTGACAGCAGTCAGCTGTGACACAAATGGATCGCATATAAGCATACGTTTGCTTTTCAGAGTTTGTTTGTACCTATCCTCTACTCCCAATATTCTGAACACAGGAAACTTTACCACTTCAATTCACTTAACCAAATTGCCTGTTATTTTCAGACAAAAATGACTCCAGATGCATAGACATTTACAACAACAACAAAATATCAGTACACACATTTTTTGAATTAATTATTTTAAAAAAATTTTCATAGACCACAAAACAATGCAATTTTGCTGTGAAAACCTTTGAATGGGAAAATAACTGAAAATATATAATTTCCTTTCATGGGTGATTTCATTATAAATGGAAATGAAATTTCATAAAATCTTGAAGAACATATCTTGCTTTAAAGAATTCTCACTTTGTAAAGAGATAAAAAGAAAAAATATCCTAGAACTGATCACACAGACTCACTTCTTTCCTAACAGTAATTTGTAGGTGAAATCTGTATATTATCAGCTATAATATGCCAGATATAATTATTTCAATTTAAGTTTGTATACTTAAAATTGTATTTCTCAAAAAGTGGGTTGAAGTTCACTACCATTAGAAATCTTGTGATTCTGATTCACTCCTCTGGTACATAAAGCATTTTCTTATTGATAATAACATGATTTTTATTTCACCCTTGAAGCATATTATTAATGTTAATGTTGGTGTTCATTTTGTCCATATTATTACTATTTAATATTGTTGAAACTTATGCTATAATGATACCATAATATTCAATAATGTGTGGTGATATGAAGTAATATAAGAAAAACCCAGCAGTAGTAACAATGATAATTGATAAATAACTAATAGCATTTTTATAATTAAAGCCTACAATCAGTAATGAAGTCTTATTAGGTTCTAGAAGCTCTTAGAAAGCTACAGTCTTTCTCCCACAAAACATATATATAAACCCTTCTAAGACAGGGAAAAACATACCAACCTATAGAATTCCTGAT
This sequence comes from Daphoenositta chrysoptera, assembly GCA_013397915.1. NCBI lineage: Eukaryota > Metazoa > Chordata > Aves > Passeriformes > Daphoenositta > Daphoenositta chrysoptera. The sequence goes on from VZRO01000338.1 coordinate 595,214, forward strand.
CAATGCAAAATGTAAGTTTTTTCAGCTATGGACTTTTTAGGGATCACCTCTGATGTGAGTAATTTTGCTGCTTTTCTTATCTTTACGTAATTTGGTTTTCCTAAATGACATTAATACCACTCTGAGGACGAGGCAGCACACCACAGGGGAATTGCTCCTCAGAGCCTTACTGGAGCATTTGTTTCTCCTGTGCAGCCACTGCTGATGGTTTCATACAGTCTCTCTATCACAGGTAGCCTGTTGGGCTTACTGAACAATTCTGGTTGCTTTCCTAGCATCTTTTCCTGCCAAAGATAACTTCAAACAACTATTTTACATGGCTATCACCTTAGGAGTTATATATATGTTATATATAAGTTATATATAAAAGCATTTAATTGCAATTATAAGGAATTTTTAAAAGCTTCACAAAGTATTCCACGTCTTCAGGCAGTTAAAGAAACAAAAAAGCTCGCAGCTTTCCTAATTGGAATACTAGAACTATTTAAAGTGAATACAGCTCCTGGGTTTGTCCTGCCTCAGAATAGGTTCCTTTGAAAACCTCGGTCAAGGGTGTTAATAATTTAAATACTAAGTTCCTTTTTCTATCTCTATTTATTCTGTGGAGTAGATGATATCAAATATCAAAACCAGTGAAAAAGGCCTGATGCATTGTGGACACAGGGGCCTGCTTGACCTTTAACCTTGCAATTTAACATTTCCTATGAGCACAGTCCATGAGGAGGATGGCTTTTCCCTGGTATAGCTGATTACAATGGCTGAATGGGAGAGGCAGGAGAAAGGGGTGGTGTACCTGTCTCAGGCCATTAGCTGCTCTCTCCTTCACCTCGATCAGAGCTCAACTTTAAAAGCATTGGCTTTACAGTGAGCTGCTGTGGGAGCACTGGGAATAAGCAACATGCACAGGTAGTGTTATGCCCAGGATGTCCTACTGGAAGAACACTGCACGTGGTGGGGGTGGAAAAGCCAACGTGTACACCTCATTACTAGGGCCAGGTGTTGTGTTGATGACTTGCAGAGGACCTCCAAGAGAACAATGTTAAAGCTGAATTGTCTCACTTCTCTAATAAATCAGCCCAATAGGGAATCCTAAGCCACAGCTTCAAAATTTACCTGTCCAAATATCTGGGTAAACTTTATCCCTGCATCACAAGACTTGGCCCTGCAGGTTTCCCCAGCCCACTGATGTGAATAAGGAACACCGGCTCTCATTTGTATGACAGCCTGGGGAGTCAGCTCTAACTCAGACAAGAATTTCTAAATTACTTTTGTTACAACCCAGCTTCAGTCTGGGGAAAGAAAATGTGCTCCTATGATCCTCATGATCTGTCTTCCCCCACTGCCCCTCTCTCTCTCTTTCTGTGCTTGTACCAGCTGATTAGGGCAGCCATAACGTACAGCTCAGAAATGTGGGCTCAGATGAAGCAAAGTAAACATTTTCATACCTATGGGAATACTTTATGCCTTCTCCAGGAGCTCTCTAGGAGTTAGTAACCGTATGTTATGTTTTCAGAACAATCCTGGTCACAATTATCTTCCAAATGTCTCCTTGAGATGACCAGGCAATACCATTCACTGATCATTCCCAGATGCCTTGCACAGGTTTCTACTCTCAAAATTAAGATATTTAATAGCACAGAATAGAGGCTGTTCTGTGTCAGCTGGCATCATTGTCAGGGTGTGGTCATCCCTGGTGTCTTACTTTATTCATATTTTAGTGAAGGAGGCTTGCTGGTTGAGCTGTGCAGGAGGTAGCTATGTCAATAGAACCAAAGCTCTTGGCTATCAATATTTAGCTTTGTAGTCATAGGTCATGGTCTGTGGAACTGTAGCTGAATGAGGAACATCTTTTACTCCAGCTTTCAAGGTTTTTACAAAAGTACAGATGAAAATGAATAAATATTTATAGGATCCTCCGTGGCTTTTCCTTTCCTTGTGACTCATTCAATCTTGCACTTACAAAGCAATGTCTGGCAGCCTAACATGGGGTTATGGGATGTGATTGTATTTTCTCCTCCCAGATATTTGTGATGAATCTAGAGGGAAGATCATTAGGTAAAGGAGGAGTGGCATTATGCTGTTTTCTGGTAGAAACAAGAGAGACTGTATTTGTGAAAGTGGGGGAGAATGAGAATGCTTTCACCACTGGGAATGTGAATGTCTCTCAGCCTTGCACATACGTAATCCAACAGCAGAGGAGAGAAGGTTCCTCAGAGCCCTTACACAGCTGGTTGTTCTTCCACACTGAAACCCTCTGGACATTTCAGTTCACAGACAATTCCACAACATGTGGATTAGTTTGAAATTCACTTGGATTCATTTTATCAGCCTTAACAGTTTGCCTGGGGAGGATTTGGAGTCTTTGTCATTGGAGGTCTTCACCACAGCCTATACAAAACACTATCAGGACTAATCAAGGTGTAACAGAGTCTGTCTTGGTCCAACCACTGGACAGCTGACCAATTGCAGTCTGTTTCAGCCCCGGTTTTCTAAGTTTCTATGAATGTAAGAACATGAAAAGAAGAAGTCCCTGACTAAAGTCTGAAGAGAAAGTCCTTTCTTAACCATTCTGGATTCCATAGTCTAATGGACTTTTATATACAATCACAGAGTATATTAATAGCAGACAGTTTTTAGAACATGTTGACATTTTGTGGTATCAAGTCAGAGAGATCTGAGTTGCTGGAAGACAAATACTTCAGTATTTTTTCCTCTTCACCCAACTTGTATAGTAAAGAGCATACATGTGGAAAAGCAAGACAACCACATAAATTTTAAAAGGACAGTAAAAATAGCTATTCACAGAGGTTCAAAATACTAGTAATAATTTGGACACTCCCTTTCTTGCTTGTTTCTTATATGGATCTATGTTATCTCTCTTAGACTACCCTCTCCTAGCAAGTGACTTTAAACATTAATTACCTAAGCACCAGGTCATGTGCTTAGCACTTACAAGACACTTTGAATTGAAATTCTCAGTGCTGTCAGATAAAGGATATGGGGTAAAGATTGTGTTGAGGTTCACAGAAATTTATTGTAATAGTAAGGAGTTAGAAAATTTCTGAATGAAAAGATTCTGAACACAGTTGAGGATTCTCCCTGCTGTGAAAGTTACAACCACTTTTGGCAAAGCTCTGCATTTTGGAATAGACTTAAACTTGGAAAGCCAAGTAAACATACCACAAAGTCAACAGCCACATTATGGTCAAATAATTGGAAAATGTGCATATGTCTGTGTCTTCTTATCTGTCTTGTGTGCAAATATTCTGTGTTAAGAATTATCAGCATTAGAATTTGGAAGAGTGATACAAATGTTTGAGGATAAAACAATAAGTAAAAAATCATGTGTGTCTCATTCGGTGTGAAGCAGTAGTTTCTGTAACAAGTTTTGCCCTTGCGGGAAGAAAATTGCATTTTAAAGGAGGAGTTTTAAAATAACATTCACTTATTGTACTACAAGAATGAAAAAGAAAACAATGGAAACTTTTATTTGGTACAACTAGAAGGATGAAGCAACCACACTGAGTTCAGCAATTTCAGCATGTGTTCATTAAAGTCTCTGGAAAGACACTATGGCAGTCTGCCTCCTCAAAAGACATATATTACTGACAGTTTTGGGAAGAACAGTTATGGAGAACTGATAGGCTCTCACCTCTGAACTGTATGCACATGGTTCTTGCTGGCCTTTCTATCCACCACAATGACAAACCTATCCCATTGTGGAATCAAAACCATGGTAGACATAGGATGAAAGTCACTGATGTGGTATATACTTACTTTGCTGACTCAAGTTTATTTTAAAATATTAATAAACTAACTCCATATTGCCAGGCTACCTGCCAGATCAAGTATTATCTGTCTGCACCTCTAACTTTATGCCAGATCAGGCTTTTTCTCTACCTTTCCAATTGGCATAGAACCAATGAAAAAGAGCATAGCTAGCACAAATGTTATACCCAGAGAATATCTGTCCATCCATGACCCAAAACAAAGGTGTCTTGCTGTGTGTGGTAGACCCAGTTCTAACTCACATAGGCCCATGGCCTCACAAATGCCCTCTGGTAGTGTCCACAAGTTCCAGTCTTTATCACTGAAGGACTTCAGGAATGACCAGGGAGCCAGGAAAGCTGAGCATGTGGAAAGGGCCCAAACTACATGTAGCACCCTTTTTACTCCAGTTTTGAGACTCTTTGTGTCATGATAACTTATAATTTCTGTCCACTCTGGTGTATGTTCCAGGCCCATAATATATTTTTTGCAGTCTGAAGTTGTATAATTATCTGTGACTGAGTGAGCTGTTATAGAGAGAGCTTGGTATGCTTGCATGAGTAGCAAGTCATCCACTTGGATTTCAGTGAAATACTCAAATCAAGCATAACAGAGTTGCATGACTCACTAAAGTGAGTGTAAGAGAACAAGGTGAAAGCCCCAGCTGCCCATGAGTCCTGTTTTCATTATACTATACGGTTTGAAGCCCATTCGCACAAAGGTAGAATCTATCAAAAATAAAGTGTTTTGGGGAAAATTTTTAATGTTGACCTCTACAATTTGACATGCTAAAAGTCACAAGCCACAAAAACATTTAACTCACAGATATGGTACTTGTTAAAAAGATGGAGGTTAATATATGAGGACATACGTAATATACAGTCATATATATAAAATATGTATGTATTACAAGGAAATTAGCTAGTAGTGCTAAGATTCAAGGCCAACATGCTAAATAGCCCTATATTTGAATTTATTTTATGTTATATTGATTACTACACTGTTGATGCAAAAGTCGTATATAGCATTTAAATATTTTAATAATTCTTATATATTTGTTAACACTAATAATAAAATAGTGTTTGTCTCCAGAAACAACTGATGATGCAAAAGTCGTATATAGCATTTAAATATTTTAATAATTCTTATATATTTGTTAACACTAATAATAAAAGAATGTTTGTCTCCAGAAACAAGCCAGATTTCTGTCTTGTTTCTCCATTCCTTGCTTCATTACAATGGTGTTGCCAGTTAGATTAAGTGAAAACATAGTTTATGCATTTCAGGCCAGAATTGTTTTAAATTATGACTAAAAAAGCTGCCATTGGGTAATGTACTAGGAGACAGATAATTTGAATTATGTGTAGCAAAAGTCTAAATAATTTTAGAAAGATTTAAAAGAAATTGTTTCCGTATGAGGTAACAAGAGGTAAAGTCCCTGCTATTTTACATATCCGTTAAAACAAAAGTGACCGTGTATCTTCAAAGACAAGCATTCGGTTGGAAATGAAAACTCATAAGTTTAGGAGAAAGTTTAACCAATGTGCCTCAGCACTGGAATAAATATTGCCCTCTGGAGCTATTGCAGAATCACAGCATTGCTGAAGGGAAAATTATTCAAGTTAAAAAGTTGTCCTTTGTGCATCAGTCGTGTGAAAGAGAAGTGTGAAAATGGGATCCTTTTAAAATGAAAAGTCCTGAAGAAATACTCAAGTCAGTGGGAGGTGGCATAGGAATAACTGTTTAGGAGTAGACAAGGCAACTCCACTTTAACAAGACACCAATATCATATTAGAACACCACAGCACCACGGAATTCAAGTTCCCAATGCTGCTAACATCTTAATATATTCAGCCCTGTGTAACTGGCTTTTCTTTGCTGTGTGTCATGGCTGAGAATACAACATCAGCATTAAGCAAATAATGGGAGCGTTGCTATGGGCTTCTGTGAGAGCAGGCCCTCGTTCAATGGGTTAAGACATCATCCAAGTAATTTTCTTCTTGCCATCTTCAATTTGGTGTAATACATTATCATAATAAAGGGAACTGGGAGCAGCAAGACTTGATTAAGTGTCAAAATGCTCTCAGAAACTCTAAAAAATTAGGGTTTCAATGACAGTTCTCTGGTTTTCAAAGCAGACAGTATTCTTACAGGACAAAAGAAAAGTGGACAAGAAACAAGTTGGAATACTTAAATTTAAAAATAAAATTACACAATAAGATCCTTGAATTCCTGATGAGCACCACAGGACTGGGAGGGATTGATATCCCCATTTGTACACACTTGTACCCATTTGTACTGCTGGGTCTTTGGTCAAGACTCTCAAAAGTGCACGGGGGCTGGGTGTCACACTCCTGTTCTTTTCAGTATTGCATTAGCTGAAAGCAAGAGTTGGGGTATTCACAAGTTCATACATATTAAAAAATAATATTTTGCTCTAAAATTATTCAGACTTCTCTTGGAAGTGAAAATAATTATTCTTAATAGCATTTTTTAAAATTACCTTATTATTTTATCTCCATTTTGCTTATGAAAAATAAAGCTATATAGCAACAGCGACTTGCTGAAAGTGACATTCTTTTTTTTTTTTTTCTTTTTCTACCACTGCCTCTCCTGAGGAATAGTAGTAATATCCCCTATCTTCAAGCACCACTGGAAGGATAAATTAATTAATATTTGCAAAGAGCTTTGGAATCTTAAGCTGAAAGGTGCTAGATAAGTGTAAAGAATTATACTGTAAATTATGTATAAGCATTGTGAATGCTGCTTTTTCAGATGTGTCTGCTGCAAAGATCACTCAGTAGTTCAGACATCTAAAACATGGATGAAGTAAGACTGTTTAAGAATTGATTAGTATACCTTTGGGGGTAAAAGAATGGCAGTCTGCACCAATGCAGTAGACAACAGCTCCTATATCATGAGGAAAATGACATTTTGATACCATAAGAAGTTCCTCATACCTTTGAAGTTGCGACTTAATTCAAAGTCAGTCAGTATTCTTTATTTTTCATATAATTATGAAAGCAGTTTCATGTCAATGAGAGCTTTTTTTTTTAAGTGAAAACAACCTAGATGGAGCAGATAAAAATCCAAGGAAAACACTCTCACTTCTCTGTTGCTATCAGCCACAATTTGGGCTGATCTTCCCAGCCCTCCTGAAAGAGGCTTAGGAAGCTTCTTAAGCAACTGTTCACAGTTGTATTGCTTTAAAACTAGGGCTGAATGTGAATCATAAAATATTCAATTCTTCAAAGGCACAGAGAAACAAGACTGCTAATGAGACAGAAATGACAAAAGAAGGAGCAAAACGTGCATCTGGGCAATTCACAATGGAGATTTGTCCTATGGAAATGGTCAAAGAGCTCTGGGTAGGAGGGACAGGTTTTGTCTAAGTCCAGGTCTATGCAATTAACAAACTCTTTTTAGAGAACCACTGACTACACTGACTACTGATTAGACCAGACAGCCCAGTCAAGCTGACCGGGCTGACTTCAATGCCTCTGTTGGCACTGGCTGGTACTAAAATAGGATTGAATGGTCCTGGTGTGGGATTTTCGTGCCATAGCAGGAAGCAAGGAACTGCAGGTCTATTGATTATTACAGTAGCAATACACATTACAATAAATAATAATCAAAAACTGAAAATATAGCACAAATTAAGAACAAGGAAGATGAAGCGGTTTGCCAATATTCTCTTTTCCAGGGCACTGGGTGGGTGAAAATGGCCAGTTGATCCTTGAAATACATTTTCTTAATGAAATATCTGGATAATAGATGGTAAAAAATAAATTGTAAAGCATATGCTGCCAAAATAAGAAAAAAAAATCTCCAATTTAAAAGAATGCACAGCAGAGCTGTCTTGTTCCCTTGACAACCTCAGTCTTTCCTGTACCGGCCATGAACTTTCTTCACCTCCCCAATTACCACATCGGCTCCTGTGCCTTCAGGGCTTCCATCTCCTGCCAGCTGAGTGGCACAAATTTGGTGTTTCTAGCACAGTCCTAATGGCTGTATTCAAGCTAATAACAAAAGGTGACCTACCACGCAAGCAGCAGAGTGTATGCAGTCTTGGAGAATTGCGGTGGTCTGAGCTGCAGCTAAAGCCTAAGTTTGAGTAGGAAAATTAAGTTTTTGAAGTTAAACTTTAAAGTGGGGAAGAAATATGAAAGGCAGAAATCCAACAGGCAGAACTTTATAGCAAGAGTGTCAGGTTGAAACAAAATCTTTGCAGTGGAGTAATAGTTAGGTGGGAAAGGAGGAAACAACAGAAAATAATTCCACTGAGAATGTTGAAAAGAAAAAGCCCTAAAAAGAATGGTGAGGAAGCTGGAAGAATGGCAGGAGTAAAAAATCTTATTCTTCATGTAATGATGTGTCACTCTACGGTTTGAAAAAGGGCATGTGTCTTGTTGGCTCTTTTATTTCAAAAGCAAAGAGAGAAGGTCTCAGAAGTGTGACCTTGCCTGTGAGGTCGCCGCAGCTCTGTGGCCTGTGGGAAGAGATCACTGAGCTGAGAGTGAATTTCTCCTTACGCCCTGCTGTGCCCAATAGCTTTCCACCAGCCTTACATCAACATTGGCAGTGTGTAACAACCCTTCAAATTTCTCATCTCCTACCTGTGGTGAGGGAACTTCTTCAGAGGATTTTAAAGCCAGCCTAGAAAAAGAGAAGCAGCCTGAATCCTGGGTCAGCCTTTCATGCAAACCTTGTGTGATCTCCCTGGCAGAGGTGAGTACAGGTTATAAAATTTTGTAAGGGGATTTTGAACACAGCAGCACTTCCAAATTGGAAGACTCAAATTAGTGCCTAAATAAGAAATTATGTTCCTTCTATATTCCTGAGAACAAGGCCAATGATACTTAGTTTGCTAAAGGGATGATGTCCACTTCTTTGAGTCAAGTTCAAAGTATCCAACTTTAGCAAATAATTAAATATTTTCAATGTGACTATTTTAAAAGTAAAAAGAAAAAATGTACAATACTGTTTTACCATGGCCTTTACAAAAGAGAAAATAATTTGTCCTCAGATCAAATGGGCATATTATGTTAAAAATTTGCATAATGAGAGTGACTTTAAAAATGAAACAATGACTATGCAGGAAGTTCTTTCAAAAGTGCTTGGAAAGCAATTGGGACAGAAAGAACTAATCCCTCTCATTTTTATTTCCCTTCATGAATGGGATCTTTTGGATTAAATCTAACTGGGCTAGAGTAGATCAAATACTAGGTAGAAATGCTATTTCACTGTAACATCTACAAATAAAAATTAGTTGAAAAAATTAAAATTATCACTAGCATGCTCTACTATGATGCCAGATTATTTTTTTTTAAATTATACATAGAAAATTACCTACATTAGTGACCTTATTAAGAAATTACCAGCAGATGCAGACAGTGAGAAAGATAGTTTTTTCTGTTGTGGCAGATATTTCATTGGCCTTCAACTGCAATTTGTTATTGGAGATATGTATGCGAACTGGAAAATCACATCCCCTTGCCACTAATTTACACAGGAATTTGAGATTAATTTTTCATGCAATGCCAAATGCCTTTTTGTGCTCATAAGCTGTTAGGCCATATGCCACACATTATTTTGCCAGGTGCTAACATGGTACAAACAAATGACATGTCCCCTAAAATGTCTGAGGGATTATGAGAGACAAAAGTGAAGGAAGAATGCAGGATGAAAATAAAAACCTTTGCAAATAACTTACAAAGACTTGACTAGACTTAAAAAGTAGTTCTTATGAGTTTTCAGTAAGAACTACCAAGTTTATCTGAATCCACAGACTATAAAAGATGTATAATGTTGATGAAAGATGTAATTTGACCTAACTTGTCCAACAAAGTTGTCAACTTACCAGCTTTGTTTAAAAAAATCTGTCTTTAAATATTTGAAGTGAAAAGTGTAGCAGAAAAGATAGTCCAAATAGATTGCTTTGGCACAGTAAATTGGTGTCGTCTCTTCTCCTATCTTGTGGGTTTACCTGTTTACTATTACTGTTGATTCACTTGTGAGAGGGAGGGAAGTTAATTAAATAGGTCTGCTATGTATTAGAAATGACATGCAGTTCCGAAGTCTACGTCCAGTCCTAAAGAGTGACTATCAGATCCCCAGTTCTGATATAATTTCTAAATAGCAATGTCAAGAAAAATATTGTTTTAATTCCTCTCTGCCTGTAGGTCAAATAAAACTATGCACATAAATCCACAGGCAGTGATATAAAATTGCCACACATCTATTATTTCCTCTTAACAATTTGATCATTTGAAAGTCATGCATATTTGCATGAGGCCTTTTAAAGGTACTAAGATGAGCCCTATAGCATATCCTTAAAACAGGAAAACAGATAAACATATCCTTCATGCATACAACTGGTAACAGAAACACAACCCACCAGCAGAGGTGTTTAATAGTTCCTTCGTTTAGATAGATTTTCATCCTGCTTTCATTCTCCAGCTCTTGCCTAATCTGAAATTATCATAGTCATTAGTATATAATAATTTAGGTGTAGCATGCTGTGTTTGAGTGCCACTAAAAAGCCAGAGAACTACTCCGGGAGCAAATAATTATTAGGACACTGATTCCCTGTTCACTTAGTAACGTCTGCTGTCAGGTTTGAATCACTTTGTCTGCAGGCAAATATTAGCAGTTAAAGGTAATATTCACAGCACTGTCTGAGATGCAAGCAATAAACACTTAACAGTGGGGACTCTCTTCAGCGCAGACCTCTGCTAATTATTCTGTGCATCTGCCTGCCCAGTCTCACCAGGTTCCCCCTTCTTTCCCCACTATTTGTTCAGCAGGGTTATTTTCAGTGCCATTATGAAGGCTAAAGGACACTAAATACCTCCTTTATATCATTGGCCATACTGGTATACTACAACTGCTTCAACACTCTTTAGGCTGTGATGCTGGGCAAAATGCTGGGCAAATTGCTTCAGCTCAAGCAGAGGTTATGGCTGTGATGCCATTTTTTCTGTATGAAATTCTGTACTCCACATCATTCTAGGGCCTTCGGGGTTTCCTTCTGGGAACACCCATACAGAAGGAGTTTCACAGTCTGTGAACCTGACTGTTTGCCATCCTTGTGAGCACTGCTTCACAAAAGCTCTTCTGTGGGGTCCAAATGAGTACAGCTATAAAGGAGCAACAAGTTGCACTGCCAGACCCTACAAATAACAGCAGTAGTACAGAAAAGCGCTTTACAAAAATACTTATTACCTGATGATTTTTGCTCTTGCACAGAAATTACAGGTGAAGGTTGATGGTATCAAACAATAGTTAACAGATAATAGAGAAATCAGCAATGGCGTTTATTTACTAGGAGTCACAGAGGAGAGAATACATTAAAATCTGGGCAGGAGTTCAAGCCAATTTTTACAGGGAATTTGGCAGTGTTTTACCTGATAAGAGGCTGCCACTACAAGTGAGCCCAAGAAGAGAGTTCTTTCCACAGGCATGGCTTGGGCAGTGGCATGGCTCAGCCCCTTTACCACGCCTGCCTTCCTGCTCTGCCCTCACACGTGAAGTCCAGTTCAGACCTGGGAGCAGATGGTATCACAGGCACCTTCACTACATCTCCAAGGAGAACAGGCACCTCAGAAACTTTGTGAAATTAGATAAGGGCACTACCAGGTACACAGGGACAGAATGGGGATACAACCTGGCCAAGATTAGGTCTATTAAGTTAGCTGAGTATTATCAATCAGTGGAAGTGATTTTCCTGAGAATTCAAGAAAGCATGAGAGAACAGCCCACTTCAAATTCTCTTTTTCTAGCACTGAGAGTAGCAGTAGAAGTGCTATTTTTGTGGTGTGAGGTTCAAATCTTTCTAAAATTGGCAAGAACTTAGAGAAGAAAAATATGTGAATATTCTCAATCACTTCTTACTCAAATCTGAATAGCTATTGCCCATCATTCTTTCTACCTTTAATCTCTCTATCTAATTAAAAATTCTATACAGTGATAGATGGTTTTAGATGAAGAATAATTTACCAGAGAGAGAGTCCCATTGCTTTCAAAGAAGACTTGGTACTTTTCTTTGCAGTGCAGTTTTGATCTCAAATATGCACTTCATGAATCATAAGTATATTATTTATTGGGCAAAATCCCAACTTCTTTTGAATAGGATTTCAAGAGGATCACTGGAAAAAAAGAGGACTAGATCATGTCAAAGTTCTCTGCAAAGAATGAAAAGTGCTTTTCCCATATTTCATGTTTCAAATTATGATAAAAATAACCGTATGTCACATTATATAGCCTTTACTCATACGGCCAAACTTTTCTGGAAAATCTCTGTGCTTTGACGTTGGTAAGGTCACCACAGGTATATGTCAAGGTACAATTTGTGCTGTAATATTTACCGCTGAATTTTTCCAGTGCATTTAATACAATTAGGTTTAGTGCTGCAATATCTTTATATCAGCAAAATGTCACTGGGGCCTAGATCTCCATGCCCTTATGTGCTGCCAACAGAACAGATACACTGACACTTGTTTTTAAAATAAGGTACAGTCAGCTGTGACGGCAAATACAAACATTTGAGTTGAGCCTTAGAACCATGCATCAGCATGATTAGTCTGAACATGTAATTTATGAATCTCAATAAATTTCTTTAGTAAAAGACCTTTTGGTATGTCATTACTTTTAGGCATTATTGTTGAGAAAAAGAAGTCCATTGTTTAATACATACTGCTATTGTATTATTGGCATCTGGAATTCAACTCCAAAAATTTAGTGATCAGTCAGTGCTAATGTCTGAATTAAATTTAAAGTTGCATTTTTTGCTGTTTAACACCTTCTATTCTCAGAGAACATTCAACAAATAGGGTACCCATTGTTGATGTTATGCCATTTCTGTCACTACATAATATTATGCATATACTACAAACCATATTGTCTAAGCAACAGCTGGTTCCACAAATAAGAAAACATATTTCCTGAAGTTGATGGGGCATAAATTCTGAAATACAAAATTTTGTGGTCCAGAAGATAAGACAGCTATCTGCTGGCACTCTGTTAGGTGATGTTTCTGTGTTTGGTTCCTTGTTATTCTCTGGTGTTGCCTGTACTGCTGACAGCCAGATTGACCATATGGACCAGAACAAACCATTCTTCTGTTCTGCTTTGAGAATTCCTTTTCTCTTTGGAGAATGTTATGCTTGTCTTAGATGCCCCCTATCTGACATTGCACCTATCACTAAACTGCCTTTTTACCTCTCGGACTCTTTACTGGTGATGGTCGTGTTGGGAATCTTTCTGAAGGGACATGCTCTAAATAGGACAAAATAGTAGAATTTGTTTCATGTAAAGCATTACTGCAGGGGCTGGTCAGTGACCAAACTGAGATTTAGTTTCCACCTTGCTTTTTGAAAGCAGTACTTCAGTCCTTCATTGGGTAAATTATTCAGCCATGTGTGCCTACTCATTGTCTCTTATTCTTCACGGAGGAAAGCTACTTTTGACACATTCTACATTATTTAAACAGCTTTTATTCTTTGTCTTCTGGTTTTTGGTTTGTTTTTTTTTTTTGGGGGGGGGTGGAGGTGGTGGAGTTTGGTTTTGGTTTGTTTGAGTTTGGGTTGGTTTTTTTTGTTGTTTTATTTTGCTTTGTTGTAACTGGTACCTGGAGTAAAGAAGTACATTACATCTCTGTGTCTTAATAGATTCCGTACCACTCCAAAAAACTTTGCTCAGATAACCTGCAGAGGCCAAGAGCAAATCAATGTTCATTGCCAAAAGAGCCTGCCCCTGAAACCTGAACATTTCTGACTTCAGAAACGCTTAACATTTAAGCAACACTCCCTGAGAAGACTCTTACTAAAACTAGGGGTAAAAATAAGATAGAGTAATGTATGATTTTTGAAGGATTGGTACTTGATCTCAGTCTGTATGTTAGCAGAGATAAGAGGGAAGTGATATTCATAAAATGAACATGCAGCTGAGAAATTCTTTGTGTGAACCCAGTTGCTAAGTGGGTTTCAGAAGTAATTTTTTGTGAAGCTGAAAAACAAGAATCTAGCAAAGGGCAGTTTTGTTTTGAATGGGTTGACTATTCAATAAGGCAGAAGCAGTGTGAGGAACAAGAACTGTTTTTAGGCAGTGAAAATTTTCAGAGGCAGAGATAATTTTGTCTTTGAGTAGGTAGAAAATAGAGAACAGCAGGGAACAAGAAACTGGATGTGATCTTTGATGCACTATGCGGAAAGGAGAAGGAATAATGCAGATGTTAGTACGGTAGGAACATTTTTATAAATTAATTTAAGATGTTGGAAGGGATGAATATTTGCCAGTTTTGCACTGACATTTGAAAAAAGACTGGCAGAGGGTTTGCCTGAATAGGAGGATGCTACTGGTTGCTCCTTGCATATTATTCAGAACATCTCTTTGCTCCTTAAATATTTGGCTGGGTAATCTTGAGGGGAAGGAAATATTACCTTTTGACTTCAGTCTATTTTGCTACTTCAATTCTGAAGACACTTTCTGGGGAAAATCTGAAAATTTTATATGGTTGTGGGCCATACAAGCATTAGTTGGAAATACTATAATGTAAGCATGGGCTTTTGTAAGTAATCAAATAAAGTAATTCTGATATTCCAATAACAAATTTGATGTAGAGTCCTGTAAAATACTGCATTTTACCAATCTGTAGTAAACTTTCACTGAAGATTTGGAGGGTTCTGTAAAACATACATAACTTTTATATGCAAGCATTGACACTGAAAAGTATCTAAATGATTTTGGAAGTTTGGGTTAAAACATGGAATATTCTTAAAATGGAGCAAGTTTCTGAAATCAATGAGGAGAATCAGTAAGGACGTATGGAAATAAATTCATGCAACTGAGTAATCAAGTTCAAGAACACACTTAAATTGGGTTCATCAGGGAATGTGTAAAGATTAAAGTACAGATAAACTAGGGATGAATCAGCAATCATAAAAAAAGCAGCTCCAGTATTGGGTTGTATCAATAGCATTATCACAGTAAGTCAAACTTGCTGGGAATGCCTGTATATATCATATCCTGTGCTGCTTTGGCTTTACATGAAATAACACTCACATTTTGGGATGCTACATTTCAATGCAGAAAATCGAAAGAAGAACAGAAAGCTTCTTAAGATACTTAAAATCTTTATCTGTGAGCGTGGGATAAGAGAACAAAGCAATATGAAAATGTGAATACCCTAAAAAACTAATTGTAAACCCCCCAAAATACAAATATTACAATTTTAGAAGAAGGAAAACTTATGTCACAGGACAGTATCTTTTTGTTAGGAGACATGAAAGGGAGTTGTGCCCTGGCATGGGAGAATTTGATTAAGTAATAGAGGATGCCTAATAATTATTTCTGGCAGAAGAATCAATCGCAAGGAAGCTGACTAAACTCACTTGAAATATTCACTGCCAGTCATTTGCCTCAGTTCTACCATAACTCAGAAGGACGAACTACTACAGATGGTTCACTTGAAATCGCTTCACAGTGTCATAATTCACAGAAACCTATTCCAGAATATTTACCTATTTAAACCAAAATCCTAGACTGAAAATACCAACCTATGCCTCAAGTTCTTCCGAGTGTAAACTATATCAATTTAAAGTATTTAAAATCTTTAGGGACCAAACCAATATACATCAAGGTTTTAAAAAGCAGATGGTAATGGTAAAAAATCCTGGTTTCTCTACTCCACTCCCTATTAGTCAGATTTTCCCTTCTAATGTAATGCAACATCTAGTTCTAATTCCAAAGCAAACCAAACTATTGTAGAATTATAGCAGATGTAGTGTTTTGGTACTGATTACTTTTTACATGATTTAATAAATTCCTGGAGTGGCATTTGTGACAGTTTATTGGGTAGGAAATAGCTATAATCTGTAACAATGGAATTGCAGCAAAATTGTTTTAAGCTTAATGTGAATAGAAAATCCAGATAAAGTGATGAGAGTCCAAAGTCATTCAGGAAGCTAATAGGAAACCAAGAGGTAGGGTAGATCTCTAAAAATCAATCCATTATTTTATTAATGCCTGGTACAGCATACCAAATGTATTCAGTTCTTTCCAACTGAGAGAGGAATCATGAAGATATGACAGGACTACTTACACAAGGTTTGTCTCTGTTATTAGACAAAAATTTTAAGAACTATAGCAATAAAATTGCATAAATGAGGTTAGACTCAGAACCTATCTTAAGCCCCAGATCATAGAATCATAGAACCTTAAGGGGATGGAATGGACCTTAAAATCACCTAGTCCCAATGCCCTCTGCCATGGACACAGACAAATGTGGGAATCAGGCATAATTTAGTAGTATTTACCCAGAATATAGGTATTCCAACTCCTTTTTTGACTGTCTTGAAGGTATCAAAAGTCTCAAGGTGCTACAGGTTTTGAGCTTGAATTTTTTTATAAATTGTACTTTTGGAATCCTAGCTCTTACTGTGCTGAGTAGCATTGTGACTGTCTTATGTTTATACACAGCTGAGAGCTCCTAACACTCATTTGGGGCACTAAGCACACCCCAGGACCACACTCTTTTCAAAATACACAGGCTGTCTCTTTTCTTTCAAAACTTCCTTGGAAGAGTATGCATCTTCTCCACTGCATTACAAAAATCAGTATTACTCAAACTTTGGAGAATGATTCCTCTGAGAATTCTTTCGTGTTCCTTCCAGAAGGCAGCTGTCATGGAACTGAATGGAAAGAACTAGTGTTAAGGAGCATGGTTTAGTATACAAATAGGTAAAGCATGTGGTGAAGAGAGATTATATGTGTTTCCGTTGCTCTTTAAAGTCTGTTCACAGACTTTATTGGGGTAAAACATCTTTCGGAAAAAACGAAATCCCTGTTAAGAGAATGATAAAAAAATATCAAACAGCCAAAACCAACCAAACCCTCTTCAGTGAAGGAAGTGAATATCCCTAAAGAGAAAGTCAGAGTTATGCATTCCAAATATCCAATAAGTGATATCTTTCTGTACATGTTTAGAATCACCTTTGGGTTTCCTATTCTTTAACTGAAGATGATGGTACAGCTACACTGTCAGGCAGGTATTTATACATCATGCAGGCCCTTATTCAGTGTTTCTTGTTTTGATTTCCCTTGGAGCTGCTCCTGGCCAAGCCTACATGTGGGACAAGGCCCAGGAGTAATCCCCTCTTGAGGAGGAGACTGGGCTGTGCCTGCACATACTGTCTTTGCTGTCCTTACAGAAGGATCACTGATGGATGAAAAGTACTTAACAAAAAGGACATTTGTCACACATATCCCTGAAGCCAAACCATGCTACGATCTGCCACTCTCCCAGAGTACTGTCTGCTCCATGCAGAAAGGCTCAGCTTAAAAGCCCACCTTCAACAAAATCTTTAGATTTTTATTTCCTAACTCCTCTTTAACTTCTTTATTCAACAGTATGTGAAATTAGGAACTTAAATGTGAGTTAAGGGACCGTGTATTTTCAATTTGTACCTGAATGTCATAGTAGTTCTTAACTTTCAGGAGCACAAGGCTTTTATTGCACTGATCCATTTGAGTTTTTCTTCAAAACTATCAGGCCTCTGTTCTGAATTTATTCTGGAATATTCTGAAAATGAAAATATTTCTTCAAAGACCCTGCAAGGGGGAACTCTTTTATTCTACATATTGATAAACTACAATTCATTTTCTCTTTGGATTTTCAAAATATTTTCATATCACTGAGTAGAGGTCCTATAAGGATTTTAATTAAAAGTATAATATTTTACAGCTTTTTATACTATTAAGGATTCTTCTCTAGAAGAGATCTGTTCTCTTGTCATTTACAGTATGTATGAGAAAATGAGTGAAATAGTGGCCCATTTTAATATTTGCCTAATAAATAAAAGTTTTGGATAGAAATTTCATCTTAAATTAAAAAATAATAATAGAATTTCAGAATTCATAAAAATTGGTGTGGATATTAAAGAATGACAAAATGCCCTTCCAATAAAGGGTGTCAATGAATTATTTAAAAAGAGTAAGACAGTAAAATCTTTCAAGCCAAAAGTATTTACTACCTTTAGTGTCTGACTGACATACAGGAAGGTTAATATGTATTCGAATGTAAGAGCCAAGATGTGAGAAGAAAGGAATTCAAATATCAAAGCTATTCCATAGGCAAAAGAGTAAATGTATTGTTTTTCTCGAAATATTTGCTTCATTAAGGTAGCACAAAATTAGTATCTTCTTTTAGCTTCAAAGTTTAGTTTTTGTAGTCTCCAAAACACTTTTTAGTAGTCAGACTTGTGAGCATCAATTCTCTCACTAAAAGTGAGTTGATAATAATGTAATTCTCCAGCTTAGTCAGCCAAGTCCCAGTATTTCATTATTTTTACTAAATTACAGGTTTGAGATAGAGACAAAGCCATCTCCCAAATCTAATTTCCTTCTGAACTAATAGATAACTAAGGGCTTAGATACTTGTATGATAACATCCAAATTTTAAAATCCCTAATCATTACTAATGACATTTTCCCCTCAACTGCCCTATGGATAGGAAAATAATATCCTTAGCAAGTAAGGAATCAGGCAAAATAAGTGACATGCCCAAATTTATGAAGAAAGCCAGATGCCTTGTAATATAAAAACCTACAAACACCATTTCTGAAGGTTGCTCTTTCTTCCTTGGAATATTTTGTGGTGTTCCTATGAACACACTGTACAAAAGGGTATTTAAATTCTTGGTTTTTTAATTGTACAGTAGCTATCATGCCTGTTTTAACTTTCACCCAACCCCATCTGTGGCTAAAAATGCTTCCGATTTCTTCTTAATATTAAATATTTCTTAGCTTTTAAGTTTCCCCTTTCAAACTTGTTGGTCTAAGAACCACAGGTAAGACTGCACCTCAAATACTGTGTTCTGTTCTGGGCCCCTCACTACAAGAAAGACATTGAGGGGCTGGAGAGTGTCCAGAGAAGGGCAGTGAAATTGGTGAAGGGTCTACAGAACAAGTCCAAAGAGGAGCAGCTGAGGAAGCTGGGGATGTTTAGCTTGGAGAAAAGGAGTCTCAGGGGATCTCTTATCACTCTCTACAAGTACCTGAACGGAGGTCAGTCTCATCTCCCAAGCAACAAGTGACAGGTTGAGAGGAAGCAGCCTCAAGTTGCTCCAGAGAAACTTTAGATTCATTATTAGGAAATATTTCTTCATGGAAAGGGTTGTCAAACATTGGAACATGCTGCCCAGAGAAGTGATAGAGTCACCATTCCCTGGAGGTATTGAAAGGATGTGTAGACATGGTGTCTGGGGACATGGGTTAGTGGTGGACTTGGCCATGCTATGTTAACAGCTGGGCTCAATGATCTTAAGACTTTTTTCTAGTTTAAATGATTCTGTAAGTCTACAATTTTCTTTGTCCACTAATGTATTTTTAAAAGTTATGTCGTAGTCATTTAGTTGGTATAGTTTTGATGCCAAAAATCACATAGTGCCATTTTTTGTATGGCATTTTGCAAAAACTTATGTTTATGTTAGGTGGTAGTATTAGCACTTTTTCTTGCTACAACATCTATCAGCAAGAAATATACATAAGTCACAGGAATAATCAGACAATCAAGGCACGACTGAATGCCTCATGCTGAAAAGTGACTTTTATAAACACTGCCACCTGGAAAATAAGTCAATTGAAACTATCACAGCTGATCTCCCAATCCAGCTAATTCGTCATTCTTTCTGGCCTATTATTGTCTTACATTCTGATAAGGTGTTAATTTGTTATTGTGCAAATGCACCTGCTTGGAGTGATGTCTCGTTTGGAGATGAACTAAACCACATTAGCATGGGATGAAATCTGATTAAAAGGTGACTCTACACAATTTTCCAGCATTCTCTGTTCACTGCATGACTCCTATCTCAGTCTGCTAGCAATTTAGAGTAGTTTTCTTTGGCTAAGTGCATGAGAGAACTCTGTCAGACTCCAAAACCCTCACACCAAATTTTCACCTACCATCTAGCAGAGCTACTTCATTCTGCTTTGAAAGAGAAAGGTATACAAGAAATCAGAGATGTCTTTCAGTCATGAAATATTTTACCTCTGAGAGGTAAAATCTCATTCTAGACTGGAATTAACAAAGCTGAAGATATGAAATCCCAAGAGCTATGAGGAAAATAACCAACTGTCTTTGCTATATACTATAATTTTCACTTCTCTATTCTTAAAATGAGACAAAAGAAATAAAAGAACAAGTGAGATTTGTGATAAAAACAGAAGCATGGTTTTTAAAAGCATTTTATTTAAAAAAAGGCTACACTACAACTGCTTTGCAAAATCTCATTAACTCTTTGATAACAATGGGTGATATCTGATTTTCAGTTGCTATTTCTACTCCCTATGCTGGGATCTGACATAGCTCTGCTGAAGAAAGGAATCATAATTAGTGAACATGAAATAAACTGTCCTGCCTTTGAATAATTGTATACCACAAGCAATTGTAGATTACACAAACCTGCAAGTTCAGTTTGATAAAAACATGAGCAGGAGAGAAATATTTAATGGGGTTATTTTCTAGAGCAATAAGTATCAAGGTGTCAGACAGCTCCTGGAAATAAATAAGTGTCTAGGAGAGGTGTAAAATTCTAGACACTACTTTAGGCTACTTACAATGTCATTACTACCAGCCAGGAAATTCTAAGCTGGGATATCCTGACTGTTATTTAAATCCTTTATTCTTGTTTTTGAGGGTTTGTCTAGTCCTTGAAAGAAGACTAAGTCAGAATTAGGTACAAATGAAAGGAGAAGTTTAATATAATTTCTAGTGTCAAGACAAGGTTTTATAGGGATGTGGGCCTAATAGAAATTTTTTACTAATTTTCTCCTTTGTTAGTTCAGGGTCAGGGTCACTCTCACCCACTCAATGAGGAAATCCTGATTTCTAATAGCCATGTAGGTGGTTGCAGTATTTTAAGCATCACAAGTAAGCCTTTAAAGTCAATAAAAGCATAGCACTAAGTACCATGTCCAGTCATTTCATGAAGGTCTCCAGGGATATTGAGTCCACCACCTCCCTGGACAGTCCTTTCCAATGCTTAACCACCCTTTCATTGAGGAAATTCTTCCTGATGTCCAACCTGAACCTTCCCTGGTGCAGCTTGAGGCCATGTCCTCTTGTCGTGCCACTTGTTGCCTGGGAGAAGAGGCTGACCCACACCTGGCTGGATCTTCCACTCAGGCAGTTGTAGAGAGGGATGAGGTCCCTCCCGAGCCTCCTTTGCTCCAGGCTAAACAACCCGATTTCCTGCAGCAGCTTCTCATCAGATTTGTGCTCCAGACCCTTCACCAGCTCCATTGTCCTTCTCTGGACTCGCTCCAGCCCCTCAATGTCTTTCTTACAGTCAGAGGCCCAGAACTGGGCACAGCACTTGAGGTGAGGCCACACCAGTGCAGAGTACAGAGGGACAATCCTTGCCCTGGTCCTGTTGGCCACATTTCTTTTTGACACAAACCAGGATGCCATTGTCTTCTTGGTCACTTCCGTTGCCAGTGCTGGCGAGCCCCAAAGCAGAACAATTTCCAAGGCTATCCAAAATCAGGTGTTTGAATGTTTAGTTCAGTTTGACTTGTGCACAGCTATGATTAGCTCCTGAAAATGGTTAGTTTAAAGCCAGAGTAGGTACTAGCATCCCATACCTCAATCACAATATATCAATTTCCTATGATATGTTTTATATTGTCTTAATGTAACATCTTTTAAATGCCCAAAAAAAGCACCAAAAAATACGGTAAGCAGTGTGACATAGGAGGGAAAAGATTATTTTCCTATTATTTAACTGTGAAAAAAAATCTTCTCTCCTTGGTGGTTCTCAAGAGACATGTTCATCTCAATGAACATGTTTGTTGTTTTTACCTGATTGTGTGAGTTTCTAAGATAAATTCATCATGATCTCAGAAGAGTTTCAGTTCTTATACATATAGTGCTTACAAATTCAATCCTATAGAATTATTAATAATTATTACAAAAATCTGTGTGTTATATAATTGGAATATTCTCACAAGCACTATCTTTAAAGACACCCATTATCATCCCTGTTTTTCAGAGAGGGAATAGAAGCCTATCCAGATTGAAGGATATCCTCAGAACTTGTTTATCCAACCTGTAGGTGTCTTCAACACCAGAGTAAATTGGAGTTAAGACAGTGAGGGACAGTCTGAGCTCTTTGCCATATTGACAGTTTACTCAGACTTTCACTTAAGTGTCAATGTTTTTACAAGTCTAACATAATAATCTCTTCATTGACAAAACTATTTCTAATTCGTCTTTATTCACTATATTTGAAATATGAATTGCATTTTTCTACATGGTTGTGTCTGAAAAAAAAATAGGGTACACTAGCACAAAACTGTTATGAGAAGAAAGTCAGGTCCTGTGAGCATATGACTTGTTTTTCTAAATGTTTATGTTTAAGCCTTCACAAATTGCCCCAAAATGTTGTTATCATTAAAGCAAGAAATCTGCTGCTATAAAAAGCCTTATTCTGAGTTTTGTCATGCATTACTTCTCTCCATATGCTACACTGGAAGAAAGTGTGGCAGCACTATCTTATACTAACTTGCATAAAATAATTACGAAGCCTTTCTCAGCTTCCATTGAAAATATTAGCATTTTTAAACTACTTCATGAAGCATTAAATGCAGCCTCACTCAGAAATTTCAAAATGAAACCCAGAGGGATGTGGTTAATCTTTCTTATTATGTATGATTTGCAAAGCATGGTTTTGATTTTTAAAAACACCACAGTTTGCAAATTTCATAATTTACCTCTAAAAACTAAGCAAATAAATAAGTTACCAAACCATAATATTCAGCTAGTACTGTACTAGCATTATAACGTGCCTTGCAAAGGTCATCTGCCTCTGCTAGTGGGTTATCTATTGAAAGATAAAATCATTCTCATACAAAAAGAAAGAGAAAGATGGAGAGAATCTGTTAAAACTTTCTTCAGGTTATACTAAGATGTGCAGCTGCCAGAATAATACAGTGTTTTCATAGGACCTTTTGTAAAAAAAATTCATTGAAAGTTTTTCAACATTTCTTTATGACAATCTGAAATCAAAATGTTCATTTTTTAGAAAAACAAGACGAAGCAAAACAAAACAAAATACCCACAACCAAACCCAAGAAACATACCAACACATTTTTCTTTCCTTGTTTAGTTGAAAAGCAGAGAGGTAAGGGATCAAATGAAATCAAAATTTCTTTTTTATATATAACATAAAAAGGACATATTTAGATTAGTGCAATTTTGACAGAACATTCTTCAGTCCTCTCTATTTATGTGGAAGGTTAGCTTATTTCATTGCTGTTGTTCTGTGCAGTCCTCCATGGGCATCCAACCAGAGGCATGTAAAGGTAATGTTATTTGGATCAGTAATGCAGCTGCCAAAATGATTTTCTCACTTATTAAAGCAAAATGTAGCCTATAATTGGCACTCAGGTTTCTGTGTACTGCTATGCAGATGTATCACAGAGATGCCAGAATGATTTTTGCTTTTACATTTCCTTCATATATATTCCTAGCTCTGTAGACTATTGTTGTATAGTTATATAGTTCCTAGCCAGCTCCAGAAGTTTTCCCTAGCTTTTCCCTACCCAGATAGGCAGAAAGACAAAACACATTCCAGAGGCTCCAAACCTGGGGGCTCCAAGGCCCCTGTCCTACCTCGGTTCTTCCCGGGAGCCAAGGTTGAAACCAGCTCTTGGAGGCATATTTTCATAAACAATGTTTAGTTCCTATCTAGAGCGGGGCTACAGAAGAGGTAGAACCAGAAGGGGAGAATTACCTCATCACTTGTGCTTCTAAGTGGGGATTCTTGTCAATTATGCTAATTTGCTAAACTTAAAAAACTGCATTCACCCCATGCGGGGGTGGGCATTTTCCATATCTGCCCCTTGGAGGCCTCCAATAAAGACCAGCATTTCTATTACCTGCTACACTAATAGTGTCTCGAAAGTGTGTTGTTTTATTTCTAAGTTCTTTAAAGCACCAGCAGGACAGTAAAGGTGCTTGTAAATGTGGTGTTTGAGTCACCTGAAACATATCTTAAAAATTAAAACTTTACGGTAGTGTAGGTATTCAGCCAAAATCTATTTTCTCTTGGTTGCATGCTCCAGGTATTTCATAGTTTTCTTTGCCTTTCAAAGTTTTTTATACAAAATATTTTAACAGAAAGGTATTTCATGAGAAAGTATGAATGCAATATTTGACCAGGAGTTCCTGGATGTATAATGGAAAACAATGCAAATATGAACTGCTCATTTGAATTCATGAACACTACAGAAGTGTTTACCTCTGTCTGTGCTCTCTCTATACTACTACACACAATAGGTACAAACCCTTCTTCCCTCCATCACTGTCAAACTGACTGTGACTATACCAGTCTCTTCTGAGGTCTCCAAACATTTGTGCATTATTCTGAATGAATCAAATAAAGTATCTATGTCGTTAACTGCTCAATAGTATCCTGTGCATTCCATTTTCCTATTCATGTACTGTAATAGAATAGCTGGAGCTTTTATGAAAACTAAACAATTTTGAAGTGACAGCCATGCATGCAGGACACTGTTTAATACCAGGACATAAAAAGGCAATTTACTCACTTTTTAAATTCATCTTGACACTTATAGCACACATTTAGCCTACATATTATCCATAAGTAGGGAAATAATTGAATACCCCAGGTAAGTGGGCTAATGTGTTTTCATGAATATGGATGATCATATTTTGCTTATTCTTCCACAGTCTACATAGCTTTTGTTGAATGTGTTTTGATTGCAGGACATTGAAAAGCTGCATTTTCCTACACTCCATTAGAAATCAATAAGTCATATGCTGGAAGATTGTTTCTCTGCCTCTATATGCCAGTATGTTGTCAGTGGTGGATCTGGGACCAAATGTTTAGAATAAAGGTATAATAAATTCTCCAGCAGAGAGGAATTATGGAAGAATAATACACAAAGGGAAATGTCATCAGTTATGGGTTATCTTCTGCCTTGAAGCCAGTTTTATTCATGTTGCTTTCAAAATACTTTTTTTATTTTATTTATTTAACCTTAACTATTGTAGAACAGGGTGGTTTTATTATCTCAGTAAATGTCTAGCCCTTTAAGAGACCATTATTAACCTCATAATACCTTACAGCTGGCTTTGTAATGTGTGCCCATTAGTAACAGAATTTAATGGTCCATTAGAATGACAGGGATCACCAGGACCCCACAGCATTGTAGGCACATTCACTCTCTGGGCACAAACCTCCTTGGCATCTGATGCAGAGGACATGTAAGAAAAAGATGATGCCATTTGACTTGGTCTTTGGTTTATGCATTGATAGTAATGATTTTTCAGTTAAAGGGAACAAGGTACTTTGTTTTCAATAGCCTTTTGGATTAGCTTTACAAGGAGTCACTGAAGTTGGAAATAATAATCTCCTTTATTTTCAGTTTCTACATAACATGATGTAATTCTGAGGAGGTGAAATAAGTATCTTTATGCCTGTATTTCCAACTTTCCCAAGTAAGCAGAGGAAGAAAATGGAGGAAGCATGTTTCCTATATTCAAAATTCAACTAAACGCTTCCAGTAATCTCTGCAGAGTCAGAATCATAGCCAGGAAGCAGGAAGGAGAACAACCTTCATGAAAGTCCAGTACTGTGGACTAAGGATTATTCTTTGTTTTCCAGACTCTCTTCTGGTTTTCTCAAGGATGCCTTAAAAGATTTTCTGTCTTTGGTTTTTCTGTTTTAAGACAAATGCTTAGAGAAATGGTATGACTGGAAAGGGTAATAACGAGCACAGAGGAAATAGAAATCCCTGATTTTGGTGCAAGTGCCGAGGTGGAATACTCCACATGTATACTTGTGTTAGCCTGAAACTCCTGTTTGCCACAGGCTTGCCACTATAGCTGTCTACACAACGTGCTCTAGAAGGCAGGCTAGGAATGTCATATGTTATCACCTGGACCCCTAGATCATAGCCTGGTACAAACAATAGTAAGAATCTACACTTGATCTTCATCTTACAACAGAAGATGAACAGATAATGAATGAAATCCATTGCTGAGTATCTGTGTACCCCTTCTATTTTGTGATCACAAATATTAAAACATGCACGTGAGTTCACAGAGGTCACACCTCTGAAAAAGACATGTAGCAGAGACCTCTGAGTACTTTTCCAGTGCTGAATGTTATCCCCCAGAGCACAGACTTACAATGATGATGGGAGTCAGGTTTAAAAAACTTCCAGGTAAAATGCCCTGCCCCAGAATTTGGGTCCTGTATTCTGTAACTGAAAAATTATATAGTTCTTTTTTTGTTCTTTCAGCTTAATTACTAGTTTTTGCTAACTTCCTGCTTTGTACCACAAGCTGTATGTGTATAATGCCTCCTCACTATGGAAAAAGACAAGAGTCTTTTTGCATTTAAGAATTTATCAACCAAAAAGGCTTCCACTGAAATGTTTGGGTTTTTTTTCAATGGGCTTTTAATGCATGACACAGAAACACTAGCAAAGAATCAGTGGGTCTTTCCTACATTGCTTAATAGTTATTCTAAGTACTTAAAAATAGTTATTAAAATAGTTATTCTAAGTACTGTGACTTTTACAGTATGACGGCAATTAGAAACCTTGATTAAGTTCAGAAATCTCCTTTTTAAAAGCTGTATCTGCACCTAGTGACAAACAGTAGGCATTCTAAATTTTTTGGGAACTGAGAGGTAACTGTTTGAGAAAAGGAAGCTGTATGAGGAAACTAAGATACAAACAAACTGTGATGCTGAAGTACAATCTATCAGTGGCGAAATGAAAATTTATAGACCAGCAGTACTTATTGAGTGATTTTTCCTCAAGTTTAGACCCTAAAAATTAAGTATCTGCATCAAATATATGCTTCCTGTGCACCTGTTAGACAAGTAAGTTAGACAAAGAGAGATAAGCAGCTCTGGAGAAGGAGTCATCTGGCCTGTTTTAGATGCCTGTCCACTACACACCATTTTCTTTAAAAGGACCCCCAGGTTACAAAATTAGATTGAAATTTAGCTTGGACTTAGGAAAAATAACTCCCGGTTTTAATTACTACCCATGTCCTTGGAAATGTGACTTTCCCAGTGTTTGTGGAATTCAAGCAGCTCACAGTCCAAAGCTGGAAGCATTACAGAAACCTTCCTCTAGGCACACCTTAGTCCGCAGCACAACAAAGATGAGAACTACAAATTAGTTTCATGATATGGATTTTGTAGACTTTTATTCTGTGTAGTGTTTTTCAATTGTCATAGCTACCATTTTGTCTGCAGTTTCAGCTAGGCTATGGCTGTATTCATACAATGAAGAAAACATCTCTAGGATGGGCTCAAAGTCATATTCTGTTTTCCATCTGCATTATCTATCTGCAAAGTAGACTGCAGGGCTGGCTTGAAGCTGACCCAGCTGGAGTGTCCCCTGAAGAAAGCTGTAGATAAATCAGGAGCTTTAGAGCACACAGAAAAGCAATTTTCTTTCCCATACAGAGATAGATTTGGAACAGCTGGGGAGACTGCTGCTGCAGCACTGTGCAGAGTAGATGGCTGTGGAGGGCTGAGCAGAAGCACTCTTGACATTTTGCCTGAAAATGCACCAATTCTACCTGCCATGAAGGCAGATGGGATTTACAGTCAACAGATTTCAGGCTGTTTGCAAGCTGCCTGTAAATCCATATGGTCTAGAGTGCTCCCCTGCTTGTCAGGTGTCTATATATCTCAGACAATTTTCATTCTTTCTACTTTTATTCATGTATCATAAACTTATCTGGAAATGAAATTACTTTGCTCCTCTTTTGCACTAGAAAAGATAAGGATGTTATTAAGATTTCGGTATCTGACTTTGGGACATCTATACCTCACTCAGCCTCCTACAAAAACCAAAGTGACAGTTTCACGCTTAGCCTTGTCAGTTCTTGCTTTTCACCCTTAGACTAACTTAGGGTGGGGAAAATACCAAAAGCATGTGTCAGGACATGTTTTTGAACCAAAAGTTAAAAATCCACAAATCTCAGCAGTAGCTGTATTTGGGATTGAGATCTGAGTGTCTGTTAACACAGTGAAGCCAAGAAGCCCAATGGAGATGAGATACTTTTCATTTTACTGTCAGATGAACTTCTCTGCATCAGGTGAGAAAACAGAGCAGAACTCTGCATGTTTATGTAATAACATGAGAGTGCCTGTCTTCGCCCGGCATCCTCAACCTGGGATAGATAAAGTACTGAAGAGCCCTGAGACAGGAATTCACAGCTCTTCCAACAATGAAGACAAACCTGGAAGCTGATATACAAATGTGCTTTCCTGTCAGGACTTTAGGAGCATTTCAGAACACACTTCGTGACTAATGTGGTAATGGAAGAGCCTCCTCCCTGTCATTTTGCATCAATGAGGGTGCCTGCAGACAAGTGTCGTGTGCCTTTTGTATACTACATCAGCCTGTTGATCAACAGCTTTCCCAGCAAAACTCTTCAGGGAGAAGCTTTAATTGGTACTGTCACAAAATGTGTCTTGCTGCCTTTCTCATTCAATAAAGCTGCAAAAAGCACAAAAAAATTCTGAGTAGCAGAAAGTCACATTATCAAGAACATGGAATTATAGAAAGCTGTAAATGCAAAATAAATCAACCATGTTCAATGCAAAACTAAGTATTTAATGCAATTTTTTCATCTACTGCTTCTGGGGCACTAAATAGATCTGTCTGTATCTGCTATCGGTTTCACCACTTTCATATCCTGTTTTTCCTTACCTAACGTGTAAGCAATATTTTCTCTGGTGGTATTTTCCTTCAGTTTCAATTTAAAGGCCAAATAAATTTCAAATAATTTCCTATTCAATTAAATTTTTAATTTTAAAGAACTGCGGCCAAAGAATGTGACTGCTGTTATGTCTTGATGAAAGATCAGTGAAGCATCCCTGGATTTTATAGATGTGCTTGCATCCAGGTCATTGCTTGAGAGCAAATTCATGTCTCTGCAAATATTGATTCTTTAGAATTTTCAAAGTCCCTGAAACTCAAGGTGACCTGGTGCACCAGTGATGTAGGTCAATAAATTTCAGAATGCTTGGGGAGAGTGCCTTGTGTAACTTCCCTGTTGGTAAAATTCCCCTCCTATATCTTAATGTCTTCGCAGGCCAGATGGCAGTTTAATTTCTAGGAGTCTATTAAGAAGAATGATAAAAAGGCTTATATTATTTGAAAGAATGGTGGTGTTGAAAGGTAGAATATACATTTCAATTAACAAAAAATACATTTAGCCATCTATTGGCTGAATTCGGAGCTAAGGACAGAAAATAATATAGGAATTTGGTTTGAATTATCCTACTGTTGTTCTGTCCCACATTCTGTAAATTCGAGCACCTTCATTTTTTCTGATTACCTATCACAGAGAAACACTCATGAGTGAAGAAATCGAATCCATTTGACTGCCCTTGCAGCTACCTACATTCACTTACACTGTTTGACCTCCATGGTAGCTTTAGATATAAACTTCTACTTGAAATAATTTTTCAAGATATTTCATTTAAAAAAAAATTAATTACAGGATGTGTCTGCTTACAGATAGTTCAGATGTTTGGGGTTTGGTAGGGGGCGTGTTTGGTTTTGGGGTTTTTTCTTGGTTTTGTTTCTGTTTGGGCTTTTTTATTTGTTTGTTTTGTTCAATGGTTTTTTTGTGGTTGTCGTTTTATCTTTCCCAGAACAAACCCAGACACTATTTTTTAATTTCAACTGTAAAAACCCCAAACCATATTCCTTCCCTAGCTCCCCACCAAATTTGGGGATTATTTTATAGGGGAAAAAAGTAATCTGACTAGCCATGTTATTTACTCCCACTCAGCAAATGTGCTTGATGAAATCATCCTATCAAGCCACTAGACAGAAGTGTATTAAGAGAGGAAAGTGCAACTCAGAGTATTCTGAATTTAATTCATGCCTTCTTCAGCACTTCATATATATATATCCAATGGCTTAGGGTTTCAAAAGTGATCCTGCCTGTCTACCTTCTTGTGCTGTCCTGTTAAAAGTAGAGAAGTACTGGGACCATTCAGTGGTGTTGGTAATGGCAGTCTGCACACTGACTGTACAGCAGGAGCACTCCAGGAGCATCACATGAAGGTGATGTGCTCTGCTGCTGCTGGTGTACGCAGAAAGAGGAGTCACTTCTGTATAGACTTTTAGATGTTATACATCCTGAATTCAAGCAAGTATAGCCAAGACTACACCAATCCATGACATAGTAGTGATCTAATCTTTAACAAAGAGCTTCTGACAGCTTTATATCTTCTAGTATATTTATATATCCAATGGGCAATAAATTAAAAGTTGGTTACTTTTTGTCTCTGGAAATATGTAAAGTATTTTTTTTCTGTTTAAATGACAAGACAACGAGCCATTTATCAATTGACTCTTTCTTAGACTTGTAGCAAATAGAGCTGGTTGAGTGGCAGTGACAAAGACTGCCTTTGAAACAACTTATTTTTACATAGAGTATTCAATTAATAAGAAATGAAAAGACTGAATATTCTGACTTCAGCAACAAAAGTAGAACTGCATTTTTTGTTGTATGGATAACTGTGTAGTTTTCTTCTGTGTAGAAGAAAAGTGTACAACTGATTTTTGATCCAAACATATTTCTACCTAAAATCTTACCCCTGCAGGAAGAATTGCTCTAGTTAAATACCCTAAATCCTGACTGAAAATTGTGGAAATGAACATCCCCATGATGTGAATAGAACCCTTGATAATTTCAAACCAAAATCACAATATTCGAAGTTCTTTTTCTATTCTCAGGGAACACAAAAGTAGACCAAAATGTTTAGTTTATTCTTGGGTTTCCAGATTTAATATGATGTTTTGAAGTTAGAAGGTTTCTTACTGCCAAATGAGCAAACTAGATCCCAGAGATTCATGAAACATCTTTTAACCTGCCCTGATTCCAATGAGCAATCTGCTGAAAATAGTTCAGACACAGCTTTTGTAGAATGATAATTTGGAAGCTTTCACTTCTTAATTGGGAATCCAGACTACTGATGCATCCCCCAAGGAATGCACATTAATGTCAGGAGCTATGAGGTTGTCATTCTTACTCAGTTTAAATAGGACTGAACTGCAATAGGTAATATCTACCCTGGGTGACATCTTTGCAGGCAAAGGCAATGCGTTTGGCCCTCAGTTCCTGACTGTGGGAAATGTGACTAGTAATTCAGCATATTTCATAACAATTATAGGCACGTAAAGCAAACAATTGCTTTGACGTAAATGCCTGACAGAAGCAGAATATACTTAAAAGGATAACTTGATGTGTCTGGAAAAGGCAGAAAAGGAAAAGAATTCTGAGTATTCATAATCCTCTTGCTTTGTGATTCCATTAGGGAATCAATCTATTAGCTAAATAACTAAATGTACCGTGTGCCAAATCCTGCATAAGTTATGACAGCAAACAGGCCAGTAAACCATTTATGCTCTTGGTTACACTGATATAACTGTAGCAATAGGTTGGTATCCTGAGTTTGCACACTGAGGCATGTGTGGGGTAGAGTTTGTGCTTTTACAGGCTGTGCTCTGCCCATTGGCAAAGATTTCCACCACGGTAAGCACGAGCAGAAATAAAGCATTAATTTGAATACTAATGCTTGCATACTATGCAAGGACAGAAAAATAAAACCTAAACAAAACAACAACAAAAACACCAAACCAACCCAAACAGACAGAAATATCCAATTTAGCTTAGGTGCACGAATAAGGCAAAGTAACTGCTTGCCTTTGGCAGCAGCATGTAAAAAAGTGCCTGTGTCCCACATTGATTGTGCTATGGGAATACTGCAGCTGCTGGTGGAGGTGAAAGGAATGTGGGTGAAGGGAATTAACCTGTTACTTACATGGCTGCCCTCTACCTCATGACTGCATTGCACTGCACTGAGCTTGCAATACTGGCTCACCAGGGCTGGCCCCTTCCCTCTCTGATCCCATTCTGCTCCATTCCTCTACTGCACCATTTTCCAGGAGTAACCTAGTGACCTCACCCCTCCACCCCTAGCACAGAAAATTCAGAGTTGTAACACTCCTGAGAATGCCTAAGCTATCCTTGAGGAGTTCTAAAAATACAGTGTAGTTGCTGAAATTATGTTTGTTCATAGGATGCCCAACAAAGTCCTGAAAGAAGTAATAAAAGCTAAATAACAAAATCATCTTTAAAAGGCAACAACAACAAAAAAAATCGAGCACTTCAGCTAATCCATCTAATTTTAAACAGAAGATTGGAATACTTTTACATTTTATTTATAAAATAAAAATTCCCAAGGAATTTTAAAAGCTAAGAAATTTTACATGTATTAAGAACTTGGACACTTATCCCAATTGTGATGCAACGATTAAAACAGTTTAAGAATATTCCAGAGTGTCTATTTAACAGTTTGCTGATGTAGCAAAACATTTTAAGGTCTGAAAAGAAGGAAACAAACCAGACTGCTCAACTTTCCCTTTCATCATCTCTTGAAAAGGATGCAACAAAGTGTGGTGGAGTAATTCTAGATGCCAATAAAATAATGTTCCATTGTTCTTCATGGGAATTAGTGGGCATAACAACGTGTGTCATTACTGCTACTGAAAGCCATTGGAGAAATCTTTATTGAATTTTAATGAATGAGCTAACTGCTTGGGATTGTCAGACACATAATTATTGGAGAAAAATTAATTCTGGCATTCTGTAATTACTACTTCAAATATTGTAGGATTCACCAAAAGGACAATATGAAATAATTCCCCTAAAAACTCCCAAAGGACATACTAGGACACACTTTATATATGCAAGATGTTTGATTATAATAGTATGGATGTGATGGAAACCTAGTACAGACACTTTGAGAATAAATATTCACCTTCTTACATCCGCAGCTTTTCTAAGATAATACCATCAAACTCAGGTGAATTCTGCATCGATATTTCATAACGTCACATCTTAATGCTCCAAATTTGCTGTTATCCATAAAGAATTCTGATTTTATAGTTGGTACAACCCTTTGCATAATTTCCCCATAATTTCCTTATGTGCACACTTCTGTTAATTCAAGGACATATTAACAGTGTGCTTGGTCCCAAAGCAGAAATAAACGTGTTGGGAGGATGCTCTGGCCTGCAGTGAAGGCAGTGGGGGGGAGAACAGGGTGAGGGTCAGGCTGGGCAGGAACAGGGCATCTCATGGGGCAGTACGACGCCCGGGTGCCAGCGCTGGCCCTGCCACTGCCCTGCGATGTGGCACTCTGACTGAGGGGCAAGCTTTTGCCAAAATACTCTGCATAGATTAATGTCATAATACTGCTTTAGAAACATCAAAGCACAACTTTATCTGAGAAGCCTCGTACTGTAATCTCTGCAAAAGTGACTCCATGCATGCTCTGCAGGAGTCGGGGAAGGTGAGATCTTACCAGAGAGGGCCAAGGAGCTGTGAGAACTTCTGGGAGCACAGTCAGGAGGGGCTGTTTCTCTGCAGGGAGGAGAATATCCCAGCCACAGAATTATGGGCCAAAGGTACATGCAAGCCCAGGCTCTCCCAGCATGCTGGGCTGGCTGTCAGTCTGCTCAGGAACGTGTGGTGCCACGGTGTCCACAGAGCCCTGACCTGGGCAGGTGCAGAGAGCGCTGGCAGTCCCATCACACGCAGCGTGTTGTCTTTCGGAGATGTATGAACTTATGAAAATACAGCCTTTTTTATCTCTGGACCATCATCTTTCTCTGGGCACACGGCAGCATGAGGGTTCAGCCCTCGCCTGGGTGTTGAAGTGGGAGGAATCCCTCAGCTGTCCTGCCCCAGAAAATCGGGAGTCCCCGCGAGGCAGGCGGGCTGCAGAGCCTCTGACTGGAGAGCGCCAGCCAGGGAATCATCCTCCGCTGAGGATGGTGAATGCACGCCGGAGGAGAGTGAGGCTTAAAGAAGGAGGCAGGGATCCGCAGTGACTCTCAAGCGTTTATTCCCTCGGCAGGGTCAGAGGACGAACTCAAGATCTGAAGGCTGTAAAGAGTCTAATAAAGGGGGAGTAACAGGGGGCAATTACAAAAACTGACCAGTCAGGGAGGCTTCTGGGGTTAATGGACATAACTGCAGCCAGTAACAGAAGATTCAAGGGGAGGGACAGTGACAACAACCAATCAGGGACAGAACTGGGGAGAACTTTCCAGAAACTGGGGACGGTTAGGGGAGATTGACAGGCTGATTGACAGGGACAATGGCGGGAAAGGAGTCCAGGGTACAAACCAACTGGGGTGGGGGAACCAGGAACAAAACGTTCAACAACATCCAATAATAAAAGGCAAATAAACAAACCACAACATCTTCCCACTAGAAAGGATGACTTTCATCCCTGTAGCTGTTTCCTTCCGGCCTGCCATTATAGTGCTGTGTTTGTGGTCTTGTTAGCCCAGAGGCCTTCAGTGTGGTGCTGTGGCCTTTCAGCACACCCTCACATCCTTCTGCCTGCTTTCCTGGCATTTCTGTGTGAATGCCATGAAAGAGCTGAAGGCCTGAGGTTTGAATGTGTTAAATGTAAAGCCATGAAGGGAGAAAATCTGCTTTAGGATGCTTCAACCCTCTCTTTACTGTCAGGCACCTTAACTGGTTATGTATCTAAATATACTTAAGTGCTGCGGTGTTCTGCAAGCACAAAAAAGGTACTGGCTCATGAAGGCACCTTTCTTTGCAGTGAATGGGCCTTGGGATTTCAAAAGCTGACCAGAGCTGGGCAGCGTCCAGCTCATTTTCATCTGAAATTTGATTTGATTGCTCATGTCATGCTGCTTTTAAATGTTTCATCTGTCCTCTCTTAAATTTGACAAGAGCAACTGAAAATTAAACAAATTTTGAGAGAAAATTCATCCCAAGTGGTTGATGTGACTGGAAGAAATTTGGTTTCTAAAGCATCAAAAAGAGAAAACTCTCTCTATGTAATTGTTTGCATCAGATTATGGCCTCAATTTTAGATCAGAATATGTTGACTATGTCCTTTAAAGTAAAATATATTTCTGTCAAGGTGATATTAATACTGTAATAAGGTCCTTTGCAGCTGTAAGAGTAGTCATAGGTGCATAATAATTTCATTGCACCTGTGTTACTGCACTCTGAGTTTTCATCTGGTGATCTGTATGACTGTAAGGAGTTAACAGCAAAATGTATATTTATACATAGAGTGAAACTGGTGATCCAGATGTAAGAAGACAATGTTACCCTTTGTTACAGGAACTGCCATCTCATTACTTTATTCCCACATATTTCTGGTGACATATCAGTAATTGGATGCATAAGCTGTCAGACACCAGTGTTCCCAAGCTCCTTTTCAACTTGGTGTTTCATAGAATGTCAAGGTTTT
Source organism: Daphoenositta chrysoptera (assembly GCA_013397915.1). Classification (NCBI taxonomy): domain Eukaryota; kingdom Metazoa; phylum Chordata; class Aves; order Passeriformes; genus Daphoenositta; species Daphoenositta chrysoptera. The sequence continues at coordinate 630,354 of VZRO01000338.1, forward strand.
TTCTGTTTTAATAAAATAGGGTGTTGTACACAACACCATTTCACTCCATTCAGTGTCATGCTAGTATTACTCACTGAATCTGAATTGAAAGTGAGTAAAGCTGCCTTCCTGATTTGAAGGAATAATGAGCTCAGCTCATATTCTCTTTAGTGCCAAATAACAACATTCAGATGTTTATAATGTGGGAAATATTAGAAAAATAGTCTTGAAAATAACAAAATTGCAAACCATCCCTGAAAACACTAAAATCTTGTAGCATTTTCTTTCTAAATAAGGCAACAATTAAAGCAAATGAGTTCTAAAAAAGTTAGGTTCTTTTACTGTGCCACAGCATATAAGAAAAACAATGCTTTCATTATGAATTAGGTAAGAATGAGGCCTTTTGAAAGAAAAGCTGATTGTGTTTTCAAACCATGGAGCTCCTTCACAGTGGATTTCTCTCAGGAGACAGGTATTTACAACTGATGTAAAGTGACCTCAACTTTTTGCTCATTCATTTCTCTTGAAGTTTGTTTTGCAGCATGAATAATCAAACATGAAAAGTGATAGTCTCAGGATGAGATTCTCATTTCAGTGTAATACACTATCAGTGTTCTTCTGGGACCTTAGAAATTGTCAGTTCCCTAAACACTGGGACACTGATGAATTTGTAGAGCTGTCTGCAAGCTCTGATTCACTGACCACTCAAAAATTTTTTGGAAAAATCCTCCCACGCACTGTCCCAGGTAGAGAATGGAAGCTGTAATTCACCGCAGGTCACCCAATGCCATTAAATCCTTTTTGTATTCGGACCAATCCTTGTGCTTATCTGACTTGTAACCCCCCCAAAAAGTAGCTATATTCTACATCCACTTGTTCAGTTCACTCAGAAATTTACTACAACTTCATTTATAAGTAAGAACAGACCAGCTGTTTTGTGGAAAATTTGGAGAAACTTGACATAAAAGAAGCAAGTCAGCTTGCTTTCTTGGTCTCAATTAAATCCACCTGGGATATTTCAGCTTTAAAGAGAAACTGTGATTCTGTTCATGGAAATTTTATACACTGGACAGAATATTTTTCCAGGAACTGAGACACCAGTCTCATTATTTTTAGTTTGGGAAAATGCTGTAAAAGTGGGAGGTGGGGGAAAAGGAAGTTTGCAGCCCTCTCAAAAGTCCAGAAATTCTCACCAGTGGGTGAATCAGGACTCCACCTGCCTCAATGACACTTCAGAATATTTTATCTTCCAACATGAGTGCCAAATGAGTTTCTTTTTCATTTGTTTAAGAAGCATGAATTAAATATCCAAGAAATTTAGATTTATCTCAGTTTTGAGCTTTGATGAAGAATATCACACAAAGGAACTTTACACAGCCAAGAGGGTTGGATCAATTACACAGATCTTCCCTCCTGAAAAAACACTGTCTAACTTTCACTTTGAGGAAGAAGGAAGCTTGAAGCTCTGCTCCAGCATTTGCAGTACTGTCTGATTCTGTAATAGTGAACTGACTATGGATATCAATGGTTTGGAGCCCTTGAGTATGAATTGCTTTATTTAGTTACACATTACGTAATACAGGAGTAGCAGGTACTTGCAGATTTCTCAATCCTCACCCAGAGGGAGCATATTCAGAGCAAGAATATTGGCATGTTCCCATAGCTGTGCACGAGACAGCTCTCTTGTTGCTCTGCCAGCAGCCCACGGGCTGCCTGTCTCACTACAAATACAGTGTTATACACCAAGGAAAGAATTGTTCTTGTTCTTTTTTCCAGGCAATATCAACTTTAGTAGGACTAAAAACAGATGTAGAGGTGAATGGTCTTGGAGTGTATTAGCAATGTCATTTGCCATTATTCTGATGGAATAGTTATTTACCTATTGCTGAGGCTTTGACTACAGCTCAGCAAATTGTATACCAAAAATGCACTTTTGGGGCCAATAATTGATGCCAAAACCCAGCTTCAGCTACAAGAAAACACCAAGGTCTCAACTGTAGCATTATCCTCATTTGTCACAGCTGAATGTAATGACAATACCAGAGCTTGTAAATGTAGTGAATCTAACCAATTAATTTCACACCATCATTGCTCTTCCACACAACTGTTAAATTTTCACCTTTTTGTCACAAAACATCTTCCAGCTGTGCAAAAATCATCTACTTCTCTTCTGCTAATGCCCTCCCTCTGCCAGCCTCAGCAATCCAGCTTGACAGCTCTATTTTTATAACAGGGTGCAATTTTAACCACAACTCTGATTCTTCTTTATGTATTATTTACCAACCACACATCACTGACACATACACAAAAAAGGAAAGGATTTTGTTCTGTGCTGGTAAATTTGTCTCTTTCAATGCTGATGCTGCAAATTACCTCTAACCATTTCCCATGTGAGCAGATTACGGAAGAATTTTTCCTTTATTAAATCTTAAGATTAGAGCGTTCATTAAATCATGCAGGATCTCCCATTCAAATGCTGAAATACTGGTATTGTTGAATGGAGCCTGTGGGTTTGGCCAATGCCCCTTTTATGTATTTGTTTAAGCCTAATCACTAAAGTCACATATAAAACCACCTAAGTATCTTGGGTTAGAATTGTCCTAGTTTTACTGAAAGTCATTCTTCTTAAAACAAGATAGTAATACACAACACAAAGAAGTTTGGGCTTCTTTTCTTGTCAAAGAAATCAGACAGGGAGGTAGAAAGCTAGATGATTATGAGAGTTCCTCCTACGCCCCTTCAGATTATGTGCCAGAAGACTTGTATCCTTTCCCCCTCTGGCCCTCTGGCTCCAGTTTAATTTTAGATATAGGGATATATTTAAGGAGAACTATCAAATCCTCCATACTGGATTCCAACAGTGACTCATGCAGAGGAAAGCTATGGGGTAGAAGTGCAGCCCTGTAACTATTTTTTGTCATTTGATAAATGTGGGGACAATGGGAAGAGAAATCATTTCCCTCCCTGCCCTTGCCTCAGCGTAGCACCCCCTCACAATGAAGGGGTCCTGTCCTGTCCTCCCCTTTTTGTTCTTCTTTGCTATGAGATGTTCAAAAGGAATATGCAGAGTACTGTTTGTCCTCTTTCAGGCTACATTATTAAGGTAAACTTGGCTTTGTAAGATGCAGAGTAGCAGAAAGCAACATTGCACAAAAGTCACCTGTAATGCTGGTGCTGGAGCTGTGATACTTTTAGTGTGGCTGCCTGTAGAAAATTGGTCAGTGACCTACAGAAAAGTTTTGCAAGGAATGCTATCAAAACTCTGTGCACCTAGGTCACTGCTGATTGACTGAAAGACAGAATGGAGAGGGAATGTAAATGAAACACTGGACTACATGAATCTATACAGCACCTGAAGCATCTGCAAGCTGATTTCCTTCTCATTAACAGTGGCCAATTACCTGGTACCTGCCAGCCAGCCCATGCCACAGCTGCAGGTTGTCATCCCAGCCGCTTCACAGCGCTATCCCTGTCCATTTTCCTGACCTGGACTGAGCTTGCCCCAGCCATTGCCATCACAACCAAAATAAATAAAAAGAATAAACCAAGGTGTTGCAAAGGAATGTCAGTGGTTTGCTTTTGCCCTGATTCCCTCAAGATGTTGAAGTAGACAAGGTCCTGTTCAGCAGAATTTGCATGCAAATACTCTTGACACAGAGTTCACATTTTGGGGAAAGAACATCTCTTTTAAAAAATTACCTCTTGTTAATAACACAGACACTTTGACAAGGAACCAAATTCAGCCTTGTAATGTGTATTATGTAGCTCCCACCAGCATCACTGTGACATCTGAAAGGGAAGATACATTTTTCTTTGACTCACTGGGGAAGAAATAAGAAAAAATTTATCATCCTGAAGCTTTTTATTACAATTTAAAAAACTAAAAAAAAAAAAAAAAGTCTGTTGAAAAGTTGTTCGTGTATGTACCTGGGGACAGAATTTGCTCTGCTGAGTTTTAATGTTTTGGGGCTGACTTAGACCTAGCCAACTAATGCCTTCCAGTGCAAAGCACAATTATTTAAAGGAATTTATGACAGCTGAATATGCATCCAGGCCAGGAAACAACAATCACAGGATCCTTGGTTGTTTAATTTGTTTCTTAAGTGTAATTTAAAATAAAATTAAATTGTTCCCTACAGTGTTTATGTCTCTGATTATTCTGGACCATGCTTTTCTTCTCTTCACTCCTTTTCAAATCCCCAGTGTTTTCCTCTGTCTTTTGGCATTCTACTTTAACACTGTTATTTTAAAGTAAACATCTCCAGTCTTCCACTTCATCAGTTTCAATTATCCAAAGCATTGCTGGGCTACCTTGTTTGCCTGAGGCATTATGAATTATTTGGGAATACCACCATGTTTTTATATAAGCTGAAAACAAATACAGTGACAGGTAATTAGCAACTTAGCATGGATTCCTTTTTTATTCTTCAACACTCCCATATTCCTGGCCTACTTCCTCTGAGCTGGAAGTGTTAAAAACAGATTATATGTCTATTACTGTGTTTAAACCTGAAAAAAATTATGCATCAGGATTTAAACATATGGCCCCTCTGAGTGAAGCAGTAGTTACAAAGCAGCTGTTGGAGGTTATAGCTAGAGTTTTTTCAACACCATTCAGCACCAGGAAAGAATGAGAAAAGTAAAGTGGAAAGAAGAGGTATATGAGATGAAAAGCATCACTGAAGGCAACATAGTACACTTATAAAAGTTCTTCAATGCCCCAGTGAAGCCAGTGTGGCCATAATTCTACATTTTGTGGAAAAAAATCCAAAGACTTATTCTGGTAGCGTGTGAAAACAGAGTCGCTTAGGTTAGTCTTCATCTCAGTTATATTGCAAATTCCCTAACCTTAACCCATGCACATTTTATTCCTCCATTTAAGCACTAGGGAGGCAACCTTGAAAATGTGTGCTGTTGGACTTTTCTACCAGATTTTATTTTTAACATTCACACCATTTTGTGACAAAGACTTTTCTCAAGAGAGCTGAGAATATTCTAAGAAAGGAAGCTTATATATATATATGTATATGTATATATATATGTGTAAAATCATTTGGTCTTCATCTTTCTATAAAATATCTTGCCTTTGACTTCTACTTTTCTTTGATGTAAAAGGTTTTTATATTCTCTCCACCTAGAAACCCCCCTCTGCCATCTCCATTCACATCCTCTGATCTCACCCTTCCACCCATCCCACATTCTTCTCACATCCATAATCTGCCGCACATCCTCTGATGGTGTACCCTGTAGCAAGCCATGTTCCCCAGACATCCTGATGTGATGTCATCCATCTCCACTGTCTAGCTTTTCTTTCCCTGCATCAAATGATGACACCAGATGTAGGACAGCCTGCACTGCCCTCAGGAAGGACCACTTTGGCCCTGTTGTTTACAGAGGCATCCTGACTTAAACTGGTGACTTACCAGCACACGCTGGAAACTAACTGAGATGCTTGTCATTTTCAATGACAGCTGGGTATCCCAAGCAATTCAAAGCAGTTCCTTCTCTGTGTTTTCTCATTCTGGCAATCACCTTTCTAAAAATATCTTTATATGCAATGGAAATTTCTGTAAGGAATGTTAGTTGTTCTAAAGTGCAGAGGGAGAAATGTTTTGTAAGTGTAAAAAAACACTTTTGCATACTCAAAGTACTCACGTATGGTTTTGCAGCAACATAAACTATTGACACCTTGCTGTGAACTAGGTTGTATTCTTTTATCTGTGATTTTTCAGTCTGATTAAGTACAGAAGTGAGTCGTCAGTGAGTCACTATCTACAGCTGTGAATTGCACAATATACATTTAATGTAACTATGCTAATATTGACTGACCTTCTTTCCTGATTTAGCATAAGTTGTAATTTATTTTAAGTGTTTCCTGTAGGATGCTCTTCGTCCATTCAATACATCCATTATACATGGCCAGCCAATGGTTTAAACCTAAGTGGGTAAGCAGTATACAGTTTTTAAGGAGATTTAAATGGTAACACAGTGTGTTGTGACTTCTGTAATTCTGATTTCCTCTTGGAAAGCAAGAGAACAGACAAACCATCAGTACATTCACAGCTACATGTTACAAACCATGCTCAGGTTGTCAAAAAAAGCATGGACTAAGGCTTAGGTAATGGATTTAATAAGTTCTTTTTTTCTTGAAAGGTCTACTGAAAATTAACTCAAAGGAACTCAAAGTTATGTTGTGTGCACTTCTTCAATGAATAACTTGAGATCATCAGGTTTTTTTAAGTGTTAAATATTAAAACCTTTAAAAGTTGCAATTCATTGAAAGAATTTTGTAAGGCTCTACTTCATGTTTCAGCACAGTAAAATGTCTGTTGTATGATGCCAATACTTTCTGATGGGAATAGCTGCTTAGAAGGTAACTAACATTCAACCGGAAAGAAAATGTGTCTTAAATATTCTCTCCAAAATCTTCATAGCTTCCCATCTTTATGAAAGGGGAAGTTTATGTCTTTCATCTGCTCCTTCAGAAGCTAACTTTGTGACTTAGTCTGGAAATCTGTAAGCACTGAGGAGGGAGCACTGATGATCCTGTATGCATAGCAACTGACACTCAAGGACTTAGGTGCTTGGTTCCTTACTAGGTCAGTCCTCTGCATCTACGTTTTCTGTGTTGTTTTCTATGGTTCCTGGAGCTGTTTGTTTGTTTTCTTTAAACAATATAAAAAAAAAAATCTGTTGCTGTGTAACATTTTTGTGTACAACATTTTTGTGGCATCCAACACAATGCCTTACTAGAAAGGAAGCAATGTAGCCAGGTAAAGCTGTTTTTTATCTTTTCCTCTGTAACTCCTGTGCTTTACAAACAAATTCACAAGGAGAGAGCCATGAATATAGTCTTTCTTTTCTTTTGGAAATACATTATGGAGAACTTTCTTCTGTTAAGTCTTCATTTTCTCTACCAAGCTTAGACTTCTCATAGAGTATCCAAATACATTGGGTGTAAGAAATGCTGAACTGAAATCTTACTTCTCTCCTGAATTTAGTAATGGCCCTGCAACATGGGGTTACTGAGAGCTTTTATAAAATTCCTCCTTCAAGGTTTAGGTAGAGATAACTGCTTCATCCTTTCATTATACATTTTTCAACAGAAGTAGGACTCAGTTTTTATTTAAACACCCACACTGTCACCTGCGTCCCTCCTTTCCCAGAACAGTACCCTACAACAACAGGCTTTTAAACTACATAGAAGTGGGGGAGAGAGAGGAGAGGGAAAGAGAGAGTGAGGACCTGACTTCCACAGCTCGTGTGAAATCCCTGACACTTCACAGAAGATAATGAAAAAATTTTGGGGTCAAAAAAATAGCTCAAGAGCAAGGAAGGCATATATCTGTGACTTAATCACTAACTCCCCCTCAAAACCCATTGATTCACAGAATGACACTTTTCCTGGATGCCTTATGCATTTTTTATTAGATATTCATCGGATGAAATCTAAACCAATCAAAGGAATGGGCTGTAGTCACGTCTGCCATGGACTGCCTTGCTTTTCAGGTTTTGTTCTCCCAGGAGCACCACTCTCTTGTTCCCTCACTTTGACCCTCTGACTTTTTTATGTTTTCTGATGCCCTGTTTTAATAGGCATTGCTAAGGGGCACAACCCAGCCCTGCCTCTACACCAGTGATTGCAGCACTCAGCTGTGAACATCAGCTGAAAGATACCCTAAGTCAACCATTCTAAAAAAGTGCTACAGAGAGAACCTGAATTTTTCTGAGTTTTGTACTGAGTTAGACGTATCAGTGTTTCTTTCCTCTTGAACTGACATGTGGGTGACTAATTCACACAACCTTACTGGGCTAAATGGGAGCTAGGCACTGAGAGGCTCTGTTTTTTCAAATGGAGGACTGTTCTTGGCAATAGCAGCAACCTGGCAGTACCTTGCATTAACAATAAACTTGCTGTAACCCAGGCAACCTGAGAACACTGGTAGCCCACTAATTAGTAAATAATAAGCAGCTCTAGCCCTTTCAGGAATCTCAGAGTGGTTAATCGTGTCTTGAATAAATAATGAACTTCATATACTGGGTGCTGAACTTCAGGTTTTAGTGAATGTGGGACTGAGGGCTTGTGTGTTAGGAGACTCATCCACAGTGAGACAGGATGGGAATAGATGCTGTTCTGTCTTTCCCACACTGAAATGCCCTCTAAATTCTCTCACCCAGCTCTGCATCCCAGACTGGTTCTGCCCACCACTCCATGCCTGGTAGAGGTGCCCACAGCAGGAGTCTTTTTTAAGCTTAGCACCTCTAGACTCAGCACAGAGAGATAGACACAATCAGGTGGACCAGGGGACGCTTCCAAATGGGAAACAATTTAGTCTTGCAGTCTAACTAACCTGTAGCCATTCCTGCTTTTGTCTTGTTTCCCAGTATTAGGAGGAAAAGTTACATGTAACTTATGAGGAAGCTTGTTGAGTATGGACCAATAAATTTGGTCTCATGAATTTCTCTTAATCAAGTATAAATCAATAAATTCTGAAAGGAATTATAGTGTGATTTATGTAGGATTTGCCCCTCCCCTCCTCTCCAGAATATACCTGAAAGCTTTGACTAATTAGGCTACAGTGAGTCAATTGAAGTTTTCCTCTGCTGCTTAATACGTTTTTGTTTTGTTTTCAAAACACATTATAGAAATATTCCTAATATACTGCACTAAGAAGAGCCTTTATGCCTTCCAGTGTTTCAATATTTTTAGAGATACTGAAAAAAAATATCCCTCTAAATCAAGAAAGCTCTGATTTTCAGTTCTGGTTTTTGTTTGGTTTGGGTCGGGGGTTTTTTGTTTTTTGTTTGGGTTTTTTGTTTGTTTTTTGTTGTTTTGTTGCTTTATTGTTGTTGTTGTTGGAATTTTTTTTTTTTTGGTAACTGCCATGTTGTAATGCAATTACTTCAGACGTGGGACAACAGGGCTGTTTCTCTGAGATGTTGGTAAACTGATGATCTCAAGTGAATATTAATTGGGCACTGAAGTATAACTCTTTAATTGCCTCATGGAGACTATGGAAATCCTGTAATTGGTCATAAATTGCAAAGGAGGGAGTGGCATGTGCTTCCTTTCTTGTTATAGTCTTCTTATTGTCTTGTTATTGTCTTGTTATATGTCCCTTCCCTTTGCCACTTCCATGACTGCCAAAGCTACTCGTTGAAGCTGAGGAGAAGATATACAGTCAGTACGTAGAAAACAAAATTTGGGTTTCCTTCACTGCAATCGTTGGGTGTGTGTTGTTTTTTTCTGTCTGTTTCCTATTGCCTTGCTAACGAGGCAGTGTCCAAGCAGTGCCCCTCACAAATGAGAGCTGGCCTGAGGCAGCTGCTTTGCCAAGTCCTCGTGCTTCCTTAGGTCACTGTTGCATTTGTTGTCTGCCCTTTAGGGTTCCTTTCTCCAGACATCCCAGACTGACTGTACACTGTGTGCCCCTTAGATCATCTTTTGTGTCTGAGAATATAAAACACTCTTAAACAAAATTAACTCTAAAACGCTGCTTCCACTAGAAACCGCATTTCCTTGCCTTCTTTTACTTCTACCCTTTCTCTTTCATAAAATGAAATGATCATAATAAGAACCAGAACAGTGTAGAACCAGCCCTTACTTCTTTCTTCATTGTTATTATGCTTATTAATACATTTGGAAGAGAGAAAGAAGGATTTATACATCTGTAAGTTAAGCACCAGTTGTGGACCAGGATTCAGAAGCCAGTTTGAGGAGGAATGGAGAAAACCTCCATTAAAAATGGAGGAAAAATAGGTCTGTACCTGACCTCAAGCTGCTCTCCAGGACCGGTATACACAAATCAGAGCTGTAAACAGTCATATTTCCATTTGGAAACTTCATCTCCCTTTTAAAAATTTTATTTTCCTGTTGGAGCATTGATTTTTATGAAAAAAACCAACCAACCAAAAAACCAAATTGGAGTGGGTGGGTCAGCTTTTTGCTTGTCATGTAATACTGTCCAGCTAGAGACAACATTACTTCACGGAAAAAGGAAAACCATGCTTTAGACATTTCTTCATAGGGCAGGCCTATGATCTGTAATCACTAAATTCTGGTTTATGAAGAGGCAACTCAGAGATTCTGTTATAAATGCAAGCCTCAAGGAGCCAGACAGCAAGCAGAAGTCCTCAGCAGGAGTCTGGATTCTGCTTCCAGGACTGCTTCTCTGCTTGGGCAGCTATTGAATATAACTTGCCTGAATATTTTTGAAAGCAGATTCTGGAACTCCCTTGTATAAGGGCCCACAGATATCACAGAGCCACTCTGCTATTCACTGCTATTCCTCACTTCTTATCTCTGTGGCCACATAACTTCTGTGCTGTAATTCAGCTCCAAGAAAAAGTAGAGTGATCCCTTAACACGAATCAGATTTCAGCAGGTGGCTAGGCACTCTTCTGAGCAGGCTTTAGGTCAAATCCCTTTGGCTGACATGGATAGAAACTCCCCATCTTCCACACTCTACATATTTGGATGTATCACCAGTTTATTATGACAGACACAGATAGGTTCATCACCTTTTTTGGACTTAATTTTTATTTCTTATCTATTTTTCACACATTCCATTACTTTTCAAAAAGTCAAACTCAGGTATGTGTAATACATAAACAGTCATCTTTAGCTCTTATTATTTTGTCTGCTTTTCTCCTGACACAGTTTGCTGTTCTGAAAAAACACATTATATACTAAATTGGTTTTTGGTTCTATGTTTGATCATTTGTATTTAGGAATCAAGCTTATCCAATATAGTGTTCAGAAATTTCAGACTAACTTGCTCAGGAGTAGTACTGCACCTGACAGTATGCTTGACCACAGTTCAGCTATCATACTAGTAATGCTTCAATTGATATGTAATACTAAAATTTGATGGATTCTGTTTGGAAATTTTATCACTGAATTCCTAACATGGAAGTTTTTATGAAAACTTCTACAGTAAGTTCATTTAAATTGCAGCATACAAAGGTGCTGTTATAAAGAACCTGGGTTAAGCTGAAATAACTATAAAAATGGGTGTGAAAGGTTAAAGTTCTGGAAAAGCATTTTTAAACACAGATTTTTTTTTTTTTTT
>VZRO01000338.1:641443-750338 GCA_013397915.1 Daphoenositta chrysoptera
ATCTCAGGAAAGGAAGAAGTGAAAAATTTCAGAACAAAATAAAGAAGATTCAGGGTCACATGCTATCTGGCATGTTACCTACCTGTGTGTTTCATGCTCTTGTCTAGCTGCATGCTAGAACATTTAACTTCAACCAGGGTTCCTCCTGCACCCATGTGACTCTTATGTGACTTATGCTACACAACAACAACAAAAAAATATTATTCAAACAACTTTGAATGGCTCCCAAATAATTTATGCTTCTGTTTGTTTCAAGAACAAGTAAGAAGTGAGAATTAGTTCACAGGATCATTTTTAGAGGAAGATTTATTTTCAGAGCTGAACTGCACAGAGAATCAGAATGTCCATGGGAACATTTGACTTGTGCTCTAAGCAGTTCATGAAATATTTGTAAAGCAGGTAAAATCTACATTTAATTTTTTAATATGATTGTTAGGGAAGCCAGATTGTGATCCATTCTTTTTAACACTGTTGTAGCAGACATGTATGGAAGTGAGTGACCTACCTAATCCACCCTCAGGATCTGGGATATCATTCCAAGTTTTAGAATGGTGTGGTTTGCAAAAGCTATTGCATTTTAAGTCATCATCATAACTTTTTAAGGGGAGAATTACATCAGACATGCTGAAGAGTCTGTCCTGATGAATTAGCAATTGGTGTGATTCCCCATGAGCATTAAAAGTAGCAAAAGGCATTTTCCGTCTTGGCAAACAAGCCTGGTATTTTGTAAAATGGGGACTTCAAAATCTATACATCCTCACCACAAGTTTTTTTTTTTTAGATTAGTTTTGCACATGAAGTTCCACAGAAGATACAAAATTTCATAAATGTAGTATTTTGAAACAGTGGTTTAATAAATCATTGTAAAAAGCTGAAAAGGAATGCCGTAGTTTTGTCATCTTTCACGGTTTAAATTAAGTGCCATCCTGCACTGTAATCCAGTTTTTCAACAATTCTGTATTGGAGGATAGATAAAATATATTCTCAAACAGTTGCAGTATTAAATGTATGGTCTCAAGAAAGTGATCCTGGAAATGTTGCTTTTCTTTCTTATTTTGCATAAAATTTGTGTTACTTCACAGGTTTTGCTATTTGATTTTTTGTGTTTCCTGTATTTTGAAGAGGAAGGGAGGGAATCAAACCTAAGAATTAAGAAAAATTTCTTCAACAGAATGTTGTTGCTTAGCTTGCTCAAATAAATTGTTCAAAGTCATTGGATTGTTTATGCAGGAAGTGAGAACTAACAGCAGTGTCCTTTTAGATCTTTAATGTGCAAAGTTTCTGTGAACAATCTGGACTGTGCAGGAAAATCAGGGTTACTGCTTACCACATTAGGTGTAATGTTCATTTATAGAAACAGAGTAACTGAGGTTTGCGTTCTTTCCACAGCAATCAAGCACAGTTTTAAAGACAAACAATTGACAGGATCGATTAGCTGGTTTAAGAAAGGATCAGTTAGATTCAGCATCATACCACCTAACTGTAATTAAGCCCTGCTGGAATTGGTGTTTATGTGTATCAAATTGACATGATGCTGAACTCAATTTGCTTTTTATTTGTTTTGCAAAACCACTCGAGCTGTCTGTGTCCAAGTCTGGATGTAATAACACTCTTGATGAGTCTGAAGAGAAAAATTCACAAATCCATACATGAAATTGCATTTTGTTTATAAATGCAACAGTAAAGATCGGGAGCATGTTTTGGTTTGCCTCTGTCTTGTCAGTTTGAAATGATAATGGCAAAAACCTTTTGCTGTCTTTAGAAATCAGTGAAAAACCCCTTTTCTTGAGAAGCACAGGTCCTACCCTTCGCCTTCATTGTATATTTTTAAAAAATCCATTCCTCCTTCATCTGATACTTCCAACTTCTCTACTTATTTTGCATGTGGGCACTATGGGTGTGACAGATGTCAAGCAATACCCACTTAAATCAGTGGAGTGCCTCTCACAGGGGATGCAGTTGCTCAAGCACAGACCCCTTGTGCCAGGTGAGATGCTTTTGAGTGCCCTGCAAGCCTACAGCCAGTGCCCCAGGGGGCTAGGAGTCTCCAGTGGATTCATTTTAACAGAGATAGGCTCAGCTGGTCAGAGCATGGTGTTAAACACATCAAGACTGTGGGTTTGATCATGGTTTATATGGGCCATTCACTTAAGATGTGGACTTGATGATCCTTGTGTGTCCCTTACAACTAAGAGCCTTCTGTCATTCTGTGATTTTCCTATGGCAATCTCCCCATCTTTGGGCACTGATGTTTACACTAGCTGCCTGTCTTGACACTACTGACTCCACCCTTCTGATCAGGAAACAGCTTTGGGGGGCAGAATTTAAATATCTTACCTGTATATGCATGTCTCCTGCACACCTTTGTTGGAACACTGCTGAATTTAGTGGAGTTTATATATCTATGCAGCAGAACAGAAGCTGTTAAAATTGGTGTACCCTGTAAATCCCCAGAATCTCTTCGGCTCAGCTCATGAAGCTGTACATCTCAGAGAACTGCTTCAGATCTGTGTCAAGGCTTCTAACTAAGAAAGCCTCATATAATCACAAAACTGTATAAATTTCAGATAAAATGATGCATTCTGTTTCTGGAGAGTTTTTTACCTAAATCCCATGTTTGTGAATACAACTTTACAAGTCAACAAGCTTGATAAGCCTTTGAAAGTTTTCTAAAACTTGTCATTCTACATCTTGGCCAGAAAGAACTTCATCATTCAGTCAGTTTTACTTTCTTTTTTTAACTTAATATCTTCCCTATTCCAGATGGTCTCTAGTGTCCAGTTTTGTGTTTCAAAAGAAGACCAGAGACTGGTGATGTAACCAGCCCTGTGGATGTCAATGTTCTTGGCAGATTCTACTTGAGCTTCTGCTTCAGAAAGGAGTAGGTGGGACATCTCTCAAAATGCCCCCAAAAGCAGATATGTAGGAGATGGTGATGCATTCCAAGGTGAAAAGAAGAGGTGACGCAATCGTATTCACAGCTCTAAACATCAGCAGGAAAGGCAGATAATGTTCCCTCAGAGACTGTCTATGGAGACATTCAGGAAAGTTCAGAAAGATTAACTAGAGCTATAAAGTTAAATCTCATAAGTAGAAGACTGAAATTAAGGGCAGGTTTGTTGAGCTGAAAAAGCACATGGGAAGGCAGGAGACTTGGCTTCTGTTTCTGCCTCTGGCACTGACCTTCTCCATGACTACCCTAGCTGGATTTTGTCACACTTCTCTCATAAAAATGAGATAAGTATATATGCCTACTCTGAAAAAAGTTTGAGATATATCTAATATTATTATTGACTTGCTATTTTATGGATACTCTTATTCAGAAGTGGAACTTATTCAGTGCCTTGGAACTTTATGAGATGTTCTTCTCTCGTATGAGGCAGGAAGGACAGGAAACCTGTTTCTAAAGAAGATGTTTACTTCTGGGTTTAGTGTCTGGGTCCCTTTTATACATAATGAAGACTTCTATGGTTCAGTTCATCTCTGAAAGCAGATGCCTCAAAGCCATTGCATCAGTCATTTCCTAAAATTGCTTTTTTTCCCCCATTGACTATAAAGAACATCTCAAATGGACAGCTTACAGCTGACATTGCACATTAGGTGAAATGAATCCCACCTTCTGAATGAAATTTACCAAGCATGTTAAGACATTGCTAGTTCACATAGCACCAGAATTAATACATTTTCCAGGAAAATTTTGCTACCCTCTCTATTAACTCCCTAATTTTCTCAAAAACTGGGGTAAGATGGGTAGTTTTTCATCTTAACTGTTTTAAAATGGAACAGTATTTGCCTTTTGAGCAGTGTTTGCCCTTTGAAATTTAATTATGTGATCAACCTATTCTTTCTGACCCTCACATACCAGGCTGCCCACTGTGATTGATTTCTACATGTTTTGCTTATCCCTAAACCCAGGTAGTGATGGATTAATTAGACATCAGAAGTAATATGGGAAATGCTATAATTAAAAAAAAGTATGTTTCATTTCTTCTTTAGCTTGATTGGACACTATTAAAATGGGTAAAAAAAAAAGTGCTGCATCACTATATCCAAGCCATATACCAGGAGGTCCCTACACTGCAGTGTTTGAAATGCTAGAACATATTACTGTGATGTTGAGAATGCTGATTGTGAGAAGATACTTTCAAAACTATCAAATTTCCCCGTGCTGGAAAGGGAAACAGGTCATGGACAGATAAGTCATCTTATTCTCTGTAGTCTTTTCTCCCCATGCTGTCACAACATATGCCTTGGTTTTGTTAGCAATGCTCTTGGCTGCAGTGCAGGACGCATGGTCACATGCCTGCAAACATATGTTTTCCAATAATGTCTGTGTGCCTTTACTTTGAAAGCTCAACTTTCAATGGAATGTGGAGGCTTGTCCTGTGTATTTTAGTTATCACTTGTGCTGTGTTGTCTCCTCACTGAACAGGATTAGCAATGTTGCCAGGGGGAGATGCCAGTTTCTACCCTGGACAATCAGGTATACTTTAAAAGCAGAGGAAACTTCTCAGAACTGCTGCAAGTATTTTTATGTTCTGTGGTTCATCAGATTCTGATACTTATGCCATTAGTAGTGCTGGGTTTCATACTGTTTGAAATGAGATCATTGAGCTGACTTCTTTTGTCAGTTATGGTCTCACTTTTGTATTTTAGATGCTGAAACATCTTTTTTAAAGGTACTTTGCAGCATATGCTATTGAAAAGGTTGCATTGCAGAGGTTCTGAAGCATGGAAAGAGCAAAGCTGGCAGCCAAGCCTTCCAAAAAGAAAAGGTTAGCTAAAATTGCAAGTTCCTCTCACTTAAGTATCTTGCCAAGAAGTCACAGATGTACAACACATGACCAAGTGAAAAAGTGATTATGAGGGTTATAATGGCAGCCCTGAATCCATAATGCATAATGCGTTCATCCCAAGGTGCATTTGTGCATCTGTTAAGGTATTTTTACTAGTAGTGTAAGAGCTTTTAAAACCATTTTCTGAATTGTTTAGCTCATTTGCAATGTTTAATTGGTATTTTATAATTTTGTCCTTATTACTTTCTGACATTAAGCCGTGACACAATGCATGAATATATTGTAGTGACAGTTGTTCCAGCTTCCATTTGTGATTCATCCTTTTGAGCCCTGTCATAATTTCTGCATATTTCTTTGTGCCCTCTTCTGCCTTTGTCGAGTCCCTGTGACACTCAGTTGGCCCTAGCTAGGCAAGACAGCGTGCCTGAGTCTGGGCTTTTTTTCCCTAGAGGAACATATAAGACGGAGTGTTGCCTTACATCCTTTGATGAGAAGTAATTTCTTTTCATTTCTGTTCTTCCTCTTGTTGTATGAGCAGCATTCTGCTCCAATTTGTCTTTGATCTCTGTGACACTCAAGTAACACCCAGACAGTTCTTCACCAAGTGTATTTCTTCCCTTACCAAAGTTATAAAAAATAAAAGCAGATTTTTCTTTATCTCCAGCAGTGGGAGTGAGAAGAGATTCTGGTCCAGTGATCCATTTCCACCCTCACCTATCTAGGTGCTGCTCATGCTGATTTAAGTGACGGCTGAAGCTGCCCTTTTGTCATCTGAATTTTAATTGCTCCTCCAACCCACCACATCTCCCTGCTGTATTTACAGACAGCATCAAGCCCTACCTGCTGCATTTGGCCTTCAGGCGTAAAAACTATCACAATTTTAAAATTAGTCTTTTTCTTTGTGTGTGTGTTTTTGCTTTATTTTTCTAAATACAACAATCCCAAATTGCCAAATGCTTCAAACAGCAATCTATACCAATGACACACAAGAATATAATGGATGGGAAAAGCTGAGTTATTAGAGTGACACTTGCTTGGCTCCAGTAGAAGGTACTCTATACACGGTGGAAATTAGTGGAGATCCTGTCAGCATGATTAAGTCATTTGTAAGTGGGGAGAAAAATAAAGCTGTATAATTCTCCATTTATCATCTTGCTGAGCTGTTTCCTCCCACAGCAGTGATATCACCAGCACAAAGCCCTTCAGACAGATCTTTATCCTCACCAGAACAATGCTCTCTGAGCTTGTTGCTAACCCCTTGTTTCTGTCTCCTCTGAGGTACAGCGTTTTTTTTTTCCCCAGTCAATGTAGATTATGTTCACTGCTTCACACCTCTCAGCTTTATGAATTATTTCCTTTAAAAATAGCTCCAGCAGATATGTCAGCCATGATTTATTCTGTATGATATTATAACAAATTGCTTTCATGAGCGGATACTTTGCCAGACATTTTGTGGCCTCGAGGCCTGAGTCTCTGTGTGTTCATCCCAGTGTAAAGAGAGCACCACTGAATTCCTGTACCACTGATAGGCACAGGGGTAAATCCAGCACCTTTGTAAACTGAAAAAGATCTAAAGCTACCTTTTTGAAAGGTGATAAGTGTTTTGGAGAATAAAATTTGAGGATGAGTGAAAGAAAACTTCAAGGAGTCATGATATGACAAAGGACAAAAAGCCAAGTGTGGATTTGTTTGATGAAGTAAAGAAATACTAGCCGGTCCATCACATAAATTATTCAGTGAAGGGTATAGTCCTGCATAAGATACTGGAGAACATGACTGCAGAATCCCACTGCTGTTCCCAGATGTTAATATTACAGACCCCCCACCCCTACTCCTTTTCCAGCATTGGAACCCTTGCTGACCTTGACAAGAGCAGGATTGTACTCTGACAAGAGCTGCTTTGAACTGTTTGAGTCTAATTTACCTTCTTTATTTCACTGCATTGAAAAGTAAATAAGTACTTAGAGGTCTAAATAAAGCACCACACTTACCACTTACCACTTACTCCAACCCACTACAACCAGATTAACAAAAAAGATTGATTATTTATTGACTGATGCATTAATAGTTCCTAATAGCAAAGGGACTTGTGGAGAATTGTGCAGGCTGAAAGAGATCAGTTCAAATGTTAAACACACAGGGACAGTAGCAGTTCATAGGCACAAACATATGTGGTAAACAAGAACAGAGAGCAGAGAGAGAAGTGGATGAATGTCACGAGAGTTCCCTTCAGTGTCTGAGGGTTTTGAATCTCAAAGGGAAGAACACTCACAAAGCTGGTGGCACGTGCGGGTGCAGCTCTGACAGCCCCTACAGAGAGTGCCTTCAAGTTCATTGTGTGATGAGGAAGGGTCTTTGCACTGGGTGATGTGTGGGCCATGACTGCACCACGGTGCCATAATGCACCTTCTGAGTAACCAGCCTCTCCCATCTTTGCTACTGAGGGACCAGAAGAGGAGGTGGGAAAGGAAGAGGGTGAGAATTAATGGGATGACAGAAGTCTCCCTTGGCCCTTCTCATAAGTTTGTTTCTCCCTGCAAGCTCTTAGCTGCCAGACTGAATATTAAGATTACCCAAGCAATGTGTTACTGTGCTGTATAGAGGGTGGGGGAATGCAGAAGGACTAGAGGTCTGATTCAGTAAAGTCATCTCTACCTTTAGAAATCTGCATTTCTCACAACAACTTACTGGGCAAAACACAAATAAGTATCAAATTGTTCATTAAAGAAGTTTAAATACGTATTTATTAATATCTATATTCCTGTCATGCTTTATCATTGTTTGAATGATGCTCTCATGTCCCAAGCTATAGAATATATTTTTAAGGAAATTTCACAAGTTTGCTTCTCATTACATCTTTATACAATTACAGTACTCTTTTTTCTCAAAAATTGTCCAATTAAAATACAGGTCATATCCTGGATAACTTTTGTGTGAGTCCTGATCCTTATTATCTTGCAATTTCAGTTGCTCAAATGTGCTCCTCCTATCCTCTCTGTGACTAACAGCAGTCTCCTCCGAAGCCTGTTCAGTTCCTTCCCTCTGTGTACTCCCTTATCCAGGAAGATGCACCTTTTCTGATGGCTGGCATGAACGGCGTGGAGGTGCTGTCCCTGTGCTGCCCATGCTGTGACTGAGGGATCAGTGCTGTCCCCTCACACTGGCCACCACGTCGGGAACGCTCGCCCAAGCCCCCTGGCACTTCTCAACTCCACAGCAGGGAAGTGGAGAATGCTGCAGTGTTATTTGATGAGCTGGCATAGCACCTCGCTGATTTTACACCACCAACCTCTCCCCCAGAGCACCAGGAAATTGTTTCAGGAAAAAACCCAAACATTTCCAGAAGAGCATTTGCAGTAAATGAAAAATCCTATCCGTCCATCTATCCATCAAGTCAGTTATGACTTGAGGAGGGGTTATTGCTCATTAGGCTAACCTCTCACTCTGAGAATGTATCCGTGCTTTAACAGTTTTACCCCTATTGTCTGCTATCCTTATTCATCTTTTCTCCCTGAATTGTTGTTTAGGGAAATCTATACAGAAACTTTTCCATCTTTTCTCACTGGAATCTTTGAGCTGATTTCTGCTAACGTGCTATATTCCACCATTTATTATTAGTATCTTTCCTCCTGTATCTCTTGATTGAAATAATAAAAAATAAATGGAATTAAAAGTGTGGAGGCCTAGAGTAACAGGTTAAGTCAATTCCATTGTTTCAAAACACAGGAAAAGAGATATGCTAAGTTCCAGTAAGATTGATATTTTAATGGGTGCTTGTAGAGTGCAACATACTGATGTTAATAGGTGGAAACAAATCCTGTCTCACAAAGCTCATTTTGCTTTAAGCAGAAGCTAGGGAATTGGCCCCCTTCTCTCTATGCAGCTTTCATGAGTCTGGAATTGGCACAGTCTCAAGCTCTACTTCTAGTCCCAGAACAAGATTTTGAAAGCAACATAGCCTTTTGGTTTTTCATCGTCAAGGAGATCGGGCCATTTCAAGACCCATTCCATAATAAATCACTACTAACTGCCAGCTGTTAACAAACTCAACATTGTCTCTCTTCTGTATAAACAGCTGTGTTACAAGAACGAAAAAAAAAGGAAGAGAGGAAAGGGCTTGCTACAGCCTGATGGTGCCAGTGAACTTTGTGTGCTCTGATTTGTGAAGAATTCAGCGCTTGTGTTTTAACAGCACATGAAAGTATTGGAACAATGCAAGCATTAGATGACCCTCAATACGATGTGACTTCTTGTTGCATGGCAGAGCTTGGGCACTGAAATATTCAGAAAAACCTTGTTGCATCCCCAAATACATACAGATTATGGCAGCATGCACTGTTTATTGGAATAACTCGTTTGACCTTTTAGTGCTCAGAGTTTGCAAGTTTGATAATGAAACGTGTCAATACAATCAGTGTTCACAATGCTTCTACTGAAACTTCGCAGCAACTGTCCATCAACATATTAGAGTAAAAAGGTTCCCTAAGTTGCCTGTATACTTCAGTAACTCAGAATTGCTCAGCTCTAATGCAACACTTAGTTGCCAGGTCAATCCAGTAACAGTCATTGTGACAAAATACATTTACATATGTGCATCAGTGAACAAATTTAATGATGTTGGATAGCACAATAATAAGAAGTTGTACTAAATGTTTTCCTAGAGACTACAAAGAGCTAGGCTGGAGATAAAGCATGAAAACGCATTGAAAGTATTGAAATTAGGTTTAGAAAAAAAGGTTTTAAAATACAGACCTCCTTTGTGCCACTAGAAATGTGCTCTGCTGGCAAATCTGGACACAAAGCAAAGCATTTTGAGGCATTGTCAAGGGTTTGTTAAAATATGGCTGGACACTGAAGCAAAGCCAATTTACACAGTACCAGTTGGCAAGCAGAGGGGTGTTTATTCTGCTTGATAAGCATCTCCTTAGTAACTCTATGAGTCAATAAATTGGGTTGATGAGTAGCATGTGGGGGAAGAAACTGGAGTGCAATCATAGTGCAACATGGAGAATGTTGACCAAATGACACGGACAGGAACTTGAAATCAAGGCTGCAGAGGCTGTTTTTGTAAGGGGATTCAGGGTAAATATGTGAAAGGTGAATAATGAGCACTATGCAAGTGAAGATAATGGGCCAAATTAGACTCACATTCGTGCTTATTTCCCTCTGCTTGCCCAGGTTGGATTCTGAATCGATTATCCCTGTTTGACAGTTCTTTATTTGAATTGCTATCAACTGTAAGCCAGAAATTGTGGGTGGTAGGTAGGGAAAAAACGACTTTGTTCGTGTGGGGAACCTCTGACCCATAGGGCAGCTAACATTTGTAACTGTAGCTTAAAGCACATCTTAAGTGCTAGCTTGGTTCCTCTCTCCTAACAACAACTGGAGTTGACACTGTTTACCAATGACTGACAAGAGATAGGTAAGAGAAAGATCAATCCATGGAAATCCTGACTCCTGAGACAAAGGTGCATAGGAATCCCTAACGGCAACAGGGTAGGACTTCGTTAAAAAAAAAAAAAAATCTATAAAACCTTGATTCTGGTTATGTATCTTCCCTTTCTCAGCCCTTTACTTCTAGACTAGCCTCTCTGGGGAAATTTCAGATGAGGTTACATTGCCTGAAATGATCAGCAATGGTAATGGCATAGAGAAGAGAGTTTTAAATCCTGGCTATATATTTAACAATCTCCATTGCTGTCTAAGTAAGTCAATCATATTTAAAATTAAATGCAGGAGGCCTAATGCATAAGATGAATAGCCTATGAGGTCAGAGAGAACAGTTATGATTATCTAGTCTGACCTTTTGAGTAACTCAGATCCTGCAGTTTCACCTAATCATCCCTACAACAAACCCATAACTTTTGATTACCCTGTGATGGATAGTTCAGAAACATACCCTAAACAGATTTAAAGAATTAAAGTGATGAAGAATCAATTGTATCATTAGTAAGCTGTTCCTGTGGTCAATTACTAAACCTGATTTGCAAAAAATCTTGATGAATCATCGCCCCCAAAAAAGCTCTCTGTCATGAAACAAAACTGCTTCACAAAACATTGCAGAGTGGTGTGATTTTGATTCAAGTAAGAGAAGAGCTTCAGTCAGTCACATTTAAAGTCTTCATGTTTTGAACTGGCTTCACTAGAAATTCTGATTTCATGCTATACTATAACAAAATAAAATAAAAACATTCCAAATTCCTGATTTTTCCTTTATTAAGAAATTTGAATTTTGGGACTTCATCCAGTCAAAATACAGACAGGTATTAAAAAGAGATATTTTATACTCTTACTAGTACTAGCCATTTTATTAATTACTCTCAAAAATAAACTGTTTTAAAATCCAGACTTACTTGAGCTGAATTTATTTCTGCTCTAGACAGAGGACCTTATTTTTTATATAGTTTCCTGTCTGACAGGCAGGTCTTGCCATTTAATTTTTCTTTTGCAAACAAGACAAATTTTAAACTTTCTTCTGGAAAACTGGATAGAAAGACTCTCACCACAGTGGGGTTTTTCTGCACTTCTCTTCCTTATGGTGGCTTTTTTAAATATCTTATCAGTTTTCACCACCCCATTCTAAACACATGACTATATTGTGGCTACAACCACTGTGATTAATTTCTAATAAGTCTCTTAGCCCTCTTCAGTAGTGTATTTAGATTTATGTGATCAGACTTAGAGAGCATTGCATTCTAAGTATGCCTAAAATATGGTGGATGAATCATACCCTAAAAGTGCTGACTTCTTTTCATTGACTACCAGTGGAGCCTTGATGACAGCTCAAAAGTAGACATCAGCACTGTAGATATTGAAATGTAGGTGGGATTAATTCCTCTATAAGAAACAAACGGTCTGACTCAGTTACCGGCTTGGAAAAAAACATTTTCTAAATTTTTTAAAAATTATAGTCACAACAGTTTTTCTTGCCTTTATATAAATGGAAAACATATTCCAAGGGGAAAATGATGACTCAATTCACCCAGGAGAATTTCCACAATTGATTTCAAGTTTGTTTTTTTTTCTTTATTTCCAACATTGACTGTACGTAGAGTCATTAAGGCTAAACAGAGGTTAAATGGTGAAATAAGTATGGGAATTGCATTTTGAATTCAAGTCTCACCAAAAAAAAAAAAAAAAAATCAAAGGGAGGAAAATAAGTTTATGTATCACTGAAAATTGTAAGGACACCTATGAGTTGCACCTGAATGGTTAATGGGCACATTAATTACCTTGTCTTATTTTTGCTGCTGTCTCCCACAGTATTTTGCTTCCTAAATGCAGACATAGCATATTTGTTTCACAGAAAAGAGACTCCTTTCCCTGACTCATAAGAATTAAAATACTTGTCTTAAGAAGGGGTTTTGTCCACTCTAATTTAGACTATCTAATGTCAGTAAACATTCAAGCTTTATGGTGAGCCAGGACTTTCTCCCATAGAGTCATAGAATTATTTGGGTTAGAAGGGACCTTTGAATATCACATAGTTCCACTCCCCATCCACAGACAGGGACAACTTCCACTAGACAAGGTTGCTTAAAACCCCATCCAACCAGGCCTTGAATGATTCCAGGGAGAGGTATCTACATTGTACTACACTATACAGCTATACTCTGAGCAACCTGTTCCAGTGTCTCACCACTCTCATCATAAAATCTTCTTCCTTATGTCCATTTTAAATTTACCCTCTTTCAGGTTAAAACCATTGCCCCTTGTCCTCTCACTACAGGCCTCAGTAAAACATCTGGAAGCTCCTTTTAAGAACTGAGAGGCCACAACAAGGTCTTCTCCAAGCTGAACAACCCCAACTGTCTCAGCCATTCCTCATAAGAGAGGTGTTAACAGCCCTCTGATAATTTTTTTGACCCTTCTCTGGACCTGTTCCAGCATGAATTCCCTGTGTTGGGAACACCAGAGCTGGATGCGGTACTCCAGGTGGTTTCTCACCACAGCAGAATAGGGGGGAAGAATCACCACCATCCCCTTGCTGGCCATGACTCATTTCATGCAGCCCAGGATACAGTTGTCATTCTGGGCTGCAAGCGCACATTTGCAGGGTCACATCCCATTCTTCATCCACCAGTATTCCCAAATCCTTCTCCTCAGGACTGCTCTCAATCTATTCATATTGATACTGGAAATGATCCCCACCCATGTCCAGAACTTGACTTCGTTGATCTTCAAGAGGTTCATATGGGTCCACCTCTCAAGCCTGCCAGGTCCCTCTGTATGGCATCCGTGCTCTCCAGTGTGGTGACCACAACACTCAGCTTGATATAATCTGTACACTTGCTGCAGGTGCAGTGGATCCCACTATCTATGCCACTGATCAAGACAATGAATAGTATTGGTTCCAGTACACACCCTTGAGGGACAGCTCTTGTTACTGGTTTCCACCAAGCCATTGACTGTAATTCTTTGGATATGGCCATCCAACCAATAAACTACTAAACTTCTCAATTACATAATTTTCCAATGGAAGTTTCTGAATAAAGCACTTCATCGCTTATTTACCTTCTCACCTTTTGTCTCTCACTGTAAAGTATGGAAAGGGTCTATTTCTCAATATACAAGTGCCTAAAGCATTAGGACTTTCCTCTGGGACCTCTATATTTATTGGGGTGAATCAATAGGCAATAGTGTTCATTGTTGATTAAGAACTCATTTTACAGTCATAATGTCCTTACTTGTCAAAAAAGCAAGAGTTGAGATCCTAGACTGAGTAACTTCTGTGAAGAAAGGAATTAGAAGACCTTGGACAGGATCTGAGCTGGCATCAAAAGGGTAAAATTCTGTGCAAGTCACACTCATTTTGCCATGAAGATAGCTAGTTTCCATCACAATTAAACCCTGTTTGGCTCACAGATCACAAGAGAATTATGACTTTGTTCCATGAAATAAAGGGCTATATTGTGTAGTAATAATAGAGATACCTTAAAAATATTTAAAATATTTTAATAATTTCAGATGTGGAGAATAATTTATATTCTTCCATTTAATTTATTTTAAAATAACTTGTTTTCAGGTATTTTTATTGTATTAAATACATAATAGGTATGGAATGAAACAATCAGATTATTTGCTTTAGTCTAATAAACTCTTCAACAGCTATTTCACCCTAAGGCACAGATTAAATGGTGTTTTATGATAATAATTTTTCCTTCTTTTTTTACATAATTTCTTATGTTATACTTTAAATATTTCATTCTTGTTAGACCAGTATATTACTCTATTTTAGACAGAAAAATTAGTATTTTCCAATTTTTGGTGACAATATATCTTGATAAAGGAAATGAAAGACTTTTATCCAAACTATCCCAAGCTGAAATAAATTTATAGCTAAGGGTCCAGAATTTGCTACACTTTGTAGATGTTTTGTAGAATTATTGTAAGTAATAGTCATTAAGAGCAGGATTTTGAGACACTGTTTGAATAATTGAAGTATCTGATAGCATTAAAGAGTATTACATACCCAGATCTGACAGGTATAACTCAGGACTTTTTATCTGGCCCTGGTGGGTCCGGCAGAGGGCTACAAAGATAATTAAGGGACTGGAGCATGTCTGTTAAGAGAAAAGGCTGAGGGGGCTGGGGCTGTTCAGCCTTGAGAAGAGATGGCTGAGAGGGAACCTCATCAATGTCTGTGAGTATCTGAGGGAGGGTGTGAAGGGGATGGAGCTGGGCTCTGCTCAGTGGTGCCACGCAACAGAACATAAGGCAGTGGGAAGGAACATTGCACAGGAATCCACGGGAAGTTCCACCTGAACCTGAGGAAGAACTTCTTTACTGTGCAGTGACCATGCCCAGGAACAGGTTGCACAGAGAGGCTGTGGAGCCTCTCTCACTGGAGATACTCAAGAATGATCTGGACACAATCCTGTGCCATGGGCTCTGGGATGGCCCTGCCTGTCCACTGGGGTCTCTTACAGACTTACCTATGCTGTGATTCTGTGCACCTGGGTTAACGTACATGGAGAAGAGACTGGACACCTGGTGGACAAGGAAACGTCTACATTTAAAAAACTTGATCTCCAAACAGAATCCTATCCTCAGCCAAAAGTGGCTGTCTAGGCTCCCACTGCTGCCAATAAAATAGCATTTCCTTAGGCAGTTCACCCACGCTAGACCCAGTTACTCACCTCCTACAGATGCCTCATTGACTTACACCTACTTGATGTATAATGAGACAACATGTACTCATGTCAGCAGAGAAAAGAGCATTTGAGAAGAAATACTATGTCTGCCTTAGAGAATTTTCTTTATAGCTGTGCCCAGTAGATAATCACAAATATAGGCATGTAGGAATGATGATTCCCTCTAAGTCATAATCCCACCCTTCTGTGGCTTTGATTTACGATGCCGCCTCTTAATTAAGTAATCACTTTTCAAAGGAGTCCAGTGTTTTTTTGTGTTTTCTGAGGGACAAACACAAACAGGCCCTAGATCTTCAGGACAGTGTTTTGATGCCTTAACTAAAAGACCATGGTTTCTCTTTAGACAGCTCCTCCCTCTTATTTTCTGCATTACCTTTAAAGTTCCTCATAAATTAAAGGTTTTTGAAAAATATACTTTTCACTGTGCCACCTTATTGCTCTTGAAAAGGATTTTTATTTTTTTTTATTAACCCTTTTAAAAGTAATAAAATATAATAATTTTAATTTTTTTACCAATACTTATGATGAGTGATTCTTTCAGATGCATAGCATGGAGCTTTACTGCTTGAGTCAGCAGTGACTAGAAGCCATAGGAGTTTAACTTTCCCTTTATGCGACATCTCCTAGCTAAAAAGAATATTGGTACAGGATATCACAGTAGCAAGCAACTGAAAGAAGGATAAATCATTGAATAATAGCTCAGTCCTTTTCTTTTTGAAAAGGAGTACATTTGTTTTATATAATACATAAGCAATATGAGAAGACAGAATAGGTGCATTATTGTCCAGTGCATGTTCCTGTCAGGTACAAAAAACCACTTTTCAGCATGAATAAGTTATGTTTACCATAAGTTTACAGTTAGGTTAAATTTTGGTTAGGGGTTTTTTGGGTTTTCTTTTGGTTTGGTTTGGTTTGGTTTTGGTTTTCTTTGTTTGTTTTGGGGATTTTGTTGTTGTTTGGTTGGGTTTTTTTGTTTTGTTTTGTTTTGGGTTTTTTGTGGGTTTTTTGTTTGTTTGTGGGGGTTTTGTTTGGTTTTTGTTTTGGTTTTGTTTGTTTGGTTTGGTTTTTTGGGTTTTTAGTGGTTTTATCTTGGTTTGGTTTGGTTTGGTTTGGTTTTTATTGGCATGGATAGCAAAAGGCTATTTTTCTTCTGGCAGTTTCTAGTCAAAATTTCAAATCTTTGTGGAAATCCCTTTAAGTGTTTATAATAATTTATGAACAAGAGAAAAGCACGATATTGCCCTCTAACTTATAATTGAAAATGACTACACCAATGTTATTTACATGTTTCAGATAGAAGATCCATCTGTGGATGACACCAAATTGGCAGAATGCCTACTTTTAGTTTAAATTATTAAGAAAATGAAAAAAAAAAGTTAGTAGCTTATGTCAAGAAGTTATAGGTGCTTATATCTGTGCTGTTTACTGCAGTTTCAGTCCTGGTGCAGTCATATGAGATGCCTGCTATTCCAATATAATTCTTCAGAAGAAAACAGGGTAGATGGATTATATATGTTTTGAAATTGATATGTGCTTTGTCACTCCTGAATGTAAGAAGCCTGAAGCTGGAATTGAATCACACTGAAATGTACCTAACATACAATATTTCAGTTGTAGAAATATGACCCCAGCCTTTTAGCATCTGCTGGGTAAGAATTTTTAAATTTGCTACTAAGGAGTAGCAGCACATACTGAATGAATGCTATCCAGTCTAATCACACAGCAAATCTTGAAATATTAACTTCTTTCCAATTGCTGCATGCTCATTTAAATTCACTGCTGCATACTGAGATTTTACACTCTGAAAGTGTTGTCTTTTTTTATAGAAACCAACACATCAGTGTTGGATGCTAAGGATTGGTGCTGCAGGACAATAAGTTGTGCAAATGTCTTGAATTTAATAAAAGGTGCCATACAGTTTTATGGAAAAGAGGTTTAATTTCCCCATCTTGCTTTTTTGAGGGGTTTGCTGAGCCACTCTGCTGATGTCACATTGCTGTCCAAATCACCCAAGAAACTTGCACATGATGTCACCATTTCATGTTGGTAAGAAGCATCCAGTTACTATGAGAATGGAGAATTAAGGAATTGCGTGGGGAAAAGGGAGGAAAGTAGCACAATAGCAGTTTGTAGTTTTGGAATATCCAATAATTCTAACATGTGAAATGCAGGCTTTAAAGCAATCATGCTACAAAGGTGGTTTTTTAAATGCTGACCTAATCCTTGGTCCTTTGAAACCAACTCCTCCTCTCCTCACACCTGTCTGCTTAAGCCAGCTACTATCTGTCATAAAAGGTCTTTCAAAAATCTCTTTCTAAATGGGGTGATGCACAACAATCTTGATTTTATCTTCTAAGTGAGCTAAATGTTATCTGGCTATTAGCTGCTGAGACTGCTGGCTCCTGGCAAAGGTTATGCTGGGGCTGGACAATACACTTGGCATGAAGGATTGACAAAATAAGAACATCTCTAAGGAAACACAAATTCTTGGTTTTTTACAGACACAAGTGATTACATATTCAAAACAGCAAATCCACGATTAAAAGTAACCTTGAGATATATGTAAACCTTAGCCTTATGTTAGTCATAAAATTAATAAATATAATGTCCTAAATTAGTTTTAATATTAAAAAGCTGTCTTGTAATAGCATTTTATTACTCTGTGGTCATAATAGCATCCCACAAAACAATACTCTAATTGGCTTAGAATAGACTCCTGAACTAAAGCTTTTCTATGGTGTTAGTAAGAATTGATTTTCCTAACTCCTCCTTATACCTTTCATCAGCAGTGCAAAGTGCTTGCTATAGATACACTGAAATACTCCTTAGAAGTGCTTTCTAAATACCCTCTAGAAGAGCTTTCTAGGGCTCAATTTTTTTTTTTTTTTTAATTTAATGTAGGAGTCTTTTAGAAAATAAAAATTATTTTAGGAGTTTAAAAAAATGAATTAGCGAAGAACATATTTGTACTTTACTTTGAAGATGGCTTTAAAAATTGTTATCTGCGAAAACCTGATGATTCTGTCCTATTGAAGTCCAAAATCCTACCTCAGAAAGTTAATGTTAACTTAATCTAAAACCAAATAGTTTCTGTGCACAAATGGACATTTCAAAAGGCTAAGTAGGTACTGGCTACAAAAGAACCATAATTTTATTATGGAAAACACTTTCATCTCTTTACAGGCTAGAAATGTTATTTTTGATTTCTGATCTCCAAAATAATTCAACACAAAGGAAATGCAAGTTAGCAGTGGGAATTGTAGCTCCCTTTTAAAAATGCGTGTTGTGTCACTGCTGTTGCACACCTTTGATCTGTTGCTGGTTTGTTGTCATCTGAAGTCTTTCATTGTTGAAAAAGTATCTTACCAATTAGCATTTTCAATAGTGTTCTGCCATGGTTGACCGGATAGTCTGAGACCAGATCACATATTAAGAAGCTTCCACTGTCCTTTTTTTTCTGGATAATTGCCTTGGGGAGACACTGTACTTATAACCGTGTTGAGTTACTTTGTTATACTAAAATGTCAAAAAAAGACAATGCATTTATGAAATTAAGACTGGCAAGGAGTGAAAAACTAACTGCAACAGGGTCAATCCCCCAGACACACACTCCCTGCAAGTTTTAATTATTAGATTATAAATTCCTATCTTAAATGTGGGCCTTTAGATCTTTTCTTGGTGAATGTTTAATATTCACTTCATGCTGTCTCAGTAGCAGCCTTCCAGAGTTACTGGCAAAATGAAATTGCTTTTGTTGGCAAAAAAATTTCCAGTCTATGTAAAGAAATGAATCCTAGGAAACTCACTAAAATTTATTTTGTCTTGCTAAAGAAAATGTTTTGAAGCATGAAGATACGTTTTCCTGAAAAATGCCAAACCTAAGTTTCGATTACTTAAGTAAAAGTATCTGAAAGGATAGAAACTGTGTGAAAAAGCTAAAAGAGCTTTGAAGTAAAATAACACACACCTACAAAGGAGTATTTTATCAGTAGGGAAGCACTGGGTCTGCTTAGTTCAGCTCTTCTTTACCCGGTGATGGGTCATATCTTATCATATCACATACATCACACCAGACACAGGTGCCAGAATAGAGTGGTGAGCACTGGCAGGGGCTCTGCCTGCATCCCTCTACTTCCCTGCGGGTGAGCACCCCGAGGATGCTTTAAGGTGCAATTTAATTCTGCAGCTTGATTTGGAAGGATAACCTTCCTCCTCCTCCTCCCCGCCGAGGCTGCTGTCTACTCCCTGCTGTCCCCTCCCACACAGCCAGGTCCTGCGGTCCAGCAGCCCCCGCCCGGGGTGCTCACACCCCTGCTGCAGCTGCTCCTGCTCCTGCTGCTGCCCTCCTGTCCTCCGGCAGGGCTCCTGCCTTCTGCCCTCTTCTTCTCCTGCCCATGAACTGATGGCAAAAGCAGCTCTCTTTCTTTTCTGAGCACTGCCTATGTTTGAGTGAACATAAACAAAAAGAGGGAAAAGGAAACTTCCTGACAAGCTGTGGAAGGGATAAGCAGAATCTGGCCTTTAGACTATGAATCTGACTTATGTCTTTCTAGACCATGTTGATTACTTGGCATGAAAATGCATGCCAGAAAGGAAGTACAGCCTGAGCCTGCGTACAAAATAAGATTCAAGTGAGGAAAAAAACCCTCAATAAACAGGTGGTGCATCTGTTACTGCTAGGGCATGGTGGATGCTGCTTTTCGACAAGTCTTTTTCATTGTAGGAATCAGAAATAATTTTTGAGAGAATCTTGTATATGGATGTGTGGATATACAGTGTACAGTGCATATCCATATATGAACATATGGTATAGATCTATTTTTATGTATTATATAAACTTATCTTTATACATATATAATTGTGTCTGTATATGCATATACATATAGACGCCTTGTCATATGGCTGTCATGCTTGTAAGCTAAAATACTATGTAAGTTCTGGTGCTTTCTGGGAAAGAACTTCAAGAGACTTCCCTGTAGTAAGGAGCTTTTTTAAATAGCCAAACCTGTCTTTCTCATTTTTAATCACAGCACCTTTAAATGTATATACTTGAAACATTTAATTCCATGACTGAATAATCACACAGCTTCTAAAACAATGGTAATAATCAATATCCAGTAACTGCTTTATATGAGCTATAGATGCAGCTGGGAACATTGTAATATCATCTTCAGAAATAGTTTTCTTTAAAGTATATCACACAGGGCAAAAGCTAATTAAAAAAAAAAAATTTTTTTTGCTGAGGTCCAAATGGTTTCCTGTCTGATTCTACCTATGGAATAAAAAATATCCTAGTCTGAATCATGTCTAATTTTCCACCCCCTCACCAAGCTAGACATTTCTGTGAGGTGCAATACATGTTTCTTCCTTGCTCAGCAGCGCTGCCACCAGTAAACTCAACAGCTAGGGAATAAGAGGGAAACAGAAAGAAAGAACATCACAAATGCTGAACTCAAGGCTGTTGGATTTAGTATTTGCTTAGTGTCTGGCAAACAGAGAAAATACTCAAAAAAAACCCAAAACAAAACCAAAACAGTACAGGACAGGTGTGGCTGAGAGACAAAATATTTACTTTGGCATTTTTTAATGTGGGTAACAGTTTTGTATTTACAATTCATTGCTATATCTGCCAGCCTGATTCACCAAATATATAGGGACATATTTTGCACTTCCTTTTTCCACTAAAAATGTCCATTGAAATCAATTAATTTCCATGAAGTTACTCTAAAATTAGGACCTGAAGTTCCATGACCTGAACGGACAGCAGATAAGACTCCTTTGGCAATGAAACAGGGCAAAAAATGAAGATTACTCTGGAGATGCTTCTGTTACTGTGCTCTTTGGATGTTCTTCAGCCACTGGAGTAGGTATTGCAAGATCACTTCCCTCCCAACTTTGTTTCAGTCAGTAATTTTATCCTATGAGAAATGTGAAAGAAGATTCATATACCTTTAAAGGATTTGTGTACTCTTTGGGGAAAATAAAATCACGCAGAATCCCTCTTACTGCATAGATTTCTTCAGCTAGTAGGGAAAGAACTACTGCAGCACAGCAAAGTGGTAAGCTGAGTATGAATGCCAAGTAGAAAGCAAATCTATGACTGCAGCTAAAAGGAAACAACTGTTGCTAGCCACAGCTGCTACCTTACTTTTAATTTTTTAAAACCTCTTTTAAGATTCATAGTCGATCCTTGTCAAGGAAATGTTCTTCCTTAATTGCAATACTCAGTTACTGATTTGGTAGGCTGGAAATGAAAGCTTTCCGAAATAGTGTATTTGATTTTTTCCCCTCGGAAGCTAATGGAGCTAAAAGTCATGTTTGTTTGTGCTGCAGCTTCTTCCCTACTGATGCTGCCTGTTTGAAGCAGCTGATTCTGCTCCGTGACTGTCATTCTGTGTGACAGCCTGGAGCTCTGATTTCCTTGGGACTTTCCTTACTGCGTGCTGCAGCAGTCCTGCTAAAGCTGCATCTCATTTCCTAGAGATTGAAAGAACTTGTAACAGACTCAGAATGTAACAACCCTACAGTTCAGAAAGCTTTCTTAGCATTTTAATACGTTGTCTACGGTTTAGAGCTGTCTTCTTGACCGACCTCTTTTCTTGCAGAATGGTAGATTCAGGATTTTTGTAGTAAGCCGAAAAGTTCTTAGTTCGCAAGGGAAGGAGGAAAGATTTTACAGATAAATCTAAGTGCAACAATCTATACTTCTTGGGGTAATGTTTTCCATCAGAAATTATTTCTATTATTTTTAATAAGTATTATGCAACTTATAAAATTGCCAGAAATATGATCCAATATGAACAAGGAACCCTTTATTATGCATTGGAACTAAAACAGGCTTTAGTGATATGGAAATTCACCGTTAAAAAAGGCTACTGTAAGAAAAGCTGGCTAAAGTTTAAGGTTAGTGAGAAAGGTCTCAGTCAGATATTTAACTATTTACATGCCCACAGAGTTAATCTAGTGTCACATTATCACAATTTTTTGTTGTTTTTTCTTCCATTCAGATTTTTTCAGAGCTTTTGCTGTTGCTGTTCTTTCAGGATTTTATGTCAAATAACACAAACTGTTCTGAGGCCGATTTAAGGAGAAAAATTCTGTATGTTTTTTTCTTTATTCTATATCCATCTGGTGACTTTTTTCCCTACAATACCAGATACCCAAGTTGACCAGCTACCTGGTTCTAGTGACAGAAGCACAGTGAACTCTTCTTCACCTGGCAATTTGTGCAGAGGTTGCTATGAAAAAAAAAATGACTAATTTTTAATCCCTATAGCACTTAATTAATCATTGTTGTATAGAGTACATCACAAGGTTTATCCAGCTTTAGAATTTTTCCTGTCTTTTAAAGCTGCAGAACCAGGCTAAACATCCTCACTTAAGAGTTTTTCCACATGACTGTACACCTTAGAGCCATTTCACTTTATCTGAGCTAACATACAAATTCTCTGTAAGACAGTATTGGCATTTTTCAGGTTTACTTTCAAATAAATTCAATGGAAAGGTAACTATAGCTCTCCAGAGACTTCACAGAAGAAATTATCTTACTTTTCAGATCAAAGTCATACATGAGAACTGTACAAGAACCATTTTTATTGTCTGGTGTTGCAGAAGCCACAAAAAGGCACAGGTTATTCTGCTCCTTTTCTAATTCTACAGAAATAATCAGAAAAAGGTCTTCACCATCCATCTCAGTGCTGTAGGGTTTTTGATCCCCATTTGTCTCATTCACCTGCCAAAAACTTGTGAATATATAAGATTTCTTTTTCCCTGTGATTTGTGTGATTAAGATTTTAGCCAGGGGAGGTATTTATAATCTCTGGTAGAGCCAAAATTTATTCATTTCTCAGTGGATGATCTTTAGATTTGATGTTATTCCACAATGTAGACTGTTCCAGCTTACATCCCATGCACAGGCTTAAACATATCCACTGTGATGTATCATCTCAGTGTCCCAAAGGAATATTGCTCTATCTTATCAATACAAGTATCACACTAAGCATAATTTGGCAGAATCCAATCTCTGTTTAATACAAAATAAATATTATTGAAGCTTAATTCAGATCATAATAACTCCAAAAACATTCAGTGCATTTAAAATAATGATTTCATCAGACCTGTAATATTTCTAATGCATAAGCTGATATCTGCTTCATCTCCACCATAGTGAGGCATTTTTTATTTACTCTCTGAGGTTTTCTGCAGGTAGTGGGGAAGATGTTTACTATGGTATTTGTCCTCATGTATTTTCCAGTTTATTTTTTCTGTGCCTCTATTTTGATATCAGATTGTCCTCTTCGGCATGCTACCAAGGCTTGTTTAGATTGTCATAATGAGGATGGAGCAGAGTATTCTGGTATTGTTTGACAAGGGATATGCTGTAGCCCTCTGCTCTGAACTACCAGACTAAAAAGTTGATAATCCAGTTACAATTTTGCAGACAGAGAGATTTTTATAGGTTTTACTCTACTACCAGCAGAGTTAATGAAAATCAGTCATATTGCAATAATATTCCTCAATTTCTCCATTATGGGCTATAGCTTTTAGTTGCTAAGACCACTGAAGTTTAACAAAAAAAAAAATAAAGGAATTCAAGCTGATTCAAGACAGAGCAATAAGGTTTAAATCCCATGGTCAGAGGTTTAACAAGAATGGTGAACTGATTTTTTGTGGGTTTTTTTTTTTCATCAAAATAGTTACTTGATTATTCTCAGTAAGTACTCCTTTTTTGTGCCCAGCTTCTCATAGGCATTTGTTCTTCTTCTGTGGTGTTAATGAAGGTAGAAACTTCTGCTTCTCAGAATAAGAAAACAAGAACAATTGAAGATGAATATCAGAATCCAAGACTGTAACGAATTTTTTTAAAAATACCATAAATTTAGATTGAATGCTCTAACTCTGCAATTCAGGATGGTTGGTGACATTTTTCTTATTTACCATATACATTCCAAAGGAAATAACAATGTATACTCTTAGCTGTACCCAACAGCTCATTGAAAAAAAAAAAAAAACCAAACAAATCAAACAAACAAAACAAAACCAAAAAAAACCCCCAAAAATACATAAGCAACAACCCCAGGTGAGGTAAATAACTTCATCAAAAGTAAAGTCTATAAGGAAAATTATTTGTGCCAAACAAAAATCTGTGCCTGAAATGGAAAAAACTGATAAACGCACAACTCTTTTTTAACACCACCTGTATATATGCATACTACCTCATACAGACAGAAGTAAGAGAAATATTTTTTCTGAAATGTTGAGATTAAAGGCAAGACTGATCTGTAAATACAGAGAAAAAGATTGGAAATTGTGTATATTTGCACTGTAAGTACAAATAAGCAAACAAATAAATTAAAAATGGAAGCTACTTTTGATGTATGGCATTGTTGTGGACCTTAGATATACTGAAGTGACCCAACAAGCTGTTGTTGAAATCAACAGTGACAGTTCTCTTCATGATAAAAGAAGTGAAGAAATTTTCAAGAATATGAAGTCATAAAACAGTGTCATAAACATTTAGTGTCATACACATTTATTTCAAACCTTGCACAGATACATCATAGATTTTACTTGCTACTAATGTGGGAAAGATGTAAAGTAGAACATCATGGTATCAATCCCATCTTCCCTCTGATGACTTTTTTCCCTGAATATCTTTTCTTTATTTCTTTCATTTTGATTTTTTTTTTTTATAATCAAGCCACTGCTGTATATGCAGAGAATGATTCTACATACATTGTACTCTATGAAGAAATACTGTTTAAGGAGGATCGGGGTATGTCTACCAAGAGAATAGAGAGACATGCACGCAGACCATAACAGAGTTAGACCAGAGTCCTCAGCTTACCTTACCTCGAATATTTAAGGGAAGGATGCACATTAGGACTCTTGTCCTCTCGTGTAGTCTATGGAAAAAGCTAGATATATCATATAGCCACCCACCTTAACTAAGGTCTACATAACTCTCTGTAAATAACCTCCTCTGTGCAAATAACCTATCTATCCATTTAGACAATGTTAGATGTTCTGGAGTCTCTGCCTAAAGTAAGAGTATGCCTATAAGCTCTTCCTGTATGTCTTCAGAACTTTATTACATGGCAAAGAAGAAAGGAGTAACGACCACAAACTAAAACACAAGAAGTTCCACGGCAACATGAGGAAGAAGTTCTTTACATTGATGGTGGCAGAGCACTAGAACAGGCTGCCTAGGGAGTGGGAGTTCCCCTCTGTGGAAACATTCAAAATCCACCCCGACTCATTCCTGTGTCACCTGCTCCAGGTGACGCTGTCTTGGCAGAGGGGTGAGCTAGATGGTCTCCAGAGGTCCCTTCCAAGCCTAAAAATTCTGTGATTTTTTGATTCTGTGGAATGAACCTTTATCCATGTGACTTTATCTGGATTTCTCATATTTTGGTTTTACACTTAAAAATAGATTTGAAGTCCTTCAGCATGACAGTTATTCATTATTTATGTCATTTTTTTAAAATAACATGCAACATTTAGCAAAGAAGGAAGGTAGGTAGGAAGGAAGGCAAAGACAAGACATCAACTCAATAAACCTTTAGGCTGGGTAATGCACAGCTATTGGATTTTATAAACTCCATTTCATCTATTAATAGTTTTGGTTCTATCTTTTCCCTTAGCTACTGTGCTTATTGTCTGCACAAATTTCTCACCTTTTGATCAACAGAGTTCCAGGGTAAAACATGTATTTCCTTTATGTTAAATTAGATTCATTTGCTGCTTATCAGAGCAAGAACCCCCTACATACACAAGAGATTTTATATTTTACTCACAAACTTTTTTATTGTTATTGTTTTCATAAGGAACAGCTTAGATAATGCTTTTTAACTATAGGTCATTTGGTTGATGCTCTTTAACTATAGGTTGTTATTAACTACTAACTCATAGATTAAAAGAAGGATATCACAAATATTATGTTGTCAAAAAAGGCACTCAATAACTGCGAAAGCCTCATGCATAGCTAATGTTTAGGATTTATTTTCCTTATGAATGCATTACATTCCAAACAGGATTTGGTTTCAGTAAGGTGATGGGAAACTATATACAGGATAATTGGCACAAGAAGGGCACCAATAGCTCAGTCTGGTATGACTGGGGGTGAGTTATAAATGTGGTTTTCCCTTAGTTTTTCAGCTGAGAAGTAACCACAGAAGTTTTGCCTGAGGCATACTCTCAGAAGGGGTAGGCTGCACTGTCTTACCAGAAGGCCATTACATTAGTGGGGTTTGTCAGAGCATACCCATATCTAACCACACTCCCCCAGTCCACAGAGCCAGGGTACCAGCAAAGGAGATGCACTGGGACAGACAGAGGTTCCTACTGGTGTGGTTTAACCCCAGCCAGCCACCAGTACCACACCGCCACTCACCCACCCACCTGCCGCGGGACTGGGGAGAAAATTGGAAGAATACAAGCTATACAACTCATGGGTTG
Organism: Daphoenositta chrysoptera; assembly: GCA_013397915.1. Taxonomy (NCBI): domain Eukaryota; kingdom Metazoa; phylum Chordata; class Aves; order Passeriformes; genus Daphoenositta; species Daphoenositta chrysoptera. The sequence goes on from VZRO01000338.1 coordinate 667,851, forward strand.
AGATAAAGACAGTTTAATAGGTAAAGCAAAAGCTGTACACACAAGCAAAGCAAAGCAAGGAATTCTTTAACCACTCCCCATGGGTAGGCAGGTGTTCAGCCATCCCCAGGGGAGCAGGGCCCTGTCATGGGTAACAGTGACTCGGGAAAACAAACACTGTTACTTGAAACATTCCCCCCTTCCTCCTTCTTCCCTGCACTTTACACACTGACCACGATGCCATATTGCCTGTAACATCCTTTGGGTCAGTGGAGGTCACCTGTCCCAGCTGTGTCTCCCAGCTTTCCATGCACCCCCAGCCCCCCTGCCACCACAGCAGAAAAGGCCTTGGTTCTTCGCAAGCCATGTTCAGCAGTAACAAAAACGTCATTATATTATCAACACTATTTTCAGCACAAATCCAAAACACAGCCCTGCCCTAACCACTGTGAAGAAAATTAACTCTACCCCAGGCAAAACCAGCACACTACAGAACAGCAGAACCTCAGAGTTCCTCTCCTGGCGTACGTGGGGTCGCCTCACAGCTCATGGCATCCTTCAGAGGCAGGAGCCAGCACATCCCCACAGTGCCACAGGACAGCCCACAAACCCGGGAGCTTACTGGGGTAACTGCTAGAGATCCGAATTTTCTGAAAAGTTAACATTACTGCCAAAGGCTCTTGCATTAAAAACAGTTTGAGTGAAGGATTTGGCATAACCCCTGGCACAACGCAAGGCATATCATTTCTCTCTGTTGAACAAAGTGCTGACACAAATATTACAAGGGGTAGAACATGACCCAATAATAGTGTCTGCCTTCTCATTCAGAAAATGCTGTGGCAAATCCCTCACAGTGGCAAATCAAAATGAATTAAGGGTTTAGGACCTGACAGTGCACAAGTGTGAAACCAGCCTTCCACCCCACACAAGCACTGCTTTCAGCATCATGGCAGTCACACAGCAGATATTTTCACTTATGCAAAAGTGCATTCCTTGGTAAAGAGGCAAAGCTGATTATTTGAACTGAAAATTTCTAAAACACATTTACCAACCGTTTTTTTCAATGGAGCAATAAATATTTAAAACAAATGTTTCACAGTTCACAGCACAGAATTCCAGCATTCAGTTAAAAGCATTCGGCTAAAATACTGCCATCTTGCAATAAAATCTGAAGGTAAATGGACTGTTATGAACTAATCTAGTGCATTATAATTTTGTTCTGCAACTTTGTGCTACTTTTATTAGCTCTTTCTCTTTGGCCTTCGAGGGAAAGATGTGTAATAGTGAGTACTAAGAATATATGTGATGTAAAGTGAGTTTGATACATTCGTTTTCTTTTCATAGCATCCCTTCTTCCTTGAAACGATGACCTCAACTTCTACCAGCCTTCAGGACTGATTTACTATGACTGGTTTAAGCTAGTAATAGCTTAATAGCCAAAGGTTTATAAATTCAGACAGGAGAGCAGGGGATGGCTGTCCAAAATGGTATTCATCTCTCCACTGTCTACAATTTAGCCTGGAAGAATTTTGAAAATCATGATTCATCATTGAAAATTTCATGATTTTAGGAGAAAAGGTGCCATTTAATGCTCAGCACTTCTGCTTCAGATCCCATCCAAAAGGCATGCAGACTTGATGAACTAAGGTTAAAATTACTGTATTTTTTTTAAATGACAGATCTCTAATCCCAGTTCAGTTTTGCAAAATTTAGTTCAGCCCTGTTGCTGTGTAAAATATTCACAAAATACTGCACATATACATTTTAGATGAGCTTTCATTATTAGTTTTGCAAATGCCAGTGAAATCTCCTAGTACAAGATGCCTTCAACAAAGCAGGCTACCAATCAGGCCTTGAGCTGCTCTCTACTGTTCTATCTTTGTGAACAAATTTATTCCCGATGTTTGTTGATGCACAGTATCTTCCCTTTACAGAAAGTCTGACGGAGTAAGCATCTTAAATGCTTCTGTACTGGGCAGATGGGAAGGAGGTACAGTGTCCTTGGAGACAGTTCTCCACTGGGCAAAACCAGCAAAGTTTTAGAGCTCTTTACTCAAAATATTCTTCCCAATTAAAACCTTGTATTTTGTCTGTGATAGTATATGTGTAAGATTTCCAGCTATACTCTCAGAAAAGAAAGTTGTATTTTCATGTAGCAAGAAGAGCAAGTTATCTTGAAATCTGCTACATGTTCAATCTGAAAGTCTTAGCCTATAGGATCATTGCCTGGAGACATTTTTAACCTTTAATATACACAGAAAAAAAATACAGATAAAACCATCACTTGAGTAATTCAACAAGCCTGTATAACCTGATACTTGAAAACGAGGGGCAGAAAAAACATAGAAACCATTCTCTGAGGCAGAAGAGTTCCAAATGTTTTCCTATTTTGGTACTGGTGAATTTTGCAACTTGAGAAAATTTTGTAAGTCAGCCGTTAGAGCATGGATTGTAATTTTCAAAAGCAAACAGCAAAAGAAACTAACCAAAACTAAACCAAGTAATAGCTACTGTCAAACAAATCCCATCATAAAAATAAAATAAGTATCAATGGGACGGTAAGCTGTTTCATTCCGTTTGCCAAGAGATACCCACAAAAAAGAGTGAAATATGTTAAAACATACAGAGCTAAAGCAGTGCAAAGTCAAACATTGCAATACTCTAGTAACTCTTCATACAAACACCAAGAAAACATACCAAAGCCCCTTCACAATTAGCCTGTGGTTTTGATTTACTTCTTTTTACTATTTATAATTTTTTCTCCCCTCTTCTAGTTTAGGTAGACTTGTTTGCAAGCAATGCACTCATAAGGTGACCACAAACACATGGCTGTGGAACAGTTCCGTCCCCGTTCCTTCTTTTTGGTAAATTTCTGTCTGTTTGCATTTTCCTGAGTAAATTTCATCCAGAAGAGTCTACATATAGGCTTAAAGTATGTGTCCCAACAATTAAGAAGTTAGATAAGGTTACTAGAATTAAATGCAAAAATCGGGTTTAATAATTAGTCCATGTTTTATATGTTTTATACTACAAGCAATGCTACTTCCACTGGGGAATACTCCAGTGCTTTGTAGAGTGTAGACTACAACTCTCTGGGGTTTGTTTTTTCTCTCCTCCTGTCAGTGAAAATAAAATTAAAATTACCCTGCACAATTAGTAATTCCCCACTTCATAAATAATAATACACACAGAAGAGGAAGAAACTATCTTTCTGTTCATTTCTGCAAAGAAGCACCAAATGGAAAAAAAAATATCAACACCAGAGAATATTGACAAGTTAATTATTTTAACTGGTAAATGAAGTTGGGATGATCAGAGCAAATCATTGTGATCACCTGGTGGAAACACCATCACCTATATTACTGAATTTTAGTGAATGACTGAATGCAGTCAAATCCTGCACTGAGCTCATTTCAGCAGGTTTTTATCTGAAGATCCCATGCATGGCCAGAACAAATGACATCTTCAGAGGTACTTAAGTGAGCCTGGGGATAGACCTAAAAAAGTGTTTTATCATCTCAGACAAATTTGAAAGTAAGTGCTTAAAACCTCGTTGTGTGGTGTTGGATTGATGGTTGCAGCTCTGGCAATCACCATGCCCTCTGACTTCACACCACATCTATCTTCATCCTGCTTCAGTCAACATTGGATATTGAAACCATCCCAGCATACCTGTCTTTAATTTGCCACAGACTCCCTTAGTCCAGATTAATTATTTTCAATCTTCAGGTCAGCTGCCTTATACATGAATATTAAAACTCGAAATTATGCCCTCCAGTAAGAAACTTGCATGACTGTCCAGAATAAGCAAGATTAATCAGACATGATAATTATGATAATAAATGTAATACTAACTTATCACATCATATAAATTCAGCTAAATGAGCTCTGCGGCAATAGCAGTTAAGAACTACGAGAAAAAGCAATGACAATCTACATTATTGAAAATAAAACCTTCAGCAGCTGAATCAAAGCCATTTTTCACAGTCTATATAGAGTCATCTTCTTATCTATATGCCTCATGTATTTGGAGGCAGCAAAAATGCCTGAATCTATTGCCTTGGAAAGTTAACCTTTAGCAGCTAAACTTTGACACAGCATACAAAAACATAAGGTAGGGAATTATGTCTTTCTTAGAGTCAGGTATGGGCTTTTCCTGACGAAACGGTAGTAAATGCTGCATTAGAGCTCTGTTACCTGGATTCTGGTTCAGCCAAAAGGCCTCACTTAATTTGCAATCTTTTCATCATTTTGAATTGCTTAGAACTATGCCATTCCTAATTTCAGCTTCCTACATGCATTTTAATGTTTAGTTTGTCTTCTGGAGGCAGAAAGAGGCACACTGTACAAATACAGTGTTTGTGTGTTGGCTAATTGATGGCACTAGAGCTATGAGAGGCCATGTATGCCATACATTTAAAAAGCTGAAAGATATCCCCTTTCTGGCCCTCATAATCCTCTCAGAAAAGATTAGCTCAGCTTCTCAGGCCTCACACCTGATATTCCTTACTCTAACCTTATTTTCCAGGTGATCAATTCAATTTCACAGCGTTCTACAGTCTTCTTTGGTATTCTCAGACGGAATAGACTCTGTCCATCAATTGTTATCTCCATGTCTTCAATTTCTATCTCCACTTCACTCAATTTTACAGTGAATACATCGAAATTCTTATCACTTGTAGCTTGTCCAGCATTTTATTAATCTCTGTCATGTCCTTAATAAATGAAATCTGACATTGCACTATAGATCACATTCATAGACTGTGAAAACTGTGAAAACTGAAAAGAAAAAACAAGAGAAAATTTCAAAACCCAACTACTGGAAGGTGCAAGCAAACTCCTTTGAGCAGCCAGTTTTATTTATTCAGACTATCAATGTCAGATAAAACTGAATTTAAAAATATCAAAAGCAAACTTTAAATCTTTTCATTTCCAAACTATATTAAGATAACTAAGAATAGTTTATCTCTGGCTATGCTGAATTTATCCAAGTAATCTTTTAATATCAATTTAATTAACAGAAAAAACACAATGTAAGAGTCAAAAAGCCACAATTTTTTTTGTCTGATTAAATGTGTCCTCAGTATAGAAAAAAAAATGCGTTGATTCAAAAATTGTTTTCAAAATGGTATATTTAAATTAATTAAAACTTGTATGCATTCTCTTGAACCTGTTGTAAGAAAACTAGATTAAAATATATTGAATAGATTGGAATTTTATGGAAATGTCACTTTATTTGAGAAATTAATATTTAATTCTTCAGGATTGAAAGTTCTGAGCAAGATAAAAATTACATTTTCGGCACTTGATTTTTCCTCTGTCAAAAGTTTTGAAGAGTATTTAAATTTTTTTTTTTCCCTTTCCAATACAACAAAATTAAACCACAAATCCATGGCAATACATCAGCTAAGTCAGTTTGCTCAGTTTCTTCCTCAAAGCAGGTCTGATGCAGTTTAAAAAACTGAAGACCATGAATTGGCTCATGGCTACCTCCAAAACAAAAAGAGGTTTGTGGGTCCACCAGGCTCTGCTCTTTGCCATACCCCTGTGCCCTCCTCTCCGGCAGCAGGGAAGGGATTGAGCAGAAGCATGGCTGTGCTTCTCCCTCCTCTCGATCTTCACAGGTTGTGCCAAACCTCAAAACGCCCCTGCCCTGTCGCCGGGGAGAGGTGTTGCCAAACAGCAGCTGAGAGACATTTCCCCCTGACAAAGGCAAGGTAAACCAGGTCATAATGTGTCAGATGCACATCAGCATCAAAACCGATTATTCTCTGACTAAGTGCAGCTACTCTCTGTAGGAACACCGCGTATTAGCATGCTTGATTGATCCATCTATTGACTGTATGCTGGCACTGCAAACAACTGCATGGCCAGAGGCGAGAGATCAACCACTTGAGAAAGCTGTGGAATGGTCTTTGCCTTCATTCATATAATAAGGCAAAATCTACAATCCATTACATATACCAGTGAACCCAGAGATGACAATATCAATGTTTTAAAAATTCAGTATGTCAAAAGGATGTCACAATTGCACGTTTTGTAAAAAGGGCATTATATGTTGAAAGCAACCAAACCTAGTATCCTGGAACAATTACATTTATCCATGTTATTGTTGTCCCTACTATGCCACTTAGGTTCTGCTTCTTGCATCAAAATTTTGGAGATGAAAGAGTATATATATTTTTTCCTATGCTACCTACTTCTTAAATAGTCTGTGATTTTAAATTCTAAACAATCCAATGACATAGGTAATATCAGCCAACATCCAACATGGGAAGTACTTAGAATTCTATTAAAATACCTTTGAAAATTATTTTTGTTATTAATTTCTAATGACATCGTTGCCAGTTGAGTGGAACCAAAGAGCCAGATTAATTTTTTGCTCTCCAAAATATAATTTCAAAGCTTTGACAAACTAAGAAACATCAGGTTCTTTTGCTCTATGCATTCTGTTCTGTTCTAAGAGAGTTAAAGCACTATGTAAATATCGAAAGTATTTCGTTTTGATATTTTGCTGTTTAAAAAGGTTCAGTATTAAAACAAAAATACCTTCTCAGTTAATGTATTTACACTCACTAATGCATTTGTTTTAAAGAGCCCAGGATTTAATCAATAATTGTGTATACAAAAAAGCTGTCTCTGCTCAACAGAGCCTATGGAGCGGGCAAGGATGGCTGCAAACCAAAGGAGCTGTGCAAGAAAACGGAGAGTTGTGGTCAGCCAAACGATTCACATGGTCTCTCACTACTTGAAGACAAGAAAATCCATTTCCCTGGACAACAACCATTACTCCTCTCACATGCACGAAGTACCAGTGAGGTGTGGTATCTCCAAGCTCCCTCCAGCCTCAGGCACCCCCAATGCCGTGGTAGCCCAGAGGGGAATCAACAGAAAGCAAGCAGTATTCATCAATTTCAAAACAACAGTGAAGGCTTCATAGCCAGGGGAATGGCTCCAGATTCAGGAATGTCATGGTCACTTTTGAAAAGAAAAAAAAAATACAGATCTTGGGGACTAGAGAGGTGCCTGAAGCTAGAAATTCAGTAAAAGGGGATGGCAGCTAGCTACTGGGAGCCAGAGAGGAGACTGAGCCAAAACGGAACAGTGACAGCTTTCATGCAACTAATACAGGCTCTTTTCCAACAAAATAACCTTTTCTGCTTAATTTAATCATCCAAATGAAATGAATAATAAGGGTGGCGGAGGGGAATTGCCTGGGTCAAGAACATCCTGGACAATGGAAACTTACTGGACTTAGATGCTGCTTTTTTTTTCATTGCAATTTTCCTCCTCTAAGGCAAGGATGGAAGAAGAAGAGGGAGGGAATCAATGTAAAGTGCGCTTAGGAGCAGACAGTTCTTTGCCATTGGGACACTTCTGTGTCTGTGTGGTCAAGAGAATGAAAGAGTCACATTGAGCAACAAAGAGGGGAAGCTGGGGAGGGACTTGATAGCCATTAGGGCCATTATTTCCACCTTTGTGATGAATAGTCAAACTCAGAAAAAGGCAAAATAGTATGAAACCCCCATTGTTGTGCAAGAGCAGGGCAGCAAGATGGATGAGCTGGCAACAACTAACACTGACCCTGCCATCAGACAGTGAAATTGGTGCACAAGTGTTCACAGCTGTTCAAAAATATCATGGCAGCAGCAAGAAAAGCAATAGTTACCTCTTCCATCTCTTCTGCCTTAGCTACAGAGTGTGAGGACAGAAATAAGATGGAAAAATATGTGTAAAAGAAAAATAGAGAATGACTTGTTCAAAGCAAGCATTGAAGAGTTAATGCATAGCAAAATCTATGCTTTATTCATGCAAATATTTTTAGTGGCAAGTTCTGATGCTGTTGGTCTCATGTTCCCTTGCAGATTACTGTATGACCTAAATAACTCTTGAAAGGAGAGTGTAGATACACTGGACTATTATGACTATGCCTGTAAAAATCATGTTATCATGGATCCATGTTTTTTTACACTTTAAATTATTATAAGAGGAAGATTTGAAGCATAAAATGCAAAAGTGTGTAGAATAAGAAAATAAAAAGCCTCCTCAGGCCCTAAGAAGGGCTTCACCTCACTTAAATTTGGATGTCTGAAAGGCTGAAATATCAAATCCCTCTATTTTCAGAGGTACCACTGTATGATAAAAGTTTAAAATGGAGTAAATTCAGATTAACTTAGACAAATTTTCTCCTGGAATTGCCTATGTTTATCCAGTGAGCCCAGAGGGAGCATACACAAGTAATGTATAAATATCCTTTTAAAAGGATAAAGTTTTGTGAGATTAATCCATCATAAGGATCAGCTGAGTGTTACATGCAATGGCACATCTCAAAGAACCTTATAATTAACTCACATACATTATCTTCTACTTCCCATAGAAACGGTAATACACTAGTTCTCTATATAAATATTTGTAAAGGGAAGGAATGGAAACAATCATTGCCTTTGCAATTTCAAGAGAAATGAGAAAATAAGAAAGGAAAGTTTGTTGTACTAAGTAAAATATTAAAATGAGATAATTCCTTAAGTGTTATCTAACATTTATTTAACAGGGCAACCTTTTGGCATAAAAATCATTGCCTTGAGGATAAAATTACTGAGTACTGCCAAACTGAGCTCTAAATTACCCAAATATGCAAGTAAACACTACTGTGGGGTTTTCTGGGTGTAGGAGCATACAATACCATAGCAAAAGTGGCATATAAACCTGTTTTCTACCTGTTTTGAAATAATATTATTGCTTCATCTTGGCAAAATCCAGTGCGGAAGACTTCTGATTTTATTTTTCCTTTGTAAGACCCCCTCTGCTCCTCTTACAGCCAAAGCAACATGATTAATCTGTACTGTTGCATTATTTCTAGCTCACCAAACAAAGTCACTGCTTTTTTCATGTTTATACAGTCTTCAAAAGCCCCTGCAGACCATTAAGAGCCTTCTTGAGTCTCACAGTGGCCAATATGTCTTTTGTTTGAACAAAAACACACAGTCCTGATTGTCACTTTGGGAACAGGCATCTCTTCCTTTATCATCGTGCCCAGATATTATTGCTCATCTTTTCCAAAGCGTTTTGATCCAAAGTACCATGTGGGAGGAAATAAAAAGACTCAGCAGGAGACAGCTGTTAAGGATGGAGTTGCAGACTGAATTTTCTGCCTTTTATAAATTCAAATAACATTATTTATACAGAGTGATCAAATGATGGTCAAGCACAGAAGCACTCAGAAATTCAGCTAGGGTCGGCTCCCAGAATTTGTTTAACCAAAGGATAATAATTCTTTCCTCCCATGTGCAATCTCATGCGACTCCTGTCTGAAATACCGTACAAGGTTCTTCCCTCTCAGCTTCAAATTGTTTTTTCTTCAAGGGAATATTTAAATGTTTCTATTAAAGCTTATAACATCTCTGGTTCCAGGGATGCTGTCCTTCATGGTCATGGTTCCCAGCTCCATACTCTGGACAGGCAGGTTTTATGTGTGACAATCCCTTTCCTTCGCTGCAGTCACTACGCCCCTTCTCCCTCCAGGAGCTACAGCAGTGGCAGCTGCTCCCTGTGCTGGCAGACCACAAGCCTCTCTCTGTTCAAATCACACACACACACCTTTTTTACTTCTACTTCTACTTCTACTTCTTCTTCTTCTTCTCCTTCTTCTTCTTCTTCTTCTTTGGGGGGGATCACAACCCACCTCAGTAACTCCCAGGGCCACTGTGCTGTGTAAAGTCACACTGAAGGAGAGAATGGGAAAGGAGCTGGGGATGGGAACTGAGGGGAGAGGTGTTCTTGACCTCAGTCGTTTTTATATAGCCTAAGTATGTAGCACAGTTCAACAGAAAAAGGTCTGCCTTGATTATTCAGAAAACTATATTTTGATATATATTTCCAGAAGTCTGCCCATATAAAAAATCTAGTGATTCAGCAACAGTGCAAATCATAGGGACATGCAGACAATAGAGGGAAAATTTTAGTCATTCTTTTGCTCCCTGATATTTTCCTCATTTGTTCTGCCTGCCCCTCCCCTCATCTGCACCTTCTTCCTCGGCATCTTTTGACGTGTATCTACCTCTGAACTCCCCAGCTTGTTCCTCTGATTTTCTGTTGATTAACATACATAAGAGCTACTTGAGCACTTATCTTCAAGAGAGCAGTACTTTTGAAGGAAGACCTTTTGCCATGAGGCTGAAGCACCTCTCCTATGAAGACAGACTAAGAGTTGGGGTTCTTCAGTCTGGAGAAGAGAAGTCTCTCTGGAGACCTCGGAGCAGCCTTCCAGTACCTGAAGGAGCCCTTCCCAGAGAACTGGAGAGGGACTTTTTAACAAGGGCATGTAGTGATAAGACAACAGGGAACAGCTTTAAACTGAAAGAGAGTAGGTTTAGATTAGATATCAGGAAGAAATTTTTGACTGTGAGGGCGGTGAGATACTGGAACAGGTTACCCAGATAAGTTGTGGATATCCTGTCAGTGGAATTGTTTAAGGTCAGAATGGATGGGGCACTGAGCAACCTGGGACAGTGTTCCTGATCATAGCAGGGGACTTGGAACTAGGTGATCTTGCATGTCCCTTCCAATCCAAAACATTCTATGATTTAATAATTCTACAAATGCAAGTTAGCTGAGGGGCAAATAATGTAAGTGAAAAACTGATCAGTCTCTCAACCTGTAATGCCTACCTGTAGTTTTCAAAAGTTGTTATGACTCTGAATAGCCTCACCTAAATTTAGACATCCTTTGAGTAGGGTATTGGAATAAATCAGCTCCAGATGTCCTTTCCAACCCAGTTTTTATCTATAATTCTATAAATAAATGCTATCACTCTAATAAGTAGTTGCTCAGCAATATTATGAGATCCACACCATTCTGTTAGCAGCGGCTGTAACACTGAAAACATTACTTCAGCTTTAATCTTTTCTAAAGATTGACCTGCACAGCAGTTTCAAAATGGAAAAATAATATAATTTTTTCGTTGTAGAACAAAGCTATCATTTACCTACTTCACTGTCCCAGTTATGACAGTGGCTACTACGTATATAGTATGATGACTGCATGAAAAGGATTTCCTAGCTCTAGTTAAAGATTTTGTTTTCAAGTTTAAACCTATAGACAATTTTCTTGAGTCTTGTATAAAATAATGTTAATGGTTATCCATGTAAAATCACATAAACTTCAATAGAAGCCTCATGTCTACCTACATTAAAATAACTTGTTTATGGCAAAAGCCAATACAAGATCCAATAAGCCCCTGAATAATTCAACAGTATATCCCACATATCCACCATGCAGATGACAAAAGTTTCTAATTCAGCAAAAAAAGTACCCCCAAAGCCCCAGATAAGCTCATTAATGTGCTGGCTGTCCCTCAAAAAACATGAATAGATTTTGCTCCTAAAGCACTTGTGTGCACTTTTATGTGCAAGTGTAAGGAGAAGCAACCATAATGATGTTTTTTCAAAAGCTGCAGTCTTATAAATGCCAATCTCAGATTCATGCCACTAAATAAAGGTGGCTGATGAAAATAAACTTCAGAAAATGTTACAATGAAAGGCTCATTGCATTTGCCTAGGAAATCTCATCAAATGAGCTCAGCTTGTTTTAAGATGAGGTGCTTCATTTATGATGTAGTCAGGCAGCAGGTGCTTTGCCATCTGAAGAGACCCTGAACATGAGCTCTGAACATGAATTGAAAATATAATAGACTGAAAGCAGAGAAGGTAATACTGCTGCGGCTCCATGGAAAAATTATTTAGGGCAATCATTTTTAATTTGTATAACACCTTGAAATAATTCATTCTTCTCTGTGTGTAGTAGGTAATACTTACTGCCTTTTATTTTGTCCTTTGACTCTGATAATGGTACCTTTGGTGCCCTTTACACAGTCTGCTGGTCTGCTGCTTTCTTTAGTGTGGGCAGGCTCCCTTTTGCATAGAGACAAATCTCCCTTTCCAACAGGTGTAAAAAAGGTATCACAGAATCATAGAATGGCTGGGGTTGGAAGGGATGTCTGGAGATCAACTAGTCCAACCCCCCTGGAGAGCTGCTTTCCAGAAGGTCAACACCTAACCTGTACTGGTGCATTGGGTTACACCTCTCTGGGGGCAGGACCTTCCACTTGCCTTTGTTGAACTTCATTAGGTTCCTTTTTGCCCAATTCTCTATCCTGGACAGCTCCCACTGAATGTCAGTACAGCCTTCTGGTCTATCAGCCACTCCTCCCACTTTTCTATCACCTCTCCTATAAGCAAAGTTGATGACTTTGCCTTATTTGTGGGTGATTTTAAATATTTGGAGTTTACAACCAAGTAGTGTCTGGAGAAGACAGCAGAAAGGTTGTGAAGTTTTCCCTTGTCATCAAAAAAGTCCATGTTTAAGGCTCTTGCTTTTATTTTTCCTCATCAATAGTGATAATGTATTTTTGTACCCAGGAGGTTTCAACTGATAGAAGTCAGGTGTGCTAGGGAAGATGATCAGATCTTACAAGCTCTCTGTATGAGATGACTTGAGACCTCTAGAATATCTGGCGATACTGCTAAATCACAACTGGAGTGAGAAAATGGTTTTTTAAGGAAAAGGCGTTAGACAGAGAAAATATGGATAGCCTTAATAAGCACTTTAAAATGTTTGCCATCGCTGTGAAACTCAATGAGTACAGATACTAGCCTGATCCTTGTCAGTGTAGCATCTGTACAGCTTCAAGCCTGAAGCTGTATTTTTAAAGGCAATAGGCAAACTCAATAGAAACAATAGGAAACAAGAAAAAAACTTTCATAACTGAACACCAACCCATTTTTATGATTACCAGAAACATCGCTTATCTGTCCAGTTATCTGTTAGAGCCTTTGAGGGTCATAATATTACCAAGGTAAAAGCAAAATGTAAATGGCTATGCTGGTGCTATTTCCTATTTCTGTTATGTTCTGTGTTGTGTGATTGAGCCATGCAGATATTTTCTCCCTTTCATGTCACATGAATGGGTTTTTAGAACCTCACACAGCCTGTGAAGGACAGCAATGTATTGACTCCTGTGACCTTTTACTTATTCTAGACTTTGATTGACTGCTCTCCTCTGTTCTTGCAAAGTCGGCAGCTGCCAGAAAGAACCACAGCCTCAGACACTCAAATTACTGAATTTTGAAAAGGTGAAAGCAGCACAGCTTATTTATGCTATGATATCTCACAAGCCCGTGTTGGGCATTGAAATTCAAATGTCTTGTTCTTATGACAAAAGATAAGTGCACGAACAGGAAGATGAGCAAGAACATCAAAAGAAGGAATGTTCTTTAAACAAAGACTTTAAACAGTTTGAGGGTACAAATTTTAACCTGCCTTGTTAAAATAGTGTACTGACTGATCTCTCTTAGATACAGAGCCAAATTCTCACTTTTCAGCACTATTTAACAATGTCCTTTTGTGCAATTCTCATATGAATATACACATTGATTAAGTCAATATCCACAAATTTCCAGGAATGCTCGTTTAACAAATAATACCTTTTGAACTAATAATGGATTATTATGAGAGTCATATCTATCCGTTATTCTGCTAAATACTCAATTTATTTACACTCCAAGGTAATAGAATATTTTTAAATATCTGGAAATCTTCCTTTCCCTTCAAATGTGTTGAGTTCCAATATTTGAGACAGCACAACTGCACTGTCCCTAACTTGGGATTCACCAGCAGAAAAATATCCCCAACAGGTAGACAACAAAAATTAGTCCATTCAAATATCCCATTGGTATTTTTCAGATGGCAGTCTGCAGTGTATTCCACCATAACATGCAAGACACAGGATTGTTTAAAAGTCTGAAGATGATACATAATCTGCAACAAGGGAAAAACCTGTAGAAAGCTAGGAACACAGATGTCCCAGAAGAGATAAATTTTGTAGCATTCCAGAAATAAATCTAGAAAGATATTTTTTAATAGCATCGGCAAGAAAGTCTGAACTATACCAATGCTACAAATATTACATTAATAAAACGCCCATAAATATACCAGAAGGAACAATAATCTCCAATCCAAAACCAGCTAAAGTCAGTTGTAAGTGTAGGAAGTAGTGATAGATGTGATCATGGCAGTTCTGTGACATCCTAAGAGGGACTTCTGCTGATTGAATTAGCTTGTGTGTGGACTTCAGCTAAATGTTGATCTCTAGTGAACATTATATAATAGAAGACCAGTTAGCAGGTGGAGAGGTAAGCTTGAGAACACTTTTAGTTTACATAAGTCTATACTCAGTCTTATCTTGCCACTAATTACTGATTACTGCTTGGCATCTCATAGATAATTATTTGCCTTCAGCTCCTGTATTCCCTAATCCTTTTCTACTGAAGGAAAGTTGGTTATTAAAAACACTGCTGGTTTTTGAGTCTCATTCTGGTATATGTTCTTCCTGCTCAAGTCCCTTAAGTAAAGAGTTTTGTCAGCAGCTGCTTTTAAAAGCCAATATGCCCCCAACATCTTCCAGGAAATAATTTTGAAACAACACAGTATGAATGAAAAGTTCAGAACCTGTGACTGCTGCCACAAATTTTGCATGTGTACAATAAGTCCTCACTGAGGCTTGTGGCTTAATATTTGAGGATCAAGTTGTTGGAGCAAGACCTCCAAAAAATAGGCATAATCTTCCTCGAGTCCTCTAAGTAATGAAAGCAAAGCTCTGTGTGTGAGTGTTTGATTGTAAAGATGATAAATTAAGTATCTAAACTATCTAAACTAACTAAAGAAGCTATAGGATTTTACAGATTTCTTTACTGATAAACTGAAGAAAGAAAGGTGAAAATCATTAAATAAATATTTTTAAATTACTCATTCCATAATAAAACTTGGCTACCTTCTTATTGTACTTTGACATCTGTTTTTATTTTGCCTAAAATTATTGAAAATAGTAACAACAATGACTCACTGAACAACAGGCTGAATAAGAGATATTTCCGTGGCAATATCTCTAGGAGTAGTTTGAATGCTCTTTCTAATTGACTTTCAATGACTCTAAGGAAAAAGCTGGATATGAGGAACTTGGGCCATGGATACTCTTTGGATCATGCTTCAGCTGGCCTGTAGCCAAATATAATACCACAGCACTAAGTTAAAAGTCATCCATTATTTCTATGAAAAACTGAGAATGTGTATACATAATACACAGCGTCAAGCACATCAGAGCTCACTTTATTCTTTGTTTTTGATTGCTGAAGCTTGTTGAGCAACAAGATAGCTGGAATACAGCTAAGAAAAGGAAATCCCCAATGTGGACAGTCATTGAGATGCATTTCTTTGAATGCATTTCTTATCTGACAGCTTCATTTTAGAGACTTTTTGCAAAGGCATTGGGGGTAGGTTTCAGCTATTAGAGGAAGAAACCTACTTTTCCTTACTTAGATGTGTGTAGGATGCTTGAATTACCACCACAATCCCTGAAGATCTGGTCAATATAGCCATGACATGTAGAGAAATGACGGCTCACTCAGAGAAACCAGGTACCACTTTGGGCCATCTAAGACAGATTTCATTGTCTTTACTGTGGATGAACTTGATTCAGTTGCCTGCAGGGAGGCATCTAGAATAGGGTATCTTCCCCGAACTACAGCTGCTTTTCCAGAAGGAAACAAACCTCCCACCTGAGTGTGGGCACCCTCACAGAGCCAAAGGTGTCCACGGAGTTAGGGCACCTAAGCTTAGATGTGTGAACTATGATGGGCACCCCACCCCAGATGAAATGTACTCTGAACTCTGCATGGCATAAACTGACCAGACAAAGAGATGAACGGGCAGCGTTATTTTCATTCTGTAGAGAAATTTAACTGATTTTCTTATTATGAGGTTAAGACCAAGAAACTGTGCCAAGAAGGCTGGAAAACAGCAGAGACTTCTACTGGAAGGAGGGAAAGATCTTCAATTGTTCGAATCCAGGTACTCAAGAAAAAATGAATAATTTATTGCAACCAAGGCTGAATTATACTGTCATTTATGTTTAATATCTTTCATAGTAAAGGGCTCCTACGTCCAAAGAAATGCATGCCTTACAATTGTAACACAATTACTTCTCTATAGGGACAATCTCAATCAAATAGCATATAGGGTATTGCAAAGAATCTTGACAGCAAGCAAAGTTTGACAGAGGACGCTTGGATATACTCTTATTTTCATCAAAATTGTGCCTTAAGGCTGAATTTTTAAATAGAGGCAATTGAATAACTCGCCTAACTGCACAAGACACAGTGATTTGAAATGTCAATCAGGTAATTTCACATACAAATGCAGAGTTCAGTGCTATTTGCATATGTATAAGTTGCTTTCCCTGCATAGCTGTGGAGAGTGAACAGCAGCCATGAATAAACATTTGCAGGCACTTTCGAAAAACACTTCAGCCTTGTTGTCTATCACTTGAAAATTGCCTTTAAATGTTCATGCAGTGAAAAGACTTCAGTTTTTCAAGAGTCAGTGGCCTTTTTCCCCACTGTGTGGGATTTATTACATGATTTTTCCACAGTTCTTGGACCTCAGTAGGGCCATATGTTCCTGGTATTATTAAAGTAAACATAGCTTAAATCTAGCTTTTTATTTATTTTTTCGTAATGCAAATAGGTAGACACATTCCTGAAGCAATCACAGGTGCATACATTTTCAAGAAACCGCTTAATTCCCAAGAAATTAGACTAACAACCAGCTTCTGATTATCCTCCTCCTAATTTTCCATTTGTCCTCTTAAGTCGTTTATTTTGTGGAAAGAAATAAAAATTGGTACTCCCATAAAAAAGAAGAACTTTTTCTTCCTCTTTGTATAGTTATTATCAAAAGCTTTTGTGCCTGAAATAGTCCTAAGAGGTTTAGAACCAGCAATATCTGATTTTCTTTTATGCTTAATAAATGAAACCATGCGAATATTTACTGGTTTTGTGAGATAATAAACAGGCAAATTGTAGGCTAATTCATTATTTGTTTCAGAATCAGCCTTTCAAGCCTGCATAAAAAAAATGTAGACATACATCAGTCAGCATATATTACAATCTTTAAATCCAGGAGCCAATTTACGTAGATCTTCAAAATCCCCATGAAAAAGATTAGCCACAATAGTGAGGCTGGTCAATTAAGAACACAGACAATTACTCACATATATTTTTTATTTTTGCATTTGTCAAATTTCGGGATACTGTTAAGTTTTGTTAATGTTTGAAAACTGTGTGAAAAATGGAATAGGTTTGGTCACTGGATTTCTTAAAACTAAAAGGCATTTTTACTGTTTATTTTCTCTTGAGAGTATTAGAACTCTCCTGCAGTGAATAGCTTTTTCTGGTTTCATAATTTGTTAATTTACTTTTTCCACAAAGAATCTAAAAAATATAAGAGCAGGTGCCTACAGCAGCAACTGAAAAAGCTAAACAAAATACAATAGGAGACCCTTTTGTGTACAAATCAATATATCACAAGAGGGTGATTTAGAAAATTCACAACTAGGTGTATCTTTCAACAGCCACAGTTCTTGTTTCTTTTCCATATATACCCTGTTTTTTCAGCAAGACTTTTGACATGCATTATTACTCATTTAAAGAAGAAATTTAAATGTCTTTTCAGTGACCTTCATCCTCCTTTCTACTTCTCTATATTAAATGTGATGTTCTTTCTATCTGCAGTATTATACATATTTCCTTGGTTGTGTGTGAATTATGGTATCAAGACAGTGAAGACAGTGAAGCAGCTCCTTCTATTATCCAAAGTTCCATCCAGGATCTCTGTAGAAAGCTTCATCAAATTCTGTGCCAAACCCCTAGGTCATGTCACATTGTTTTGAACAGCCCACAAATTCAGGTGTGGGTTAGATGACTAAAAAATAAAGTGTTCAGTTGAACATGTACATGAGTAATATACTTTGAGCAAAATAATCACATGGAAATCTTTAGAGACAAAACACCACCCATGCTTTTCTTGGGAGCAGCCCTTTAGCTGGGAGAATCCATTTGCTTTTTTCAATGGTAAATGAATTGTTAAAGTAAAGGTGGCTCTCTTTTGATGGAAGATTTCCCCTACTATCTGTGGACAACCCTCTCCCAATTTAAAACTGCCATTTATAGGTAAGTTTTGTGACTTTATTAAAATGCCAGACTTAGAGTCCGGTTTGCTTTTAGAAAGAGAGGAAAAAAATACTGGTGAAAATATACTCTTCTTTCAAACAGTCTAAAATGCTGATATTCACGTGGCATACATTTGATAGTTTCCCATCATTATGCTTCCAAAGCAGAAACAGCATAATTGTGTCATGAACCTTCTGAACCTCTCTTTTCCTCCTCCTTGGCAATCTGCCTGGCAAGCTTTGTCAGAAGTGGTTTATACAGTAAATTTCTCTTCACCTAAGTACCATTAGTCAAGAATACCAAATAACACCATACCTATGACCTGGAAGAGGCATTGCCACATTCAATCCACTGTAGGGAAAATTAAAACCCACATACCTTTTTCTCCTGGACACACACTGACTATGTCTCTGTTGGTAAATAGGTGTACCTGAGTCACAGGTCTGGCACCAACATGAGGCACAGACTGTCACAGTTTCATACTGTTGAACTCTACTTTCTAAAACCAGATGCTTTCATTCCATCGTTTGTGGAATGGTTCCTGGCCTTTTACAACTCCCTGAGACATGTCTGAGAAAGTGTGAGCAGACAAGCAAAAACCATATCAGGAACCTGTCCAAGCACTTGGAGATGGTGGCAGGCCCATGTGTGGAGGTGTTTCTTGTGTACAATTAATTTAGTAGCATAGATGTTTGGGGTTTAATACTCCCAGCAATGTCATGGAAATTTTTTTCCTCTTTGATATATTTCTAATTTTTCTTGTAATCCAAAATATGCTACATGAAGCTTTTTAACTGCTCTGCTCCTGTAGCTACTTTGTAGGAAAATGGAAAGTAGCATAGTGAGAAGAGTGTGCTATATTTGCTTTGAGAAAGACTCACAGAACCATAGAATCACTGATTAACAGCTAAATGCTCTCAGATCAGGACATGATACAAAAGCAGAACAAAAGAGAGGGCTCAGTCCCTTGGGTATCTTCAATAAAAAATCTGGTAGCTGTTTTTTAAAGCATCATAAGGAACACTATATCAATAAATTATCCTTACAGTGCTCTAAATCAGTGCATCTCAAGGATGACTGCAGGACTCAGGAGGGTATCAGAAAATGGGTCATGAAAACAGAATAGAAAAAGGCAACCTTACACAAGCAAGCAAATAACGAATGAAATGCAAAAAATAAATTCAATAAAATGAAAACGAAAGTAAATAAACTCATATTTGGGCAGTAAATGAGAACCATGGTGGTAACAACTGTGAGATACTCAGACAGAGAAAATGACTATCATTCAGGTTTACTGTAGGATCATTCAGGATGTGTACAACAAGCATCAGCATCTCTTGCTTGCTGTGAAAGATTAAACTATGGTACCTGAGCTGCTGTTTCCTACTGAAAGTCTTAAGGTTCAAGGTGGGTGACAGCTGAACTATGTCGAGCACACGTGATCTTACTCCAGAGAATTAATACACACACGACAGTGCTGTTCAGAGATACTGGCTGGGCTTTCAGAAATACCTCTGCTACACCATCTCAGGATCCTATCTCACACATTATCTTGCAGGGTAGACATATATCAACACCCTTTGAAAATCTACCAGTCTGTGACCAGTTTGACCTTCAATGGATATGGTCTCTTCTGCTTTTTACCCAGATAGAGGCCTCTGACAAAGATCTTTGAGGAACTTCAGATGCAGGAAGTTTTGCATGCCTCTGTATTTTGTGCAGCGTTATCTCTGAGTCACATTCCCAGCTTCAAATACTCCCAAGCTCAAAATTAAAAATAGAGATAAAATAAAGCCACTGAACCTGCTGCCAGTAAATACTCATGCAATAGAAAAGGAACTTCATAGACTTTCTTTTCCTGCAGGCAGGGTGCAATTGTATTGTTCATCAGATTTCCTAAGAGCATAGTTTTCTCTCCTGTTTCCTGTGTTCATCTATCATGCTAACTGCTGCTTGGAGAAACATAAAGAAAAATATTATACTAGTCACGATCAGTTAGTGCTGAGAGGGAAAGTTCTTTTGTGAAGCCTTAGAAATAAAAGGTGATTTCAGCGTCACTATTGGATATCATTAATTTAAGAAAAAAATCAGATATTGATATCTTATTTTCTGTCAGTTAAGCAAAGATCTGTAGTGAATGGATGGCACTTTTTCTTTTGGCTACAAATATTTACTTTACATCTGTTCCAGAAAGAGGTGAAAAAAGAAAATCTGTATTTAGTTTAGTTTAGGATAGCACAGGGAAGAAAGAAAGGTTGAAGATTTCTAAAGAAAGAAAGCTATATCAAGGAAATACAAAGCCACTAGTCCATTATTAGCCTTGTCCCCTCTGAGTCCTGAAAAACAAATTATTTGAACTTTTATGAGGGACAAAAATTTGTGTTTAGAACAGAAAGCTTATCTTTCTTCTGTAAGTTAAGGAAACTCGATGATGTAATGGACTGGCAGATACCAAATTACCTTATCGGTTAGATTTTAGTCTTCTTATCAAGTCTCAGCACGGGATTCAAGTTACCTGGGTTTAGATGGCTGTCCTGTAGGTTTGCAAGGTAGTCACTGAGGTCTCCCTAAAGTCAGTGAAGAGAGTTGCATTTACTGGTCTAAGTCAGTGCTTTACAGAGATAACTGGTGATTCAGCAGTTTGGATTGGGTTGGAGATTTTGTTAACTGCTAGTAGCTGACAATTTCTTTGCCACTTTATTCCCGTGTTTCTGAAGTCTGTATCAGGGCATTGTTGCCTTGAAAGAATTAAGATGTCTTTTTGCTACTCATATGTGATGCAGTGGCAGTGATGAATAAAGAAAATCTTCTTTTTATGAAGACTTACTGTCTTTTTGACTGCCTGTCTATAGAGTACATCACTATATTAACCTTGCCATGCAGCCAAAGTACAGCAAATGCAATTATGGTTTGATATTAAATAATATAAGAAAGGCATTTTGATGCTGTTCAAGAAAATAAAAAGGTATTAAGAAAAAAAATAAAAGGAGATTGCAATGCTAAATTTTCCAGTTATTGATTTGTAGACTTTAATGTGGTTATTGTTTAGCACATTTTTTTCTTTAATTATTTCTCTGAGGCAGTTCTATTCAGGTAACCAGTAGCTGTGATCTCACTTGTAGGGACGGGTATTTGGTGTCCTTCCAACCTGCAGATCAGCAGCCTCTTACACTAAGCTCTTAGCTACAACACAGCTCTCCTTTCTGCATGCCTGTCAAAGACTTGCCTTTTCTTCTACAGCAGCTTAAGGCAGCACGTGAGGCAACACACTTGACAGGAATTATGCTGGGCAGCGTGGCTCTTTCACTTTTTGTTTTCCAGTTTTTTTGACAGGTTGTGGTAACCCTGGCAACCACCTTGCTCCATTGTAAGTGCCCATGTACAGCGGGCTGGGGCACGTGCCTGAGGGATGTTAAATGGTGTGAAAGAGTGCATGAAATGCTGCCTTGGATTCTCTCTCCTGCCTTGCATTGTCCAAGGGAACTGAAGAAGTTTGGCAGCAAAGCACTTTATTTAGCAAGGGGAAGTCTTTTCACTTCCCAGTCAATGAAGCACAAAATGAAGCTCAAGGATTTTGCAGTTTTAGTTGAGACACCTTGTTTGGATGAATTTTTACCCCACTGCAGAGGGCTACAGGACAAAAGTGCCCATCCCTAATCACTGAAATTATCCTGCCCAAGAAGTTGTATCATTGACAGCGCTGGCAGGTGTGGTTATTGCTCTCCCATTTCAGAGCTGTGAGGGAAGCTACCCCACTCTGCCCAGATAGGTCATATTAGGAGAAAGGCCATTGCTGAAACTGCAGACCCATGGGTCCTTCCAGCA
Organism: Daphoenositta chrysoptera; assembly: GCA_013397915.1. Taxonomy (NCBI): domain Eukaryota; kingdom Metazoa; phylum Chordata; class Aves; order Passeriformes; genus Daphoenositta; species Daphoenositta chrysoptera. The sequence continues at coordinate 689,717 of VZRO01000338.1, forward strand.
GCCTGGAGACCCTAGAGAACTGGGGCGGGGGGGCAGAGAGCAAAACAACTCTGAGTTTATTATTGCTATTATATGTTTGAAGAATAATGGCTTTATTGTGTGTGTTGATTTTTATCTGCTATTCTGTTTGGAAAGGGATTCCACAAGTCATAGCTGTATGTCTTCCCTCACAACAATGAATGCAGTACAGAACAAAATGGGGCAGTTTTCTTAAGCGGTGGGGAAGTGGATGGGCCAGGAGGGACTAAAGGCAGTACAAGGTTTTGTTTCCCTTTACAGAGTGCATGGGTAAGACTGTTCATCTGCAGAAAACTTCATTAATTGTGTGTGGCTATAGCAACCCATCTACTAGAAACAAAACTGTGTCTTCCCAAGAGCCAGAAATATACCGTTGTATTCTTATGAAAGTATGGATGCAGGTCATCACCATAATCTGCACCTGGGGAGTAATTAAGGTATTTATGGTCATGGTCTCATTGTTCTTGCTTAACAGGACAGCAGTTTACTGAAAATATCTATTTTTTTCATTCTTCCCTCATTAACTTTCCCAAACGGCATGTTTTCTATATTTTGAATCTTAAACTGTTTTTAGTGCTTAACTGCTTCACTATGTTCTACTTATGTAACTACCATGGTGGTTTTGAGCTCTTTTTTTTACTAGCCAGACAACAGGTTGTTAAATGTAATTTAGGTTTAAGATCTCTACAGTCCATTATGCATAATGGAGAAATCTTAAAAGATATGTGCCATTAAGGGCAGCATAAGGTTCACTAAAAGATGCAATGATAACTGTATCTGGTGACTGATTTTTTAATAAAGAAATTCAAGACTTGTTAGATACAGAACCAAATGCATCTCAGAGGGAGAATAAGTTTTGATGTGTCTTCAACATCAAATCCACATTTGCTATGATCAGTAGTAAACAACATATTTCTAGAACTGATTTCACTGGGATAGACATGGCCACTTTCTGAAAATAAGAAGTTTTAACTTACTAAGGACATAATTTTGTGCACTAACAAAGCCCAATAGGGGCTCCAGACCTGCCTTGCCAACGGGTGAGAGAGGCAGAAACAAGTGTTTAACAGGATGCCTGAACATACAGAAAAATGATTATGCTGTTGCTACTCCAGTTTAGGGAGTGGATCTATCTCGTCAGACTTCAGCAACTCTACTGGTGCACACAGGGAAAGCAGAACAGTGACCCTGCCTCCTGCAGGGTCATGGCAGCAGGGAACAAGAGAGTAAGAAAGCATATTTGTGCTTCAACTTCATGGACTGCTTGAATGTCTGGAGGATCAGGCATATAATAAACCCTAAAACTCTGTATTTCTGTTGTGACCGTGCATAAAGTGCATATGTCTGCACCTATAAACAAACAAACAAAAATGGGTAAAAAAACATAACAAACAAATTTAAATCTTTCTCAATTAAAAATAAAATTAGTGTTTATATGTTTGCTTTTCCACCTGTATTTTCTACTCCCACCATATCTGAAAAGTGTGAAATATGGGTATTTCAGAAGCACTGTCTGTGATTTGCTTCTCAATTCAACTGTGGCCTGCTCTGGAAACAGCTGCTAGAGTGCTGATCATTTAATCCAATTTACATAGGAGTCCTATTAAAGTCAAGGCCAGTTCTCTGGACAGAATACCTTCTAGAGCTTTTCCAGCCTTCCTAACTTCATGAGTCAACCAGTCACAGAATTTTAGCCAGGTTCTTATTTTGATTCCATTATAGTAGAAGAATTCAGTGCTAAAATTTTATTGAAATTCCTAAGAATTTTTCTCCTTAACAGCCAAGTATCAGTCAAATGTGCATGTAAGAATGTGCTACTTTGATTAAAAGAAGGGGAAAAAATCTCAGCAAGAGACTTATATTTGGTTTGGTACGAAAACCTTGGCTGGGAAGGTGCAGGTAAAGGCTGCCACAGCCTGTGGCCAGTCACACTTGCTGTCCTAAGTAGTATCTTGTACTAGCACTGATATGGAGAGGCTGCAGGGCTGGCTGGACCATGGGTCTTACTCTTTTGTTTTGACTAATGAAAGTTAAAATAACAAAGAATTATAAGAAGTCCCAGCTATCAAGCAAGTCTAGAATTAACAGCTACAACCTTTTGTGTCTTCTCATGCCCTTGGATTTTCTCTGGAAAAGTGGTGAGGGCAGGCTCTGAACCATTATTTGCAAGAATTGTGAGTCACACACAGAAAGGGCAATAAAAAGCAATAAGTCTTTGTAGCACATAATGCATGGAATAATGGAGTACTATAATACTTTCTTTATCATGAAATTTCATAACAAGTCAAATGATGAGTAGACCTTAGCAGTCATTGATTATCACTCATTTTGTAGAGATTAAGATTTTTCCAATCCTAATCCCTACAAAGGAGAATAATGAGATTGTAATTGAATTTTAAAAAAGAGTATTTGTTGCCTGATTCATCAGCCTAATGTACCACATTTCTACATCTATGTGTTTAATTCCTGCATCACAAATCTCTTAGAAATGTGCTGTCAACCCTTGTTCAAAGGAAGAAAGTTTTCCAGTGATTGTGGCACATGGCTAGAGAAGTGCAAGCAATCAATGAACAGCTGAGATGCATGGACAGTATTTGGAAATTGTATTTGAGAGTAGTCTTGAATGCCTCTGATGACTAATCTTTAGAGAACTAATGTGCAGGGCTTGCCCAGACTAGTTTGAGCCAGAAAACAATGCAAGAAGTAAGGTCCAAATGTATAATCCTCAAACACACAAGAACCCTGATACTTAATGGGATGAAGGAAGAAATTGCTTAATTCTCTGTTTTAGAGTTTTCATAGACTCCAGGTTATTTGGTGCTTTTCTATGTAAACTCCAGATGAGAAAGGTAATTGAAGAAAATATAGTGAATAAAATACTTCACAAGCTGAAATTATCAAATAGAAAGTTTTTGAGAAGAGTTAGTCTCTCTTATTCTGACTTTGCTCACATGCCCATGACAAGTGCTCACAAGCACTGCAAATGTACCAATAGATCCAAAATGCCTTTGATCTCACCAAAATGTAACCTGCAAAAATGAGTTCACTTTTCTAAAATAGCGATTGTATAAGGGTGGAGTTCAAGACACTGGTGTTTTTTATAACCTTCTACATTAAGAGGCTGTTGTGTTTCACAGAATGGAAATAATTTCATGCATTTCACTGAAAAACTAGGTGAAATGAAAGAAGGATGATTAATTGAATTTCATATATGCATATAGCAAATCTTCTTTGAGCACTGCTTTTCTGCAAACCACTGCTTGCTGGAATTTGTATATATAGTGTAGTTATGTGGCTTTTTTCTTTTTTTTTGTTTTAATAAACGTTTTCCCTTTTTTTGTACAACGTAAACAAACATGGACAGAATTATCATTTCAGCTTTGGAAACCTGCCCATAAAGCATTCACAACACAGCAGCATCATTATAATCATAGCAGACAAAAAACAAACAAACAAACAAACAAAAAAAAAACAAAACAAAAAAACTTTTGCCCCATTTCAATCATAATGTGGCTGAACTATGCCAGAATATAATAACAAATATTTTCTGTGAAAGTAGACTGTTACCAGAAAAATATTATAATGTACATTTTTCGTAGAATACTGTGTCAACCTTTGAATAGAGTTTAGTGTAAAATCCTGCCTGTGAAACAATGTTTTTTTCCTTTTTTAAGTGACAGTGAAAGAAAGCATGCAGAACAGGTATAATTTTTCCAGTATCGACACAATGATAAATACCATAGCTGTCAAGACTTTGGAGGTTTCATGTGACATTTCTACACAAACTAACATCTGTTGCCTTCTTGTCCTCCCGCCTATTTAGCATTCAGGATCCTGAATTTCCCAAGCTTACTAACAATGTTTGGAGTTCATTAAAGCTTCAGTGCCCTGGAGAATGGCGTTCAAATACTGTGTCTCAGGGCACTGCAATACATTGATCTTCATTGCCCCCAGCTCGTCCCAGCTGCTCACCACGGGCAGATTCTCCTCGATTAGTTAAAGGCAACAGCTCTTATCTCTAAATAGTGGCAAACACCCTTTTTGCTTTGTTTGTTTCCTTTTCTGGTGCAAACTAGAAACAATGGAAGAACAGAAGTGTTAAGGGGGAGGAGGCATTAAGGGGAGGGGATAACTAGGTTTTAGGAGAGAGTAAACCTCCCGGGCTGGAAAGCAGATTCCAAATTTAGTATGCAATAGATTTTAGAAATACAACCTGAGCTTGAAATACGAACACATGCTGTGGTATTTGCAGAGTTACAGACAGCTGCTTTAACTATCTGTTTCAGAAAAATACAAGAGGCCATTCTAGTCACTTGTTCTAGTCAGAGAAACTTCTGGGTGACTGAGAGGTCACAGGCATATCTTCCTGCATCAGATAGAGTATCCCTGTCTTTGAAAGTGCTTCCTATTCCCCAAGTCACAGGAATTACTCCCTGGTGCATTAGATGCAGCACGGCTCACCCCAAACCTGGTACTGATGGCTACTCTATCACCTGACTAGCATGGGAAGTATGAGCATTCAAACATTGTCAGAAAACAAAGACATGAAAACTGGTAAAGAAATGCTGTGTTGTACCATATTTCCCTCTCTATAGCAATAAAGGAAGACATTTTCAGGTACACATAGGGAATTAGGTATTCAAAGCACTGGATTTTCATAGGAGGCAAAGGCTTAACCATCCTTTTTTTTTTCTTTAAAAATCACCCCTAAGTTAATAACTTCTTCAGTCTACATTTGGCTACAATGGCACAATGACTGAGAGCATCCAACCATTTCTTCATGCCGATCTCTCCTATCCCTGACCTGCACACACCTCCCTAATCAGCCCCACCACACTGGCAGTTCACCAGCTCCCATGTCCCCAGAAATATTCTCCCAGCCCTTTTGGTGAACATCTCCCTCCAAGTGCATGGCTCCTGCCATGCAATAGCGTCATTACAGTGCCTACCAGCACCATCTTCTTCCCATGAGAGCCAGGAGCTAGAGGAACAGTGCTGTGTCAAATACAGAATGAAGCATTGCAGGCTCAAAACTGTGGAGAAGTGCATGGAGGAGAGGCTCAGGAGCGGGGAAAGAAGAGGGAGAAAAAAAGGACTGCAAATATACATAGAAATACTGGAGTGAGGAGGAAGAAGGCTCACGTCAGTGTGGTGGGTTTATGTGGGCAAAAGCTGTGAGCTTGCTCACTAAGTCTGATTCTTCCATTTCCCTAATCTTCCATTTTCTTTTTCTTAGTAAAGTCTGACTTTACTTTTCACATTCCTTTGCTGTATTTTCCTACTGATTTTTATTGCCTTTCTGTAGTTCCTTAAATCTTCAGTTCACTTAGTCCTGTATTTCCTCCACTCCCAGGTTCCTCTCTTTCTCTCCTTTATAATCTACCTCTTTCTCCCTGTTTAGAATTCCTGTCTTTGTGCCTGTGCTGCTCCTTCCCACCCCCTTTTTCTTCATCCTGCTAAACTTCCAGCTGCCACAAATACCTCTTCTAGTCTTTCACGAGTCACGTGCAATGATTAATTTTCATCCCTGCTGTTGAAACAAACATGCCTCTCAGAAGCCGTTCCTTCCATAGCAACCTGATTTGGGGTGCGATGGAGACACGCGCAGCTGCCGCAGAGCCGGGATGGAGGTGCTGGGTATCCCGAGGGAGCGGTGCTGCGGCGGTGTTTGCTCTGCTGGCTGAAGGGGCTGCAGGGGACATGAGCAGCCTGAGCTGGCTGAGAACCACGTCATGTGGGTGATGCGTGCGCCACCAAAACTCTTTGCCCGGTCAATGGGCGCGCTTCTACACGGACCTGCTAGAGGGAGAACTGCGCACTTATTTTCTGAAATTAATGATTAACAGATTAAAGGTTACATTTCAGCCTTCTCCCGCCACTTAGGGGAGATAATGCCTGACATTTTAATGGGCTTGCCAGCTGATGTCTCAATTCTTCTTGCCCATGTCTTTGAGCCAATTATTTTCCTCAATCCTCTAACAGAGCTTTGAGGCAAAAATGGGTCTTGGCACAGACCCCTCGTCAGTCGGGGAGCTCAAGGAAAATAACGTAAATCACATCTTGGACTAATATAGCAGGTAGAAAATCTAGGGCAGGCTTGTTAGGAAGAGAATACCTGTCTCTGCCTTTATGAAAAATCCCCCTTGAAGTATTTATTTATTTAAATGTATTTAAAATATTTAACCAAATATTGTCTACTGACATTTTCAAAAATGGGAAAGCTAATATAAGCTGTGACATGTTTTGATGTTGCAAGAAAAGAATCACACAGCAGCTGACTGAAGCAACAGAAGACTGTGCAGTTTTCCAGAGCCTGAACCCAAACAAAAACTCTAGGGAAGTCTAATTTCAGAAGAGGACAAAAAATCCTTTTATGTCTCCCTGCAAACTATAATGTTGTAGGTATATATCACAGTGTCAAAGATTTTTATCTAATCAAAAACCTCCTTAGTTGCTCAGTACTGGTCACAGATCACAGGTATCAAATAGGAATATATTAAAGTAAAGAGTAATCCAGTAATCCATCACACTTTGTATGACCAGGCTGCTTTTAAATGCAACATTAAGCTAACAACAGATCTTTCACCACTGTTCTTTTTGTATAGCCTTTCATTTCTTAAAATGTACTTTCTGGAGTTCACATTTCATTTCTTTGATTTGAAAGATAAAGAGTTGTGTCAGATTTCTTTGATTAATGAGTATTTAGCTTTCTAGCTTGTTAGCATACAAACTCCAGTCATTTATTTGTGTACCATGAACACTGCTAGAAAATCTAGGACATGTATAAAGAGTTTGATAGAACACTATTTCAAAGGAATATCTCCAAACTGTTTCAAACTTCATAGCTGGGATAAATCTGAAGGGTATCATGCATTTGCTTGACTTAAGATAACATTTCTTTCAGAACACCATTTTGCAAGATAGACTGGGCATGAGCAGTAGAAAATCATATTATGAATTTACTACTGACTGCGCATTTAATTCAGAATTCTTTCCTTCTCTTGTACAAAAGTGCTAAAAGCATTCAATATTTGATTACACTTGTATTGATAGTGTAGCAAAGACAGCTGACTAGCTTTTTCAATCATCATGGTAAAAAAACCCAAAAAACAAAAAACCCCAACAAAACTGCTGATGAATTCGATGAAGACAAATCCCCAAACCCACATACTTCAACAAACAGAGGAACAAATCCTCTAAAATTTTGAAGTAATATTTCCCTTAGATTTCACATATAAAGGGGTTTTCACTTCTGATACTACTCGACAAAAAAGATAACTAAATGCAAATACTGACACAAACATACACACATTCGTAGTGTCAGATAGTTGGATGAGACCATACTCAAAAAATTACTTCTGACCTTGATACATGATTGAACTATCCAATTCTCTGTCCACTCTGGTTTCTGGGTTTTTTCGTTATAAATACAAGCTTTTGTGTGTTATTTTCCATTTCTGCTGCAAGGTATAAAATATTCTAGGTATGGAGTGTGATTGCTGGTAAACAAATAGAAAGAAATTCTGGTTTATGAATTTTTTAACAAATGAACAGGGAACAGTCACAAGGGCTTTGTACATGGCATGATTTTTGAAAAACTGCATAAAGACTCCTCATCTTGTAAAACTGTCCACCTTTTTGAACAATTCGAATTTTTACTAAATTATTTTTTAAATTAAAATCACGTTTGAAACAATTCATTGCAGGGTGGGGTTTTTTTCACTTTTTAATATATATTGCTACAGTTACATCTTAGATATTATTTTCTAACTGTCATTGATCCATGTTAAAGAGGTTAGTAAATTGACCTGAACTTCATTAATAAGTAATGTTGTCTTGATATACTAAGTGACATTAAAGAATGTTATTTTCCTTTGCACCCCAGCAAGGTCCAAGAGAGCTTGCCTGCCAGTGCCCATATCATTGCTGTGTCTCTGATACTATTTATTTCTGATTCATTCTGCTCTGAATGGGGAGATGGGTCATTCTGTTCTACAGCATCCCTGTACCAGTGCTCACCATTCCTTAGGCAGGGTGGAATGAATCTGCCTCAGTTACTCACATTCACAGCCTGCTAAATTGGTTTAAGGTAAATCTGTACAAAAATACTGGACGGATGGAGAGCCCACAGAGGGGACATTTCACCTGGGGAAAATGAGAAAATTGTAACACTCTGAGTATGGCTTGGTCAAAACAAGTCAGGTCTGTAATAATGTGGGGCCCCAAGCATCCAGGACTGGCAAAGGTACCCCAAGGGGTACCATTCTAGGAGAAAGAAACATGTTGAGATCTATTGTTGGATGTACAAGTTTCGTTTCAGAAGAGCCTGAGAAATTATGGAACATTTTCATTTTCCCCCCTGGGTGTGGTGATCTCTTGCAGTCTCTGTGAAAAAGCCTGGACCATAGTGACTTCATTCTCAGCTGGACTTCAACAAGCAATTCAACAATCTCAGTATTGAGTCAGTAACAGCATATGGATAAAATACACCACAAACAGCTCCTTTATTAGCCTATATCTGTCAGTAATTCTTCTGAATTTTCTAAATCCCTTCATGCTGAACTTTCTGGGGGATGTGTAACAGAGCCCAAATCCTGCAGATTCCTATTTCTTATTTCAGCCTAACTCACAATTTTTCATCATAAAAATCTATGTAAAAGTGTTGTCATGGGCTGTGGAAGTCTACTCGTGAGGTAGATGGGGGTCAGTGAGGGGAGGCATGCTTATGGGTAAAGTCGTCCTAAGAGTTTGTTCAGGAGAAAGAGGAGTAAACCAGAATATTTTCACAACCCTTTCTTCAGTGTCAGCAGTTGACTTAAAAAACACCTGTAAGTGATTGCTCCCCTAGCCCCTCTGCTGGTAACTGCATAGATGACTTCTAATTCTGTTCTTGAAGGAAATAAATCATACAACTTCTAAATGTTGCAGAGAAAAACATAAAGAATTCCAAATAATTTCATTAATCCAATCCTTGATCAACTCCAGGACTCATTCCTCTTGGCATAGACCTAGCAACAATCCACAAACGATCATCCTTCTTTAGGAAGGATGGTCATCAACCAAAACATGTCTTTAAATTGTCTAATACAAGGTTGTGGTAGAGTACTTTCTGATAACTTACTTAAACACTGTAAACAGGTCATAACTGACTACTGAGAAGAAATAATAATATGATGAATATGTAAGCCCCTGGTGTACCTGCATATTTAGGAATATTAGTTTACTGATCAAGTTTCCTCCATAATGACTATTTTCATAGGATTACATGACCCCTTGTGATCTCAGCTAGTAGGAAAAGTTTTAATAGAATTAAATATATTTTAACTCACATCCTGAGAGGGCTGGTATGATTCAAAACCCAAACTCTTTCAAAGTGCATAATGTGCTTCAGGAAATTGGCTTAGTGCTGAAATCTACTAAAGCTGGTGTCCAAGAGAATTCTGTGATCCCTATTGATCTGTGTAGCTGGGAAATGCCACTTTGTAGTAGTTATTTTTATCTCTCCAACAGTTGAACCCTGCCTCCACAAGGGCAATGTATTTTTAATGCATATGATGTTATTATGTAAATTGGTTTAGCTGTGTAATCTACTAAAGGTGATTTCTCTGTCCCATGTGAACCACAAAGCCAATGATCGCATAATATTCATTAAAGATAAAATTGTCTTACTTTCCATAACCAATTCCCAAGTGCATTGCTCTGACAACTTCAATTTCTGTTCAATAGTGAACCTGATGCTCATTTGCAAAACTTTAATGAATGTACCAAATAAAGGTAATGCATTTTTCCAGTTTACAGTCCCAAGTATACTCTAAATAATTTTTTAAGGAGCAACAGACACAGTAATTACAGAACAAGTAAGGTCCCATTGGAAGTTCTACTCAATTTTTTCCTACATCAACCTATATAAATCTATGCAACCAATACAGCAAAAACTCCTTCTTTGATACATTTCTGAAATTAGGTAAACATCAACCATGATTCCATCTATAAAAGGAACTGCAAGGTCATGTCCGTGCAATTGAATGAGGAAAAGTTCCTCCTTGTAGAAATGTAGACCTAGGCTCAAAAAACCCTTTACAATCAATATGGAGTCCTGCAATTAATGCATTTACAAGGGCAGTGGACATAGATGTGTGAAAAATTAAATGACAAGAGAAAAAAATCAGATAGCACCAGTGGCTACTACAGTTCTATATCTAATTACTATTGTCTGTATACAGAAATGAACAGGTGCAAAGTAAATGCATGGATACACTCTCTTTAAAATCTAACATATTGGGTTAAACTGTAATTTATCTCCACTCCCAGGGGAGCAAAGGAGCTCCTAAAAATAATTAAATGTATTAATGCATGATCTTTTGTCTGGGAATCTATGCACTTTTAAAAATGTGAACAAAACCTTGTTAATTAAACCTTCACAAGACCACTGAAAGGTTATATAGTAATAAAATAAGTATTGTCTAATATAATATTAGATAGTAATAAAATTTTTTCAGTGAAGACTGAACAACTCATAGGTTCAACATTCCAATAAATATTTAATGGCAAGAGAAAATGTTCTCTGAATAGTGAAAACATACATTCCAAAAGAGTTGTCCAACCTAAGTTCCCTCCTTGCATGACAATTAAGTATTTTTTAAAATGAAAGTATAATTAATTTATTCTGAATGGGAGGTTACTTTAAATGTTTAAATTCAAAACAAATTCTTGACATTTTTTCTGTTATGAAAATTTCAGTTTTGCAATGACAGAGTGTGAACATAAACATTTTTATGGGAACTGATTCATATAATTCCTTTAACCACTGGCATAAAACTACAGTAAAGCCATTGTCAGAAATGGATATCCAGAGAGAATTTAATTCCGCTTCCACTGATTTATTCTAGATCAGTTAAAAATTTAAAAAAATTGAGAATTGGTGCTTTTCTTCAATTTCAAGAAACTCAGAGGCTTTTTCTTTTCCTTTGGTGAAAATATTTGGAGTATGTTAGTTCTTATATTCCTGAACCTTTTGTCCTTTTGTTACTAAATGTCAGTATAATATTCAGTGATGCATAAAATAGAAAATGAGAACACAGTCACAAATATTGCTGGCATATAATCGCATATATTACATTGTATTGGGTCTGGCTGAGATGGAGTTAATTTTCCCCATAGCAGCCCTCATAGCTCTGTGCTTTTTATTGGTATCTGTAAAAGTCTCAGCAACACTCCAGAGCTTTGGCTACAGCTGAGCAGTGCTTGCACAGCATCAAGGCTGTCTCTCCAACCTTCCCTCCTTCACCACAAAGATGGGGGTGGACAAACAAAACTTTCGTTTACACCTTGACTTTAAGCCAAAGTTTTAAGCACCCTGGTAGTTAATCTTCAAGCTGCATGCTAGAAACACCCATTCTGGTTTCTGGATTCATTAGGAACTTGAGCTGGCCAGTGCTGACTGATCCAGATCACATGCTGAAGAAATCTAAGGGCTACTTTTAATGTCAGGTTGAAGCCTACAGCCGAAATAAGGATCTTTTTGTCTCAAGAACAGAACAGGAGGTTTGCATGCTATATACATATGTTTAGGCCTGCAGATGCTGAAGACATTTAAATATCAGAGCCAACTTCTAACTATCAAGTCTCAGTAGCTTGAGAAGTAGATTTGTTGTCCTCAGATTGCATTTTCATTTCTGATTCAAGCTGAAAATACAGGAAAGTACAGGTACTGGGCTTTTGATGTAGGTTTGTTTGTTGGGTTGTTTCCTTTTTGGTAAGGTAACTTAAATATAGAACCTACATGATTAAACTTTCTCTGTGGAATTACAGTGCTTCCTACCTGTTGGGAGCCTTTTTGTGCTCAGTAAATCTGCATTTCAGCATGGTGACAGTGACTAGGCAGCTGGGTCATCTGAAGCCACGAATCAGTCACTGCTGGTAGCAGGTTTCCTGGGAAACACATGGAGTATTTGTCTTGCAGCCTCAAGAAAACAAGAAATGGTAAGAGCATCATTAACTTTCAGTCTGCGACTTCTGCCTCCCAAAGGGCTGAATTCAACAACTATCTCTCCAAGAAACACTTATTCATATGAGTAGGTCAATTACTTTCTAGCCTTCCAGACGACTCAGCTGAGGGTTCAGGTATTTAAAGCATGCTTTCATACGTGCCAGTTATCAGTGATGTGTAAATCATAAAAACTTGCAAGTCGTCAAATTCTTCTCAAAGACAGAATTATCTTCCCCAGCTCCAAGACAGAGAATCCTTCCATCCTAGCTGCCTCCTCCCATAAGCAAGTACACCAGAAGACCAGGGCAGGAACTTAGCAGCATTTACTCATTTCAAAATATGTGGATATATTTAAAACTGAGTTTTAATCCTTTTTCAAATTTTATGCAGAAAATAAACAATGCTCCTGTACTATTCCATGTAAATCCAGTAATGCCTGGAAAAAGAAATAGCCAAACTGACAGTTTACACAACCCAACCATATTCATAAATTAACCAAATTCTACTTTTAAAGTAGTTTGGGTGCTCTTCCTTTCCCCTTATTCTTGTTGGAGCATAGAGCGAGAATTCCAGCAGCTGACTAGACTTTGCTTCAAGCAGTTTGTCTTGATTTCTTTTCCCAATCATCATGTTCATTATAAGTCATATGGCATTTGAAAATGCTTCTTATGTTTCTTCAAAAGGTGGGCTATTAGCTGAAACCTTATGCTCAATTAATATAATTTAATAATTTAAATTTAATATAATTTAATATAATTTAATATACAGTCTCAAGGGTAAAAGCTTGAATATTTTATAAGAATTAATTTTGAAGACTCAAAACCATAAAATAATAAAAAATAACCTAACCCCATGTTATTATTATTATAAAAACCTAATTGGATTATTTCTTAGGGTGTGACTTATGATTGTAAATGGTTCTGAATTGACTACCTTATTATCACCTTTGGAATTGCTGCAGGGAATAACTGTGGGTATGAAATACATGCATTTTAGGCTTTTCTCTTCAAACCACAGAGATGCTCAAAGCCAGGATTCAAGGTGTGGTACATCCCTGAAACCTGTGATGAGCACACCTGAAAAAGCCACTACATTGGAGTGCATATATCCCAAAAGCTTGTATTTTGTGTTTAATGATCTACTACCTTGCTAATTTTGAAAGAGGAGTGTCAGGGGATTATCAGGATATGAGGAGGTGCCAGTGTCCATCCCCCTCCAAGAGCAGGATGCAATTATGATGCTGATAGGGAAGAAGAGAACACCAGCCACTTTTAGAGCAGTTTCTCTTCCCTCTTCTCATCAGACAAAACATGCTCCACATCAGGCTGTGTAAATGGGGAAGAAGATTCAGTTCTCTTAGACCATCTCCCTCCTTGTTCAGTTCATTCCTGCTCCTAGCAATTCACTTCTTGTTTGGGGAGAACTGTTCCACCAAGACAATTTCATACCAAAAAACATCTAGAGTAGCTCTAATGAATTACACTAAATATACTGGTCAGGAGAGAAACTGCAGGCCTGTCTAACAATGGAACATAAATGACACTTTTAGGAATATCCTTTCTTCTTTTTTTGGCCTCTCTTGGGCATTGAAGTCACAAGGATTTTTGGAGCATTACACAAATGTCACCCCCAATTAAGCTTAATGAATTTACCTTTTACATTGTAAATTAAGAATCCCGTTGGACTGAAGTTTTTACTTGCAGGGGAACATTTCAAAAACATGCACACAATTTTCTTCCAGAGCTGTACTTCAAATACTTCAGTACTATGTAGGAGTCTGAGAAACAGACTGGCATGAGCATGTTACTGATTAAATAATGAAAGGGAGGAGGACAAATCTTATCGTCTGCAGAGATGGAGAAATACCAAACACATTCCCAATTATAAATGAAAAAAAAAAAGCCTATTGGTAACTCACACTGAAATTTTAATTTATGCCTGTAAGCACTGATGGCAACAAACACAGACTTGCCTGTTTATTTCGTGCTGTTTCTCAAGCCATGTCTGAAACCACAGGGTTGTTTTGAGATTTTTGTTAAGGAGTGGGAAAGGTTGGCACTGAATTCTTTGAGCCTCCCATCATGGGTGTCATGGTTCCTGCATTCATAAGTACACATTCTTTGTAAAGGGGTGATGGCAAAAAGTTGGTTGTAGTCAATCAGTTCTGTGAAGTTTCCATTCCAGCTTCTCCCTTTGCTCTCTCCTTGCATAGTTTGAAATTATTTCCTATTAGCAATGAGTCTTGATTAATGTCAGGCACAAAGAATTCAGCACCATCTCTCCTAGCACTAAGTCACTCACCTGGTCAGCCACCTGGACTGCTCTTTATCCCAGATCAGCACAGTCACTTTTCCCAAAATAAACTGTACCTTCACATTTTACAATAGCTCCTAAGCATCTGTGTTCAGACTTCTCTAACTTGAAGAGACAGGCTTTCAGGAGGTGTAGCACTGTTTTTAGAGAGGGGAACCTGATGTTTAAAAGTTCTTTACATGCATCTTAATCTCTTTCTGAAGAACTTAGCAGTGATTTCTTCATTTCTTATTTATCCCCAGAAATCAAAATTTGGAAGAACAGGAAAAATATTTCAAGAGAGGAGAAGAAAAAAAATAGAAAAAAGCCAAGAAAACACTATTTTCCCTTCTGCTTCAGAAAGCGATAAGAAAGGAACTGTGACAGACCTTTAGGTGATGAAGAGAGAAACCATCCTTTGCTATTTAACCTTCTGTAGACTAAAAGATACCAGAAGAAAAAGATCAGGTAACCAGACACCAGAAAGTGATTTGTAGTATGTAAGAGTTCTACTCCTCTGCATTGAATCCTTTTTTTCCCTCGAAACTTTGAGGTAAGAAATGTGGGGTCTAAAGTGTTGTAAGACCATCTCAAATCCCTGCTATGTACCCTTGCACTATAGGTAAAAAGGGGCACAAGTATAAGTTTGCTTGAAAGTGCCATAGGAACACTGCAGGCACACTGGAGATGTACAAGCATGACAAGAACAAATTCAGGTTTAAGTTTCATCTCTGTTTATGCTGCCTTGAGAAGCTTGAGCTGCGTGGTCCCAGTACCCAACTCTTTCTTATAGTTGGAAAAGCAAAAGCATGGGGCAAACTCCTAAACAAACAAAAAATCACCCTAAGCTGTTAATGAATTCCCTCTTCTCTGTAGAGATTTGTTTCAAAAAAGAAAAAAAGCACTACATTCATTTATGTTCATATCATAGAAGTTTGTGGTAAACAAACATTGCCTGAGCCTAAAAAAATTTCAGTGGGAAGGCTTGAAGGCTTTTTTAAACATGTTGACGACTCAAGAGCAAAAGCTAGCATAGTCAGACTGAAACTGAATGCCAATGTTCTCCAGAAAAAAAATCTAAGACTTAACTCCACTTTGTGTTGCATTCCCGGTGTAGTAGCCAAAGCCACCCGTGAATTGCATGAAGAGTTCAGGTATGTGAGAATTGCATGAAGAGTTCAGGTATGTGAGAAATGCAGATCATGTGTTGCTTGTCAAATTACCAATGGAAAATGAGATTTCATGCAAAGCTAAATTGACTTTGGCAACATATGTTGTGTCTTCAACAAGGTAATAAATGAAAGTAAAAGTGGAGAAAAGAAAGGCACAATCCTTCCTAGGTCCTGGAGCAGAGAAGAGCTCCAGAGATAGGAATACTTAACTTAGATGTGAAAAAGTGAATTTCAAATCTGGGTCTCAATCAAATGAATCAGAAAAATATATTTCAAGAATCAGATCCAAAATGCATGAGGTAGACACCTGTCCCAAAAGGAATCATATGACAAACAATCACATTTCAATGAACCATGCTTGCTGATAACATTTTCCATGATATACAAAGGCATATGTAAAAATAATAAATAATAATAATAATAAAATAATAATAAATAATAAAATTTATTCAAACAAAATATTTTTAATTTAGAGAATTCAAATTTCAGCTGAACTGTACTTTCTTGAAACACTTTCAGCTTGCACATTTGTATGGTACAGTAATGTTTAAAGTAAATCATGGGAAAAGAGCAAACAAGAATAGCAAACAAATCAGAATTTAATAGACACTCAAAACCTCCCCTGTGCACTTGCAACACTCTATTCCTGCATATCCTTCTATATATGTTTACTTCTACATCTCTGGGCACTCGAGTTTCATTAAAGTTTCCTATTGACTCCCTGGAGTCTGTAAGATCAGGTTTTAAATGTGTCTCAAGTAACATGAACACTCAGTAGATCTATTAAGCTGCCTGGGATATTGGACTACAGTCTTAAATGAGAGCTTGGGCTCCCAGCTTATGTTGGAGTAAACATGAGCTGAGATGCCAGAGCCCTCACAGTTGAGCCCCAGAAATCTATGTTATGACAATTAAGGTTGCTTTTCCCTGTACATGTCATTTTACTATAGAGTTCAAAGTACTAGAAATAGACTTTAGTTAAGGAAGCAAAAAAGAAATACAACTTAAGAAGTAAACAAAGACATAATTTTGGATAAATGTAGCTATTCTTAAAGGTGACTTGTTACAGGACTTAATATTCATAGTAACTTTAGAAATTACCATTAATGCAAAAAAAAAAAAATCACGTAGCTCTGAATTTTAAAGAGCAGGCAGAAAGTCATCAAAGGGTTATGTTGATTCCCAAGATGTCTATGACAGAGAAGATGCAGAAATTTAACAGCTGCAAAAAAACATATAAAATCAAAGAGGGGAAAAAAAATTACATAGAAGGTGACAAACATTCACCTTGGCAACCATCAAGTTCACAGACTGCAGAGTCTTGAAAGCATATTGGGAGGGGGAGAAGTCTGCATACATTTCTTTATCATTAAGATCATTTTAAGCTACTGTATATAACATATTCTTTTTATTTGAATTTTTATAAACAAGTAAATAAATTGGTTGAAGTTTTGACACTTTTGCAAAAGCCTTCTGTAAAGTTCTCTCATGTCAAAGAACTGGGGGGGTGGGGAAGAAATGTAAGAAAGAACAGATTTAATGATCTCCACATGGCAGGCTGACTTTCCATTAGAACTGAAAAAGCAGACAGTTAAAAAGAAGCTGATTGGCAAAGCAGAAAGCACTTGTCAAAATAAGAAGTAAACAAGGTTATAAGAGGCCATAGATGCCATTGGCAGTGGGAAGAGATAAGAAAAACAGTAGGTTTCATTAAAATGAAATTTAAAGATTCCGTTTTCCCATTAGTGCCTTCTTAATTCTTTATACACTTCAAAATCTAAAGGCAGAAATACAAACTTCACCTATCAACAGGAGGGAATGACTGATGAGCATGTGAGAGAGAAGACATCTCAAGTTTAAAGAGAAATTCCCATTCTTGTGAGACTTCTCCCTTTCGGCCAGTGCAGAAAATCAGACACCTCTGGGCTGTTAGCTGGGAGAAAGGGCCAAGCGTGGGGTTCAGGAGCTGCAGTGCTGACAGCTCAGGTCCCCAGCTGCACACCATCCCCAGGGCCTGGGGTGCAGAACGCCCAGACCCCCGCTGACTTGGTACCTTGAATTTCACAAGACAGATCTGTGGGTCACACTGGTGCTGCTCACCTTTCCCATAGGAGCCGACTGCCTGGAGCACTCACCCCAGGAGAAGGTGAACCCCTTGCCTGGAGGGGTTCAAACCCGTGTAGGACAGGACCTTGCTTTCTGCTGAAACTGGACTGTGGTCAGCCAGGAATATAAAACCACTGCCGCTAGAAGAGCAAGGGAGGAGAATAATTTTGCTTATTAGGAATAAGGCATTTCATCTGGAGAACTGGTGAAGCTGTGTTAACCACCTGAGTATAGGGATAATGCTGTAAAATCTGCTGTTCTTGGAGCAGTTTTCAAATAAGAATTCAGAAAATACAGCTTCTAAATGTTCTTATTAATAACATCAAGAGTGGGTACTTCTTCCAAATAATTAGCCCTCAGGTATCCACCTGGCTTTAAACATTACCTCTTCTTTAACAGGAGGAAAGATACATAAAATTAACTGTGCATCAAACAAAAAAAGGCACTACAACTGGAATTAGAAGGAAAATCCTAGGAAAATTTCCAAAATGCAAACATTGTTACAAAATATAATAGGACAAATAACAATAATAGAATTTTACATTCAAAGTACCCTTCAGAGAAAGCAAAGATGGTGGTGTCTCAGTACGTGCCGCTGGCTTATTAAACAATGAGCAAAGTAGAAGAATATGCTTTACACGTGCCACTTTCTGAAAGGAAGGTGTTTGCATTTATTGGTAGGAAGGGCACAAAATTAATTCTAAATCTTTGCTTCTAGTCATCAGTCTCCAAACATCTCTTCCTGCACAGGTTCAAAAAGCTGATGAGCTGATGCACCAAATGAACACCTCCCGCTCTCTCCCCTTCCCTCTTCCCCACTCTCTCTGTCTTTGGTATAACCATGAAAACTGAATTTACTTCCTCCTTCCCCTTATTAAGTAAGTCTTCTTGCAAAATTTTTTCCTGCCTTGGTTATTTCCTAATTTAGCTGTACAAGTCTAGAAGCAGCAAAAATGGACCATTCAGATGTCAGTAAGCCATTTATTCATGTCTAAAGCCAATCTCCTGTTGTTAGACCACTAACCAGAATTAGTTGGGAAACTAAACAATTGTTTCTTCTTTTCCTTTCCTTCTCTTCTCCTTTTCCTTATGTGATACTTTAGGCGTATCCCTGCATATTCCGCTTAATCTTTAATTGTGTGTCAATCCCAAAGCCATCCATTTCTCACACAGGTTTTCACAAGAGCAGGATTGAGCTCAACACACAGTCCCCAGTCTCTACAACACTGCATAAGTTGTGCTAAGATGTGCAGAGCTATTAAAATTAATGTTAATAAGATGCTCTCCTGCTGCTTTACCAGTATCTGTCAGGGAACAACCAACATTGTCCGAAATGGTGGCCATGACAACCAATGTACTCACCCTTGCCCAATTTGTAAGGCTTTGGAACTAAATGCTGTTGAGCTGATATAAAATGCCAAGACTGATGTGGCCATTTGTTCTGGTTGTCAACAAATCTTTTCTTCAAATACATCACTACAGCTGACTCATGCTTCTGCCATATTTCATCCTGTGTTATGTCCTCCAACAGGCCTAACAGAGCTGTAAAAAGCAGCACATATAAGAGCTCAGCAAAGGTTCCAGGAAGAATAGCAAGTGCCATGCATGTTATAGCACAGAATAAACTAAAGCCTTGGTTCTCTGCAAATTCTGAAAATTAAAGATGCATAAAAGTGCCATGCCTCTTTGGTAAGTCACAAGGCAGACTGCCCTTACAAAAACTTACTCACAGGATGTTTACTGGGAACAGCATCTACACTAGTGCTTTTAGATATCTGTCTTTAAACTTTGGTGAATTAAAAAACTACTTCAAATATTTAGTACATACAGATTCATACCTAAATAATTTCTGTCCATCCTGGTTAGAAATTAATATGTCAGTGGTAATTCCTTTGATATATTTCAGAATTTTGATGCTTGGACCCACTTCTATTTGAGGCTTAACGTGTTTTTTTCAAACTCATTTTAGTCCTTTTCTCAGAGAAGAGTCATAAGCTGAATAATCACTGGGTCAAAAGGAATGTTTACCCAACCTAAGAAAATCCATTTTACACTGTTCTTGATAAGAAGTTAATCCAACACAAATTTCATGAGCTTTTACTCATTATTTCAGCTAGTATTGTACTATCTGCTGCATAAGGGAAATCATCTTTCCTGTCAATATATAACCTATCAGTAAAAAAGAGAAAATGTTGCTAAAATAAATCACCAAGTAATTTCCAATGCCATGTAGGCAACCAGATATGATTCATGTGATCCATTACATGCCAGTGACATGTAAAAATTTCTTACTTGTATGGTCCCCTTTTGCTACAAGAACTTTTAGGGAATTTGGGAGTGTCAGCATACACTGATGAAGTCACAATATAGTAAATGAAATGTCTTTTCTTCATATCATAACATACTTCCTAAAATGAAAAATATAGCTATTTTGAATTTGTTTCTTCCAGAAATCTCACCAATTAATACAAATATTGGATGCTAAGGGGCCAGTAGTCAACTCCAGGAAACAAGACAGAGACCAAGCTTGGCTGTTATTGCCTTAGATTTCTCTTTCCAAAAATCCTTTCTACAAAAACACTTATGTTCCCTAATCTGAGACTTTCTGGAAGACAGGTTAGCCTGAGCACGTCCAGTGTAACATATTGAACTGATAGCAGCATCAGTTTTACAGTTCAGAAAAAAACTCACCTCAGGAAGAAATTAAAACTTAATCAGTCTCTTAATCCAGGACAGAGAGTACAGAAGCACTTGAGGGCACTTTTCCAGCCACACTCTGGTTTTGAAGCTACTACCCAAATTCTCTCAATAACTCCTTTAATTACAGATTACTAGCAGACATTGCAACTGTCTTGGGATGACTTTATGATGTGTATCCCCTATCACCACTCTATGCCCAGAAGATGAATCCTGTGCCTTTAAGACTGGGTGCAAGAGGAAAGCAAACTTTTCAAAACAATTTCTCAAGGACACACGCAGCTCTCTCTGGGCTCGGCGGCAGAGTGTGGAGGGCAGCGACTTTGCTCTTCAGACAGCTCTCAGCTCCCTTTCTCCAGAGAGAGAGAGTTTTCCTGAGACCTTTTTTTGGATTTCTTCCTCCTTCTTCTTTTTTGGGACTGTTCTACAACATCGAACCACACCAGGGGAGAACTCCTTTTCCAAGGCCTCCTGGAAGGGGCCCATCCACCCATCTCTGAAGAGGGAAGAGGCCACACCCAAAGAGGACTCTGAATTTTTCCAGGTTTCTCTCCACAGTGAGAGATTTTTTTGTTTTGTTTTGTTTTGTTATTTAGTTTTGTTATCCTTTCTGTGTGTTTGTTTAATAAATAGTGTTTCTCTCTTTCACTTTCCTTCGAGGAATTTTTTTTTTCTTTCCCGAACCTGGGTTTGGGGGAGGGGTGGTGGTAACCTGCCTTCCCTCAGAGGATATTTCTCCTCTAATTTGGCCGACCCGGCACAGCAACATAGGCAATAGGAAGGACTTGGATGGAAGACAGACCTCACATCTGGTATCCTGTAAACCATCAGGGCTAATCACAGATGTATCAAACTTTTGCAAATCTGGGAATCCTTCTGTTTTCTGGGCTTAATAGATCCTAAGGTAACAGACACAAGACATTGGCATCTACGCATATAAAGAAAAATTACATATTTCAGATTGTCAAAATATTTTAGTAGATAAAGTATTTCTCTCATTCTCTTATCTGGTGTGACTTATTAAAATTGTAAGGGAGACTGACAGAAGTGCAGGATAAAGGTACAACCAAGGACTTTGAAAAATCTTTTAAAAGTTTTCTGTGGCAGCTAATTATGGAAAAACTTTTATAAAATGATAGTGTGGCAAAGGGTTTGGTGGCATCTTCCCGTGGAAACCTGTATAATTCCCAACGTCTCAGCAGCATTAGGCAATTTTGATAATTTTGGACTTTTGCATCATGAGAATTTCTTGCACTGATTCTCAAGTACTGCCGTGGTACATTTACAACACTGCTTACCACCCCACAAATTGAGCCCTCTCTTAATAGTAGCAGCTCCACAGGTTTCTAAAACTTTGAGATTGGTCAGACATAGCACAATTATTTTACCACTATCAGCAATCTGTTGCTCTAGGTTACTGTCTATTGCAACTTTTGAACTTTTATTCAACAATTACTGAAGTAGACTCTGGTCCTCAGGGCCTTCTCCACCTTTCTAACTTTTCAAAGTTAGTCTGACTTAAATGGTCTAAAAAACAAGCGCAAGTGTAAATTTCTGCAGGACTGGTATTATTAAAATGTCACCTTCTCTCAGTAGGAAATGTCACCCTACATAAGATAGTGTAATACTACAGTCTCTTAGTCAGAATCAGGTCTCTGGAAACTACCACAGGGAAAATATAGTCATCCAGGAGGCAATGAAGCAGATAGTTTCACTAAAGTATAACTGGTAATATGTTCTAAATTCCACTTATATTACAACAGAAAAAAATATGCCTAGCAAACTCTTTACCAGAGAGTGAGACAGTGCAGTATATTCTGTACAAAACAAGACACTACATGTGCTCAGTTTTGCACAGAGGCTAGAGCTACACCCACCACTGAGTACGTTGAAGACATTGTGCTGCATTATAAAACACCTAACTACCGCAGCAGGTTAACTTTGGCTAGCCCCAGGTGGCCACCAAGCCACTCTATCTCTTCCCTTTTTCAACAGGACAAAGGGAGGAAAACATGACAAAAAGCTCGTAGGTCAATTTAAGGACAGGGAGAGGTCAGTCAGAAATTACCATCATGGGCAAAGCAGACTAGACTTAGGGAAATTAATTTAATTTATTGTCACTGAAGAAGAGTAAGGTAATGAAAAATAAGAACAAATCTAAAAACACGTTCACTCCCAACTCCTCTGCGTCCTTTGCTTCCTGAGCAGGAATGGGGGCTGTAGTTAGTTCATGACACTTTGTTTCTGGAGCACATTCCTCCTCGGGCTCTTCCCCTGCTCCAGTGTGGGGTCCCTCCTGCAGGATTCAGGCATTCACAGCCTGCTCCAGCGTGGGTCCCCCACGGGGTCACAAGTCCTGCCAGCAAACTTGCTCCAGCGTGGGCTCCTCTCTCCATGGGGACACAGTTCCTGCCCTGCTCTAGAGCAGGCTCCTTCAGGGCTCACTCACCTGCTCTGGTGCGGGGTCCTGCAGGGGCTGCAGGTGGATCTCTGCATCCCTGTGGTTCTCCATGGCTGCAGGGGCACAGCTGCCTCCCCATGGCCTGCACCAGGGGCTGCAGGGGAATCCCAGCGCTGGTGCCTGCAGCACCTCCTGCCCTTCCTTCTCCACTGACCTTGGTGTGTGCAGAGTTGTTTCTCTCACATATTCTCTCTCCTTTCTCCCAGAAGCTGTTCAATAGCCTTTTTTAATCCTTTCTTAAATACATTACCAGAGGCACTACCAAGATCGCCAATGAGCTCAGCCTTTGCCAGCACAGGGTCTGTCAGAGCCAGTTGGAGCTGTCTGACATGAAGGCAGCTTCTGGCCTCCCCTGAAGCTTCCCTGCACCAAAACCTTGCCCTGGTCCATTGTTGTCGAATCCATTCTTTTCTACCAAAATGCCCAGGCCTTAGCACCCTGTCTCTGCTTAGCACCCTGTCTCTGTAAAATATCTCTTAACAATTTTTTTTTAGTGGGAACTGACCATTACATTAACTATTTTTTTGTAACAGAAGTAAACCTGATCAGATAAACCTAGTATAAAAACAACGGGAAACTGTCACCTGAATGTTTTCTGTTATAATATGTTATCTGTACTCTGTCACTGAGTGTGTAACATTATGTGAGTATGCACAGTCATCAGATGCTCAGCGGGGAAAGGATGACAGTAAAACATACTTAATACTTCCATACTGCTGTTAATAGAATTAATAAATAAAATGACTTGACATGTAGGCATTTAAGTGACATATTATTCTTTGATGCAGCACTTACATATTAAATAATATCAGATCCATAATGGTATGCTCAGCATATGTATTACAGTCACAGTGTAAGATGTGAAATACTACAAGTGAAATATTGGAGTGGAATTGTGGGTGAAATTTATTTCAAGTTCTAGTTGTTGAAGCCTTTGTTGATTATAGATCAATTGGTGATGCAAGATATTGGTATAACCTTTAATGAGTAGAAATCTTTTAAAATTTAGGTGGCCAAAAGAATCACTTCATGCTCTTTGATAGTTTTTTCCCCTCAGATCTTGAAACAAAACAAAACAAAGCAAAACAAAACCAAAAAAAAAAAGGGAAAGGAAAAGGACCAAATTTAACATAATTTTTATTTCTTACTTACTTCAGTGTCTTTAAACCTCAATGGCATGTTAATATACATACCATTAAGCTTATGAGAGTTTTAAAACTTAGTTTACTAATATCTGAAGCAGCCTTCATGATGTCTTGTTTTATGTCTTGGATATTGACAAGGGTTGGCAATTGATAAATTGAATTAATATTTCATATACATTGGGAATATTATACCTCTGATTTTATTTTAATTTTTTTTGTAATTAATAATTTTTCACAGGTTTTGCTGATACCCTGTCATGCCTCCAGTTGAAATAAAAATTAAGCCATTTACAAAATTTTGCTTAAGTAGAAGTTGGTACAAAAAACACTGTCAGGAAATATAGCACAGTTGTTATCTTCTGTCCACTCACATTTTTCGTGGTATAAACCAAACCTGTGCAAGTTTAGCTAATCCATCTTGTCTCTGAAACAGAGAATTCCTCACACCAAGAAATACCAGTTCTCTTGGAGGTGTTCCAGATTGATCACACTGTGCCCTACACACAAAAATTCTCCTAGTCTAACATTTAGAAATATATTACGGGTGACATTAATTTTAGGGCATGCTGTGGCACACATGAAGGTTACTGCAATATAGATACAGATGGAGATTATAGCCCCCCAATAGCCTTCCATTAGTAATGCTTCTCTTCTGAAAACTATCATGTCTTCAGAGCCCACAAGACAGAGCAAGAGAAATAGAAGGGATGCAGAGTTTATAGTAGAGGACAAAAGATGATGCAATAGTTAGACACAAAAGCCTTTAGAAAAGTCTGAACAATTTATATAGTCTCATACAGAGATCAAAACAAGTGTCTTTGTGTATCAGGATTTTTCTAGAGAGGCCATTCTCAGTGCTTTTTTTTGTATACTATCTCTGTAGAAAACAAAAAGACTTTGCAAAAAGGTCACCTGGAGTTCTGTATTTAAAGATGTCTCCAAAATATAATAATTCATACAGATACATGATACATGCACCAGACAAATCAAGCAGCATAGTCAATATTTGTATGGTCAAACCAAAGAAAACTTCTGTAATTAATTCTCACTGACTTTTCAGTGCAATGTCTTGTTAGCACTGTCATTTGACCATCTGTCTAGTAGCCTTGGCATTAAGTTAAAATAAGAAAAACAAATTAGCACAACCAACAACAAAACAAGGCAGCTTGCCTGGATGTCAAAGCTCTGTGCAGTGAACTACAGTGCTTTTATTAATCTGCTTGAATGACATCATACTTGGGAGTAGGAGATGATCATGGGTCAGAGTTTTTTTCATTCGTTTTCTGTTCTGGAGAGGTGCCCTCCCTTTTTGCAAACATAGATTATTTTGCCAGCTACAGAGATAATACTGAAATCTGAAAAATCTACTTCTAGCAAGCATGTTCTTAAGTTTGCTCAAAGCCAGAACATAAATTAGCAGCTATGTGAAACCTTAGTCTTATTCTGCACCACAGCTGCTCTGGTGCCCTACATCTCATACCCTGTTGATGCATAAGCTGCATCATGGTGATCTAAAAGAGAAACCTCAACAAATTTAATCCAGTTGTATAACACTATTTCATAATTACTCCAACAGCAAGGTAATTAGCATACCCTATAAGCAGGAAAAGTTGTGTTCCTTGTCATTCTCATCATCTACCAGGTACTACTTCCTTGTTAAGTGTGTGCTTGACAATATTGGGTAACTTCAGCTCCAGACCAAAAAGACTTGGTGTCTCACAATCAGGGCATACAGGGATTGTGTACAGCCATCATACTTCCAGCTCTTATGGAAGTAATGATTTTTTTTTGTTTGTTTTTGTACTCTAACTTGCATTCTCTCCCCTGCCTGAAATGGCTCTCATTTATTTCTACACATCCATCTCCAAAGAGATTTTATTTTGAATTGTATAACTGCAGTAGTAGTATCTGTATCTGCAAAACCATCTGCTACACCACATCAGCCAGAGTTCTGTCTCTTAAATTTCTGTAAAATTTTGCCTCTTGGTAGATGAACCAATGAAGGTGAGGAGAAATTGCTGCATTCTTAAGTGATAGCCCAGCTCACCTTTTAAATGTTGGCAACATTAATTTCATTTACTGCCAGAGGTTAGCTGCAGAATATCTACTTACATCTTGCTATCCAAGTTCTTCATGGGCCTGGCTTGAACAGCATTCACAACTGCTTTTAGAGGAAAAATCAAGCCAACAATTCACAATTGTTTTAACTCTGGAGCAAGAAAGGGTACTTCTCCTGTCAGTCAGTCTAAGACTGAAATAATCTGGGAAAACACAATGAAAAAATGCATGCTCTACTCACTCAGATGAAAATTCCTAAAACAGAACTATTGAAAAGCTGAATTTCAATTCAGCAAATGTCTTCTTGTATATCCCAAATGGAGACAAGAATGAATACACTGGGAAAAATAAAAGAATTAGTTGCCTCCTCATGGCTGGTCAGTTTCTACTGCCTATAGTTGTGGGTAGATTTTTTTATTTCAGTTTATTTTATCATCCCAGACAACTGTCATCACATCAGCAACACAAGGGCATTGCATCCACACGGACTCCATGATGCAGCTTCTGCTTATAGACTGCTCCTTGACACTCAGTTTTCTGGGGTTTTTAACCACTCTGCAAAGGCTGGTTGTACACCAGCAATGAGGGAGACCACAGCTTTTGCAGTTCAATAACTGCATATGTGACAAGCATTTTCATGTGCCTCCTGAGCCCATTTTGCCTCCTTTTCACCTCAAACATTTGCTGGTTTCATTTCTTTATTGATCACCTAAGCTGAAATCCTTTTGAAAGTTTCTTTGCCCATTTGGCCTTCTTTTTGAAATGTTACCTCTCTTTAGAGGAGAATATGAAAGCAAAAATAAAAATACCATCATATTTGGGTCTGCAAAACTAAGAGATCTGGCATTTTTGAGCACCATTCTTCCCATCACAGGTATGTCTTCTTTCAGCCATCTCAGGATAGACTCACTATTTCCTTGAAACAAAGACTTCTCCTTTAGTTTTGATAGGCCTAATTTTAACAGGTTTCAAAGATGTGCAGCATTTTAAAAAGAGAGCTGTAACTTGGGCACAACTTTGTCCTGCTAGCCTACAGTTCCTGGATATTTTGAATACTTGCTTCTAATCCTGTCTTTTAAACCTGTGTTTCATGGGGCTCACCAGGGAAATTCTCTTCGTACAGGATCTTCTCCGTTTTCACTTCAATTAAGCTAATTATCAGCAATTTAAATGCCCTCCTTAATTTAAAGTGCAAGAAAAAAATTCAAAATTTTAAAACAAACCGTCTAGTGACAAAAAAAATCCCAAAGAAAAACTAAATAGATGAAACACAGATTAAAATGCAGTGCTTACAAAAATTTCTTTCAAGTCAAATGTTATACATGTATTTATAGCAACCCTGCTTCTCATTTTTTACTACAAGAGTTTATTTCAAAGGTGACATCTCACTCTCTCAGAGGCCTATTAATAGTCCATATTTCAGCCACCTCTGAGCTCATTTCTCCAGGTTACCCCTTGCTGTGCTCACCTCTATCACTTCTTGCTGTCATAGTTCCCTGACTTTAATGAGCTCCTGACAGTCTTGGAAGCTGCTTAACTTAAAGAGAACCACATGTGACTCAGGAACTGGGGCGATGTTTTGTGTGTGTTTATTTGTTTTTGCAGAGGGCTGCACAACTCCTTTTTGCACTTTTCTTGCCCTCACTTTACCCTCCCTTAAATTCAGAAACATATGGGCCTTGGAGATCTGCTGCTTCCAAATCTGGATGTCATGGTCTCTGGGGTTATACACAGCAAAGCACATTGCATGTCAGTAGCCTACACAGCTTAATGAACAGGCTGCTTGGGAGGTGGCAGGAGAGATGCTGAGGATGCTAGGTGACACAAAAAGATCAGTGATAGTTCAGGAGAAAGCAAGAGAAGTAGGTTAAAATGCAGATACCCTGTAGGTCTTGGAGGAACCACGATGGTGAATGCTTGCTGCAGACCTGGAAGAGCAGGTGAATAAAGAAGTGGAAGAGATAAAGAGAATGCAAAATTATTAAGCCTGAGTCTAACTAGGCAAATCTAACAGGCAAAATGAAGAGTATCAAAAGGACTTTACATAGTTTAATGGAAAACATTAGCAAAAGAATCTATGTTAAGGTTAATGCAAAATGTTCACAAAAATGTGAACTATTGTGGGTAGAGATCACATTTTGACTTAAAACATTCAGGGATGATGCTTTCAGTTAACTTGTTTGTATGCCGCAGTAAACAAATGTACACATATGCAAGGCTGTATTACAAAACTAATTCATTGTATTATGCTAAAAACTGCTTGAAAACAAGAATGCTGTACTGAGGTATTTAATTTTTTTTTCAAAGTTTACCACAATATAGAAATAGATGCAAGAAAATAATCACGTGGGACAACAGGAACAGGGTCTAACTAGTAGTTGTACGAGGATAATGGCTGGATGCTCACAGGCAGCCATTCTTACTAATCTCACCCCAAGGAAGAATTGGAAGACACAAACTGATGACTGGACAGAGGGATGCTGAACTTCAGCAGAGCTGAAATGAGGAGCCAAGACAGTAACAGATTCCTCATATCAGAATATAAGACACTGAGGTGTAGGTCCCCAACTTGGGTATCTATAGGCACACTCTGCCCATCTGTTATAGAAACATGGGTAAAAACTATCCCACTGGAGACAACATTTTGGGTCATGCTCAAAAGAGGAACCTGGGTTTCCTAAAGGCTGATTAAAGGCCCAGTGAGGAGCAGGCTTGATTTTACCTTGAGTAACCCAGACTGTTTTATGATTATTTCATACTGTCACTCTTTCCATTCTCTTGCCTAAATTTGGAATATAAGCTTAATGAAAGAATGAAAGTTCCTTCCATTCCTAATTTTGTCTTCCTTGAATGTATACGTATTGTATCTTATATTCATGAGTGAGTTTTGCCCTATGGAAATTTACACAACCATTCTTTTCCAGCCATTTGTGAGTCTGAGGGAAAAACCACCCAACATTAAAAAGTTAAATAAAATAAAGTCTTTTAATGAGTGATCATTGTTTCTAGTCGCTTTTGCTTTAAAGGTCTTTTTATGTATCTGGTTTTTGTTGCATTGCTGTGTAGAAAGTTCTTTCAAGGGCAGTCACCCACCTCTTAAGATACAGTACCTAACTGTGCCTCTACACAGAGATGTAAATCAATCTCAACACAGCAATATCAGCTTTTGAGTTATGGGCCAGCCTACCTGGACTTTAAAGCCTGTTTATTTTCTACAGTACAGGAAAGGGGACAAAAAGGAGAAAAGGAAACTTACAAAACTTTTTATAATGTCTATTGGGGAACTGTTTTTTACAATGTATGCATGTTCTAGGCCCAGTTAGCACTTGTGTTTGCTTTTGCTAGAAAATATTCTGATTTTTAGCACTATTTGATTTATATTTATGTAGTAGACAGCTTAACATAAATTTTAGGTGGTCTGATCACCTATTTATTGTTTTATACTGAATAGTCTTCTCTAATGAAACTTTGCAAAGCGTGATGAATACAACACTTGGATTCTGAAGCACATGCACTAGTTATTTTTAAAAAAGATTAGAAAGCAAAACACATGAAAGAAGGAAAATGGCCATGATGCTATCAACTACTAAATGTTTACATAATAAAAAATCACTCTTTAGTTTCTGTGAAACATTTAGATTCAGTGATGAAAGGCCCCTGACCATACTAATTTTCTCTTCATGGCAGTATGCAATAAATTCTCAAGGGTCATAAAATAAATGACTAAACATAAAACAAGTATCAAGTACTATTTCATTAAGTAGCTGCCATCTATCCTGCGCACTGGATAAAGCTGAAATAAATAGTGAAGTTTGAGGTAATTTAAAACTCCCATAATTGGAGCTGGTTAGGGGTCAGACTTTAAATAACAAAATATCTTCACCTTTCTAAAATACTTGAGTTTACAAAATTCCAATGATTGAGAAAATCTGCGAGGCAAGAAAAGCATTTAATGTTAAAGCCTTACAGGCATTTGAAAATAAAATTATCTGAAAAGAGATTCCCAAGGCTATCCCTGGAAACCTCCAAACTGGGAACATGAGCTCTTCAACTCTTATTTACATAGCAGACATACTCCTACACCCTCCCATTTAAACTAAAGGGTGGGGGCTCAGGGTGCCCTGTAAAAGAGGCATGGTACCCCTGATTCTGGCATGAACAAATGGGGAAGTGACAGACGTGAGGAAATCTGAGCATGTAGGACTGAGAGAAGTTGCACAGCTGGCCATGTCCACATGCTTCAGGTGTTTGACCACAAAATCCTATGATCCTGTCAATTAAAAGGGCAGGAAACATTCCTGTCTGTATCTTAACTTAATCCCATTCAGTCTGATAGAGCTCTGCAAACCATTTCAGCTTTTAAAGGACCCGCAGTTAGTGACATCAGTTTGGTAATTATATCCTGGAAAATCGAAAAACCCCCACCAAATCCACAATATAACAAATAAAAATAAATTTAAAAAAAAACACAGGAAGGAAAAAACCCGCAAAAATACTGCATAATCCACAGACCTTGATAGACTAGACAACTATATGGAGAGAAACCTAATGAGGTTCAACAAGGGCAAGTGCAGGGTCCTGCACCAGGAGAGGAATGACCCTAAGTACCAGCACAGTCTGAGGGGCTGACATGCTAGAGAGCAGCTCTGCTGGCAAGGACCTGGAAATCCTGGTGGATCACAAGTTGACAATGAGCCGGCCATGTGTCCTTGTGGCCAGGAGGACCAATGGAATCCTGGGGTGCACTGGGAAGAGTGTGGCCGGCAGGTTGAGGGAAGTGATCCTGCCCCTCGACCCAGCCCTGAGGCACACGGGGAGTTCTGTGCCCAGTTCTGGGCTCCTCAGTACAGGAAAGACAAGGAGCTACTGGAGAGGGTCCTGGGGAGACCACAAAGATGACTTGGGGACTGGATCATCTCTCTTATGAGGAAAGACTTGTTGGGAGCAGGGCTTGTCTCCCACAGTCTAGAGAAGAAAAGACTGAGAGGGGATCTCATTAATGCCTATAACTATCTCAAAGGCAGGTGCCAAAAGGATGGTGCCAGGCTCTTTTGAGTGGTTCCCAGTGACAGGATGAGAAGCAATGGCCATAGCCTAAACCACAGGAAATTTCACTTCAACATGAGGAAGAAATTCTTCACATTGAGGATAACAAAGCACTGGAACAGGCTGCCCAGGGAAGTCATGGAGTCTTCCTGTCTGGAGACATCCAAAATCCTTCTGTACAAATGCCTGTGTCACCTGTTCTGGGTGAACCTGCTTTGGCAAGGGGTTGGACTAGATGATCTCCAGAGGTCTCTTCCAACCCTAACAATTCTGTGATTCCATGAGTTTGTGTAACTACAGGTCCCTTGCCAGGCTCTGGGAGACCGCATTATTTAATTACCACAGCTCATCCCAGCCTGTTCTCAGCAGCATCCCTGTCTGCCATCCTTTCAACCCATTCCTGTACAATCATCTCCATGCTTTTCCCTTCCACTCATTGTTCCAGTTATGGTCTCTTTGCCCAACCAGTCTCAGCCTGCAGCCCCTGAGTGGTACAGCTCAGCTCAACGGCTCCTCCCTTGCAGCACTACCTCTGCTTTGAACATACCCACTTGTTATTCTGTTTCTTTGGAATGACTCTTTTTTTGTTGGAAGCACTTTACCTGTTTTTACATTAAAACCACTCATAAACCATAATGTAATAATATAGCAGATCACTAAAACAGCAGTAAGATTTATCCTCAAGCAAATCAGCAAGTCACATGAGCAGCAACATTTTGAGAAAAATGAGAGGTGAAAGAGTGAGTATCAGGCAGCCAGAATGTGTAGCTGGACACTTTGCTGCTGCCAGGACTGTTCAGAGATTTGCACTCTGGGTTCCAGAGCTCAGTATTTTTTCAGAAGAGGCTGATTCCAGCAGTGGAGCTTTACACTCCGCCTTGCTGGGGAATTATTTGTTCACAGAGACACACAGTACTGAGTGCCAGCCATCAACTCCTGAGGAACTGCAGTTTTCTTTGGTCTTCTTCCAGCCACATCACAAACCCAGCTATTCTTCACTTACAGTACATGCTGAGATTGCAGATTACAGCTGAATCATTAGTGTACAAGCAATTTTATCAACTTGAAGTTCTGTGAGCCTGGATAATGATCCAGACGGATGTCTGGATAAAGCTAATGGTAGAATCCCCTACAGAACATGCATTTTCAGAAAATCCTGAGGAGACTGCCATTTGTACCCTTACTATCTCAGTTTACATGGCTGGATGTCTGAAGCCACAGTAATAGCTTCTTTAGTCAAGGAGTGATTATTTTAGTTCTCCATTATTCTAAATGCTGCTCTTCTACCCACCGCTTTTCAAAACCCAGACTGCAAATCAAGCTTTCCTGAACAAAAAAACCCCACCCCATATTGCTGGAAGGGCTTATTCTTTTTAAATAGAATTAAGCTATTTAAAACAGAGTCTAAAAATTACTTTAAAAACCTAATTATAAGAAGTTATTTTCTTTTTAACCGTAAAGGCAAGCCTATTGGTGTTGCTCAAAATGTGATTGAAAGATACTTTTTTGTTGAATTTCAGCAGGTACTTAACTGTATTTGGATTCTCTTGCATTAGTTCCTTGTCATGTCTAGGCAAATCAAAATGCCTTTTTGCATGCCAAAGTTTCATTCTCACTGATACATTAAACTTTAATACAAGCTGTTACAATCTGGTAGTGATTTTATCTGAAGTGTACTAGTTTGAAAACAAACCAGTGGGAGATTACAAATCAGAATTATAATTTATTAGGAAAATTAAAAATAAATGCAATAGTGCAAGGGCACTGACAGAGTCAGGACACAACCTCACACCCTGTCAGTCAGAGTGGTGGTAGCAGTCCAGATCAAGTGGTTCTGTTGAAGCAGTGTTCCTGCAGAAAAGTCTGGTTTTTCACCTGAAGGTCCAGTGGTAGCTCTCGTCCTCTGGAAATCCAGTAAGTAAGAGTTGCTTGTGCTCTTCCAAACCTCAGATTATATCCAGGTGCAATGCTTGGCTCCTCCCCCCTGGGCGGGGCATCTCACAATGGCCTGATGTAATTCTATGAGTCATGTGGTGGGTCTTTGATTGCCCATTAGCAGAGATAGCTCCCGGAGGGAGTTATCAGGGATGAGTCATTGTAGGAGATAACCAACACTGCCCCACCTGCTTTAACAGCTTGTGAAGATGGTAATAGAATACATGTTTTTGGTTACATCTTACATTGTAACCTAGGACATTAAGACAGAATTTGGGAATCTCTGAGGCACAGCAGCTGCAGCAACTGCTAGATTCAATGTGATAACTCCCAAAACTTTTCAATGAAAGGCCAGTGATATGGCATGAACTATATTAGCATGGAACTGTATTTTAACTGGAGCACAGCAGTGGTATCCAGCCATGGCCCTGGCTAGGCTGGAGCCGGGGTAGAGCCAAAGGTGGGACATGCCATGCTGGAGAACTGGAGTACCCAAAACCCTTCCAGTATAAGGTCTGGATCATAGGTGAACTTATGAGCTAAGCAAAGAAGTGAGAGGATGAATCACACTGAAGAACAAGGTAGGAGCATGATCAAAGTACTGTAAAATTCAGTACTGTAAAATTAAGGAACCCAGGGACATTTTGAAATCCAGAAAAGAAGGGTATGCTGGAAGAACACCAGGACTTGGAATGAAAAAGCAGGCTTGCTCAGAGAGTAAAATTTCTCAGAATAAATTGTCAAAACTCAGAAACTAGACTCTGAAAGTCTATGCCGGCAGACAGCCTTTTGCCCTTGTGTCATCAGAGGCCATTTAATATTTGAAGCACTTTTGCGACAACCGTCGTATTGCTTTGTGCTCCTTTATTTACACACAACATAGTTGGTTGTATGCACTCATCACCTGGGGGTAACTGTTAACCTAGTGACTCAGCTAAAGCTGATAAAAATATAATTAGACATGAGCTGTAGCATTCTAGCATCCAAGCAACATAAATTAGAAACTCATTACTCAGTATCTTGCTTAATATGCTTACACTCAATTATAGCATGCAGAGTTTTTCAGTATCAGATTCAGAGAGCAATAAACAGCTGAGAGGGCCACTATACCAATGAGACCAGGAGCTAGATGTGAACTATAGCCCATGGAGAGTGACAGATATCCCTACATCAGACCTCTTGTATCTAAGTAGCTTCAGGAAGTCTCTGTCCCTCTGGTTGCAATACTAATTAAAATACTGACAGTATAAATATAAATTAAAGGAATCTGAGTTTCAAACTGCTCACAAGAGTAGTGACAAATGGGGACAGGTTTAAGGAAGTGTCATCTCTTACATTGGCTAACCCTGTCTGGTGATTGCTTGAGAAGATTTTTACTGCCTGTGACCAGAGTACAGCCCTGGATCAGTTTTTATATTTCAGCTGGCAGGGGTTCTGTCAACAGGTTTTTTCCTAATATACATAGCAAATTTTGCTGTTAATTAAAATTTCTTCTTCCTCCTAATAAAGGTAATGATGTTTTAATTTGATTGTTTGACAAGCACTGATATAAAATATAAATGATTATTTATAGACTACAGATCCTTGTTTTGTAAATGCCCAACCATACTGTAGTGTCTTGAACTGTTTTAAAACTCATCATGTCAGAAAACGTGAAAATAATTAGATCTCTCTGCCTCTATAATGCTTGTAGGAGATTATGCAGATTTTTCTTGTGTTTGTTTAATTTGCATCTGAAGACATTTTGAGGTCTTTATTGCAGAGGTGCTTATTTCCATTTTTCTTATATTAGTCTCAGATGCTTTTATGATTACTGTCTTGCTCGAACACTGATTAATGAAAAATGTAGATATTTTAAAGTAATAAACCAGTAAAAATTATAAATCATGTTGTTTTCAGAATATCAAACAGAAAGTATACAGCAGCTGGTATTGAATTTGCAGGAGTAATCCTCTGATGTGCTTAGTGCTTAAACTTTTGTTAAATTTGTTGGGAATTTTAAAAAATAAGCATTTAGTTGGAACTACTGAGATAACTATACCCCTTCTACCAAAAAAAAATGAAGTAATAGGTAGTGTAATTTCAAAGTGAAAAACAGTACAGGACAGTGATGAGCACAACAGTTTGTCTCCTTGAGTTTGTCCTGTCTTGAGCACCCAATAATGCTTTTTAAATCATAGAATCATAGAAAGGTTTGGGTTGGAAGGTACCTTCAAAGATGATCTAGAACAATTTCCCTGTCATGGGAAATCTTCAACTACTTCATGTTGCTCAGAGCCCAGTCCAGCCATGTAGAACATTTCCAGGTATAGGGTATCTACCCCCTTTGTGGCCAGCCTGTGCCAGCGTTCCACCACCACCAATGTAAAAAATTTCTTTCTAATATCTTGTTTGAATGTACTCTATTTTAAAATTATTACTGCTCATCCTGCTGCAATAAGCCCCACTAAAATATTTGTCCCCATCTTTTTTTAAGCTCTGTTTAGATATTGAAAGGTGTCCCCAGAGCCTTTTATTCTCCAGACTGAACAACCCCAACTGCCTCAGCCTGTTTTCATAGGAGAGATGCTCCAGCCCTCTGATCACATTTGTGGCCCTGCTCTGGACCTCCTCAAAGAGGTCCATGTCCTCCCCATGCTGGGGACTCCAAAGCTGCATACAGCACTCTAGGTGGGCTCTGCACTCAGAGAGCAGTGTAGAGGGGGAGAATCACCTCCCTCAACTTTCTAGCCATGTTTCTTTTGATGTACCCCAGGATATGTTTGGTTTTCTGGGCTGTGAGCACACATTGCCAGCTCACATCCAGTTTTTCATCCACCAGCATCCCCAAGTCCTTCTCACAGAGTCACAGAACATTCTGAGTTGGAAGCACCCCTCTAGGACCACCAAAGCCCAACTCTGGAAAACCAACTTCCTCCTTCTTCTCCCAAGAAATAGCTATTTGGGATTTTAGGTCTCCGCTTTGGATTGTGGCTGCATCCATCCCCTTTTTGCTGAATTCTTCTGCTCTACTCTGATATCAAGTGAGTAAACACATTCAGTGTTACTAGACAAGCACTTCTAATTTGAAAATCTTTGCAAACCATTATTTTACCCATCTCCTGGACTTTGTACCATTGTACAAACAATCTTGGAAACTGACAATATATGCACAAAAATTTGCGCAGCAAATCTGAAGACTTAATTTCCAAAAGTCTTTCTATCTGACTCTTTGTGGCCTTCAAACAACCAGTATCAGCAGATATTTCTTCCACTACTGTGCTGTAAAACCTGCCTAGGACTGCCTACCCTGTAGGTCAAAAAAAGGACTGGAATGGATCCAAAGGAACTGTGCAATTTCTAGGGAAAATGTAATGACATATCTGAAGAAAAGTTATTAACTGATGTTCAGAAATACCTGCTCTCAGTTTCAGTGTTCCAACAAAAAAAAGTGCTTTTGTCAGGATTTTGTGCTTGTTATTTTTGCAGGATTAAAAAGGGTTTTATTAGGCTGTTTCATTTTGAGATTTTTCCTCACTAGGATGAGACTTTTGAGGTATTGCACTGAGATATTGATCATAATCTTATTACCTTATCATGTTATTTTCATCATCTGGGGGAGAATTTGTGCTGAAAGGAAAGATAAAATGGTCTTGATCCAGTGATGAGCTGTGTGTGTTCTCCACTGAAATGGAAGCAGTCCCAGACTGGCTTCCAACGTGGTTCTGGTACCAGCATCAGACTGGTACCATGTTAGGTACCCGTCGCTTCATTGGGCAGCAGGACCTACCTGAACTATAAATTAATATAGGTATAAAATTGCTAAAATATAAAAATTTAATAATAAAAAAATAAGGCAATTTCAAGAAGAGAGCCCATGTGAAACTCATGAGGTTCCACAACTCCAAGTTCAAGGTGCTGCGTCTGGGTTGGGACAATCCCCAGTGTCAATACATGGTGGAGGATGAATATCAGACAGAGGAGTCAAAAAGCCTCTTTGAAATTACTTCTTCAGATTTACTCTGCAATTTTTCATGCATATATTGTCGATTTCCAAGGTTGGTTGTACAATGGTCCAGGAGTTATCTATAAATAATGATTTGCAAAGATTTTCCAATTAGAAGTGCTCACCTAGTACCTGGTGAAATGTGCTGTTCAGGAGAGTGGTAGAATGAATGACATACCTATAAGAAAGTTAGAAGATACAACAATGAATATGAAATTTCAGAAAAAAACCAAAAGCATAAAAATTGTTGCAGGAAAGCATTAGTGAAAAGAAAGATTAGTGGAAAATAGATGTAAAGCTGCTTTCTCTCTTGGAAAGTTCCTTCCACTCTCTTTATACTAGGACTTAAGGACATTGCTGCAGGTATGAGTAACAGATGCAAATCTTTCTTAGCCCTCCCAAATTCATAGTTAGCAAGGCAAAAAGTGTTAAACAAAACTGGTAGTCTGAGAAATGTTCTTTATATAATTTCCAGCCATTCAAACTAGCAGGATAAATGATACCATATTACTATTTACTTAACCCCAAACTCAGGTGCTCAGAGGAAAACCAAAAGGAGTAACTTGTGATTAACTGATAAAGCTTTAAGGGGTTTGCACATGGGATTTGTCTTCTAACTAAAACAGGAGCACATTTATAGACATGTGTTACAGACAATTCACACATATCCACAAAGGAGCAGGGTGTATCTGCTAAAGAAACTCTTGCTATCCATCTGTAGAAGCGATGAAGATGAGAGCTGTAAGTTTGGACTTGTTTATTCCAGGCGAGAAGGAAAGAGATAAGATGTTAAGGAAACAGGAAGGTTTCCTGTTTTGCAGGTCGACAGGCATCGGTATCAAATGTCATTGCATGAATCTATTTTTACTGATCTAATATCTTTTTAATTACACCTGCAATAATTTCATGGTCCATTAGTTATATGTCTTCCAATCTGCCAAAACTTGAATATGGGTCAAAATGCAGCATTGGGAATGTGAGAAAAATGTGACAGAAATTATTACAGAAATCTTATCTCAGTAGCCTGAAAATCACTTTCCGTGATTTTGAGATGTTTCCACTTTTTCTGTTCATGCCGAAGAGCAAGAGACAAACTGGTGGTGAAGGTAGAAGCTCAGAGTTCAAAAGTTCCCTCTTTGCATTCTGGGGGCTCCCTGGGAGACAACCTGAACACTGCCCTCCAGGCTGGCAGAGATAGGATTCACAGCTTCAAGGCCAATACCTTTTAAATGGAGTTGTATTCGACTGGACATAAAGGAGGACCAGAACCCATTAGTTGCTATGGTTTCTGCAGAACTGTCCTGCTTGGATTGGTTCTGGAGGAAAGGAATATCTGCTGCAAATCCAGGCAACAGAGTCCAGTATGAGCTTTCCAGTAGGGCTGCCTACGTGCCCTATTGCTTTATGGAGGAAAGAATGGGGAGGAATCCTTTCACTTTTCAGGTCCTCTAATTTTACAGTGTCTGGCTGGGAAGAAAAGAGAAGGAAAAGGTAAAATAACAAGAAAGCTGACAGACCTTTCAGTGCTCTTTGATGGTGATAAAGGAGAACATGGGGCTGGAAATGTGTCTTTATGACCAAGTAAACTAAACCACAACACCAAGGTAAATTAATGAACATAGGAGAAGGCTAATGCAAGCCTCTTTGTTTCCCTCTCGGCAGGCTGCCAGCCAAAATGATAAACAACAACAAATTCAAGCCAGAGTGTTCCAGGGGGCATTGCATTTCACCCCCATCCTCTTACAGGGCCTCCTAAACCTTTCAAGCGAGCAAGAAGTAATTTCCTCTTGCATTTTCAAATTCTGAACCACCAGAAGAGCAAATACAGGCATTTAGTTAAAGACGGTACTCCCTACCCTTGGAACCATGCTTATTTCAGCTGCAAATGGCAAACAGAATTATGTGTTGATACATTAAGCTCTTTTCCTTGCCAAATTTGAGCTGTATCAGTTCTATGGAAGAAGGTCACAAACAGTTCACAAGAGCTGTTCAGCAGGGTCCTTTCAAAATTCTCCACCATATCCTCCACATATACAGATACAGAAACAGATATAGATATGCCCACACATACAGCATTTTCCTACCACCCCCTCACAGGCATGCCAGGAATCTGTAGTGGCTTTAAAGAAGCTTTGCAGCAGCCTGCGACTGCCGCTTTGCCACAGCAGCTGACTGAACTGACAGCATGAGAGATAGTGCATAAACACCAAAGCTTGTCAGTACTGGTATTTAGTGCAAAGCCTCAGTATCAAGGGTATGAGCCTGAGCTCCTGGAGCCTGTGCAGCTGTCAGCCTTCAAACATGAAAATGCAGATTTCAGTTTTAAGAAATAAGCACCCAGCTTGGAAATGTTATTCCATTACATAATAAAATCTATATTTGCTATATTTGGAAGAGTCGATGATTGTGCTGCATGGAGTAAAATGATTTCTATGTCACAGTCAACACATACTCTAATGCAGATTTTGATTATCAAACATAAGCACCCAACTGGAAGATTATATTATTCATACGCATAATTAAATGGCCTCTATGTTTAGGAAGGTGGATGGCATTGAGATGTGACGGAGTGAGTTCTCCCTAGGAGAAAAGACATTTTTCTGTCCTCCTGAACACATGCTTTGATCACATATAAACTTATCAATGGGGGTTTTTGGGTTCATTCTGAACATTTTCTCATCTTCCTTTCTTTTTATCATCTTAGAGAGAGAATCCCATGTCCATATAGTTCTGGCTCTTTCTGTATCTTGGGTGCATTCTTAGTAAGGGTATTAAGTTAATAAGGTTTAACTTTGATCCTTTTTCTGAACAAATCAATCTCTGTTCTCAATTTCCTCCCATTTTATGCTTTCTAAAAAGCTTCAGAGCTACGAATAAATTTATTACCTCTCCAGTATGCCCCTCTAGCATTTATACTATAAAATGTAGTGGCACTGACCAATGAATAAGCTTTTCTAGTTCCTTTCCTTCTAGTCTTTTTTTTTTTTCAGGAAAGAAAAATAGGAGAAGTATGATATAGTATCTGTCCCCTGCAATGAGTGCTTGCATGGATAATACTTATGAATTCTAATGTGAATTACACATTGTATGGAATGATGTCTATATTCAAAAATGTATCTGACAGCCTGCTCAGAACACTGATCTCTGTTTAACTATTAAAGAGAAAGATGCAGTGTAAAAAGAAAGCCGTTTAGTCTTAAAAACATTTTACAACAAATTTAAATATATTTTTGTTCAACAGATAAAATATCTAAATAATGTAGAACCTTTAATATAAGCATTAAATAAATGCACTTTTGTTTTAAATAATAATTTCACAGATGCTCGAAAGTGTCTTTTGCTTGAATAATATTGCCGGCTTCCAACTATACCTATGGTTCTTTACTTGGGGCATTTTGGGGTTAAATTGATGCTACACTTCCTCATTTGGAAGATATTCCTTTAAGCATCATTTCTAATATCAGCTGTCTCGATTTTGCTTATGCAAGCACTTTCTTGGGAGGGATAAAGCAAATAAGAAGGGAAAAAAAAGAGATAGATATTGCCATTCAAAGGAAGTAAACATTCCAGAAGAGATTAAAAGAGACAAGGAGAGAAGAGAAAACAACAGAAAGTTAAGCTCTTAGTAAAATCTGAAAGCTGGTCTGAGTATAGAGTTAACAAAGATGCACAGCTTACAATACTAAAGTTATAAAATACGTCTAAATATTTTGAAGGGGGC
The DNA here is from genome assembly GCA_013397915.1 of Daphoenositta chrysoptera. Lineage (NCBI taxonomy): Eukaryota > Metazoa > Chordata > Aves > Passeriformes > Daphoenositta > Daphoenositta chrysoptera. The sequence goes on from VZRO01000338.1 coordinate 730,342, forward strand.
TTAAATCCTCCACTTTCAAGGATGACCTTGTTTATAACAAAGAGGAGAACCTAGGTAGATGATTGTCCAGAGTGTGTACTTCTGTCACTGACTACTGATGGGATTCTTTCAAGTTCTTCTGTGACAAAGAGCTGTGAGAGTCAGTATAAAAGACTGGCTGGGCCACCCTCTGTCTTAGCAAAATAAAAATATCCACTTGCTATGGAGTTGATCTGAAGCAACACAGAGGCGAATACAAAATATTCTTTCACAGGGAGAGGATAGAAATATTTCAAGGGTTATTGCTGAAGGCCAAAAATCAGAAAGAAAATATTTGTAGGAAATCTAGTTTCTAACTCCCACTGGGACATGTGACCTGGGAACTGATGTTTCTCTCAAAATGTCAAGATTGCTGACATTTCCCACAGAGTTCCCAATTCAACAGAAGCTGTGACTTCACCCAAAGGCAAGACAGAACTCATATGCACATCAGTACATGAAAAGAGCTGTACCATATAGCTCAACAGCCTACCTCAGCTCCCCAGTGGCACTAGTTGGCTCCTAGAGAGGAATACAGGAACACAATACTAATAAAGTAACTCCTCTTCAGAGCATTTTCCCCCTTCCAGTGATTTATGACTCAGGAAATTTCTGAGCCAAAATGTTACCTTTGTAATTGTTCCCAATGTGCTTTTTCTCTCCATGAATTTGTCTAATTGCTTTATCCACATCAATTGGAAAGTTGTTCCACCGTTACCTGGCATGAAGTTGTATTGTCTTTTTTTGTCTGCAATCTACAAGTTTTGCACAGTTACCAATAGTCAATACAGCATTTTCCTTTTCTCATTCAGGAGCAGGAACCACAAGACCATACTGACCAAGTCCAGCTCTCTTGTTGCTTAAACCACCCCCCTTCCAAAAAATCTGTCTTCCAGACATACTGATTTGCCATGGCTTAGGAAGAAAAGTAGCTGAAGGAAAAGGTCATATAAGCACCTCAGAAGTTCTGACACAAATAGACATTCATTTTGAGAACTATATGGAGTGAATAATACAGGAATGACACAATATATCAAGAGCTAAATACAGTAATGGTCCAAATGGTCTGCTTTGAACTAAGTCAAAGGATTCTAGAGGGGAATGGAATAGACATGGAAATTTTTGCAGCTTTTGTTTGGAAGATTCTCTTTTCTCCATAGAACATTCTTTTTCAAGAGCATGGAGGGTGTTGTGTCGTGTCACATCCCCACCCCACATTAGCCATGTTTCTGCTTTTGGTCTCTTCCTCTAGGCTAGCTGACTCCTTCATCTTTTTATAGTCTTCAGTTGCAGTTCCTTGTTGCTCATTGTCATCATCTGATCATCACCACACCTGTTTTTACTCCAAAGTTACCTCCACCTCACTCCAGCTTTGGGTGCTCAAAGATAATCACTGCTTTTTCCATTCTGAACTTTAGCTTGCTGTTAATAAGAAAAATCAAAGTAGGTAGGTAGGTAGGCCTCCGTTCAGAATGAAGCTTGTAATTTAACAGTGATGTGGGAAGAGGACCAAATAACAGCTAAGAGAATTTTCTAGCTGAAGATTTTGCAAATCACTGCAAGTAGTAAGCACTTAGATATTTATGAGTACTCTATTGACCCCATTGTCTCCTGTATTTCAGAAGATAGAAAAGCTGTTGGAGAAGCAGAATATAAATGCAAGTTTTACAATTTTCATTTACTTAAGTAATAGAATTATTCTGAGTCCACTTTAATTCTGTGTTTCTTTCATAACATAGGAAAACGAGAGAGACTATTCTGAAATACTGTGATGTCTTGAAAGGCAATCTGAGACATATTGAAAATAAAAGAAAATGAAGCCTGCAGCTATTAGGTTCTTGAATAGCCTCCTGATGTAAAGATGTTAAACATCATTAAGATTTTCTAGGCTTGGAGAAGGGAGGACTGAGAGGACGCCTTCAACAGCCTGGCAGAGCACAAGCTCGTCTAAAACAAAGAAATAGAACAAGATTTGATAGCATACAAGGGAAGAAAAATATCTTTGAAAACCTATAATTTGTTTTGCTTAACAACCTCTTTGAAACCATAATAAAAATGTCAGGACTGTGTAGATTTCACAGAAACCTTTTTCCCAAAAGCCAGTGATAAACACCTACCATCACTCTAGCTCTTTCTTTGCTCTGCACTCATTGCCATATGCCAGCTGTAAGTGCCTCTCTGCAATGTATTTACTAAGGGATGGACATTTGCCAAATGTAGTTCATTTCCCCTCTCCTACCCTCAAGGACTGTCATCTTTAGGCAGAGTTTTATTCTAAGGCTCTGTGCTCTTACATGTCACTCTTTGCAGCCGGAAGTCTCAGGAACAAATTCAACACAAATAGGGCAAGAAGTCTTTCTCTTTTTCTGTACATCCTATCACAGTAGTGTGCACTTTTCACAGGAAAGATCCACCAGAAGCAGGACTAGCTAGAGTCCATGGGACATGAGATTTCATTCAGGACAAATCCAGCACTCATTACCCAACCACAACATAAATACTTGGATGGATTTTTGCGCCTTTCAAAATGATCTGAACCATTAGAGAGAAACTAATGTTCTTCTAGAATGGCACCAACATGACAGAGTTTGAGGTTAAAGTTTGGTAGATTGTAACTGAATAATTAATCTCTGGTCTTCATAATAAAGTTTTAGTGCTGAAACTCAGGAAAGCAAAAACTGTGCTTGGAAGGAAAGTCATCACAGAATCACAGAATATGCTGAGTTGGAAGGGCCTCACAAAGACCATCCAGTCCAACTCCTGGCCCTGCACAGGACACCCCCAGGAGTCACACCATGTGCCTGAGAGCATTGTCCAAATGTTTCTTGAGCTCTGTCAGGCTGGTGCTGTGACCGCTTCCCTGGGGAGCTGTTCCAGTGCCCAGACACCCGCTGGGTGAAGAACTTTTTTCTAATATCCAACCTAAATCTGGCACAACATTCCCCATGCACATCTTGAAAACCTTCAGTGTTACTTTGTGTGTTGTGTTCAAACAGAGAAGTGGAACTGAAACAACATCTAGACCCCAAATTATGTCTGAGGTAAACTGGAGTGAATGATAACCCCTGCAGTTACCATTTAGAAAGGCTGAGGTTATTTGTGTCTGTGGTTTCAAAGTTGATAATAACTCTGCATTGCCTGCAAATCAGTGACCTCTACCAAGAACAGAGGATGCATTTCCCTCATTAGCTGGTGGTAAACATGATAAACAAAATGCACACACTTATAAACATAAGTGTTTATTTAAATATAACAAGCTAGTCTTAATGATCATATTCTAATCTGCAGTTTGTGAGCTAGCTATGGACCTGCTTTAGAAAATATTAATAGTAATCAATTAGGACTTGTCTACAAGATAAAAATGGAGAGAGAAAAAAGCATCAGGAAATGAAATAACTGAGATACCTCATATAACTACTTCACATTCAATAGCACATAGTAGCTTCATCCAAAAAAAAACCTGGCTTGTACTTTTGTTCACCATCTATGTCCATTTTTCATGCTGAGCTACCTTGATTTCCCTTCAGCATAGGGATCTCCATGATCACCAGTATAAAAAAAGTATAAGAGGGATTTATTTTAAAAGTATCAGGAAATGCTTTCTTTCTTGTCTCTAAGACTTCCCAGACTCATAGGTTTTGACACTAACTACAGTCATTTGATACACACCAGAAGTTTCACTGAAGAAAAAGTCAGGGCCTTTTCCTTAAATCAGTATTGATTTAGTACAAATTCACACAGCAAAAACAGAATAAAGAATGCAGTAAAGGAGATCTGATGCACCAAACTCGTACAAAAGAACAGAGAATAAGCACACTCAAGATAACCTTCCATGTAGAAACCAGCTTGCTATGACTTTTTCTGTTAATTTTTTCTTAATGGGGACCCATTTATTCTATCACCATCTGTGTAATTTAGGGGTGCTGGAGTTTCTTTACAGCACTGCCTCATCTTTAATGATAAACATAATGCAAAGACTGAATCTACATGGTCTTTTTCTGATGATTTTTTAAAAAATCTTCTCCATCATATTCATATTAGTAGAACAAAAATTATTTAAGAGAGAAAGAAAATTTATTTTCTAAGTCCTGCAATGGTCAGTGTGAAACTAAAATCTGAAAAGTATCAAACACACATATTTTACAACCAAATATTCCTATAGACTTTGACTTTGAACTTCAATGCCTACCTTTAATCAGTCTAGATTAAGATTCTTCTTAAAACCCAAATCCTCTGAAATAAGCTTTGTGCAAAAGCACAGTATCATTAACTTATTTCTACTGCACTTGCTACAGTGATCTGACACAACCTTAAATGTATATAAAATAAGCATTTGTTGAAAGTTAGAGCAGCTTATTGATTGCTGATTCTGGTGTGTGATTTTTTTGTTAATTCATCTCAGCACTGAGAGCAACTACTTTCACATTTCATTTTTCTAGAAACTGAAACACATTTTTGAAGACATATTACTGGTTTTTTTCCTTCTCAAAAACTGTTCTGAGGGATTCCTAGGTTGTTAGTCATTCATTCGATGAAGTAATTAGTCATAAATAGTCTATAATTTATAAATAATATCATCACTGCTTTATATAATTATTATTATTATTATTGTTGTTGTTGTTATTGTTACTTTTTAGAGAAGAAAGGTGATCCTAGGTGTAGTGAAATGAGAAATTCTGCAATGTATTACTCTGAAACCATGCAAGTCCCTGAGGCTATAAGAGAGAGAGAAAGACACAAGAGAGGATAATTAGAGAAAATGCTGTCCTGACGCAATGCAGGGCAAATTACGTGGGTGTGCTGTGGAGAAAGTGTCAAGGCCTGTAGTGGCATAAAGCAGGCTTTACAGGAACTTGGGATAGTTCCCAGCTAAACTGCCTTATATGTTAGAAGTTAAAATTCTGCGGGTTCAGCCCACAGGTGAAGAAGACAAGTCATGCTAAGCCTGTAGGAAACTGAGACCAAATAAAAACATTCACCTCTGAAACATTTTCAGAGCACAGACTTATTGCTGGCATTTGGTTTTGATGACAGGCTAGAAAGCACAAACAGCATGGCCTCATTAACATGCACATAGTGTAATTAAAAAAAAAAAAAAGAAAAGAAAAATACAGGGAACATCTCTTTTCTTCTGAGAAAGGACTCAACAGCAAAGCACTGGAGATTGAGATCCTACTCAATCTACCAGTACTTCCTACTTTTTTGTACAATTGCCAAGTTAAACAACTAGTCAATTCTGTGAGGCCATATACCTGCAATATAGCAAACGAAATTTCTCATTTGAGGTTCACACAATTATGCCTGAGGAGTGAGGATTGTATACAAAGCCCTGCTAACAACTTCAGAAAGCTCATGTATTCTGTTAACATACCAAACAAAGGACAACCTAAAGGAGTAACATACTCTCACACTCTTAATTAAATATGTATTTCTATTTCCTAGTTTCTATAGTAAGTTTACAGAGCCTCTGCAATGGGTTTTTGCATGCAGAATGCTTAGGAATTTTGTATCTAGCAACAACTCCAGCAGCTGCCTTGTTCTGCAAACTCCTCCTCATGTGAATCATCATACTGAATCCAAGGAGACTGCTCTCATAAAGACTATTCTTATAATTACGCAGTTTCACAATTTGTTGTAACTGTGTTTTGATCTATGCAGCAAATGCATTACTTGGTGCTTTCTTTAATAGCCATGTGGATTCTCTGTTACCACTTTACTATTTATTTAGGTGTTGATTTATTCAGAGCAGTAGTCATCGTGACTCAGTATGGGTTTTTAGAAACTGATAACTTCTTTGAAATGGACACTTCATACATTTCACTGACATGAGGCATGTGGCCATGGAATATGCTGTGGTGTGAGTTGAGTTTGGAGACTTCAAAGGAATGTGTGAAACTTCAAATGATAAAAACTTGAGTTCAGAAGAAACTTGTTTTGCTATTAGGTCTGAAACCACAGCAGTCAAGTCAAGAGTACTCTTGTAGGTGGGAACTGCTTGGGTATTTTTAATACAGTTTTAAATTACAAAAATCTTGGGAAATAAATAACGAACACAGAGAAACAGAGGCAGAGAGAGTGTTCTTACACTTGAACTAAATGTGGCTTCTCAGGATTATAATAATGTAGGTACTGTGTTGGAAAACACAGTGTTAGGAGATATTTTCAAAGTTCAAAAGGAAAATAAAAGATTTGAAGGTCAGCCTGAATTTACAAAAGCTGGAAAAGACAAAGAAAACCTGCCGGTAGCTCACAGCATGTCAAGAGCAGGAAGAAGTAGCTTTATGCACTTCTCTCTTTTGAAGGCAATTCCATCTAGTTCTGTACTGAAGAGGCCTCTGGGTTTCCCTTTCTGCCTGTGACACAGCAAAAGTAACATTTCGAAGTGCAGAGGAAAATGCCCCTGAGTTCTCTGATATCAAAGAAACTTTAGCTATTTCTGAGTTTTTCGTTAGTTCCTGTTTTTTTCCCTTTTCTTGCTGTAGCTCCACAGCAACTCAATAATGACCATTTCTAAGGCAAAATGCCTTAAACAGTTCAGCCCACAGCAACCAAAAATGTTGCAAACAGCAGAAAGGACTGCTGTGGTGGGGCTTGCTTTTACTATGCAGTGCTTTTACTACGCTTTTACTTCACAGGGATGTTTCCACGTGTTGTAAACATGATATGTGCTTTGCAGCCCTCCTTTCGAGCACAACTGATTGACAGTTAACCCCCAAGTAAGCAGGAGAAGAGGTAGCTTTAGCAAAGCAGTTTAAAAAGCCTTTCATTACAGCCAATAATTTCCAATTCCCTTTCAAAAGCAACTTTCTCTGAGCTTATGTAAGCTAAATATCCCCAAAAGGTTAGAAGATCAATGAAAGGCTTCTCTGTACCATTCCCTTGTCCTTCAGACCATTCTATCCATATTTGAATACAGCACATGGCTAGAGATTAATTGCTGCATTCTATCAGCAAATAATCTTTAAATGCTTCCTGAAGAAGGTGTATTAGTACAGAGCAATTGTATATTCTGTTTTTTCCCAACAGTGTGCCATGGTGTGTTTCAGCACATCTCTTGCTCTAGGCTTTTCCATAGTTTACCTGTGTGACATTTCTTCTGTCGGAAACGCCTCTTTCAGAGATATTTTTCTTGAGAGAAATACTGCATGGTATTGCTGCATGGTACTGCCCATGCACAGAAATCAATATTTAAAAGTTCCTGCTTCATTATTTTGTCTTATTTCCTGTCCTTATTGAGTGAGAAGGGCAAAGGGCAGGGAGCCTGACGGCACGCGATTATGGGCAGGCCCCAGCCAGCAGCAGTGAGGAGGCTGTTCAGAGGCTGTTGTTAAAGAATGAATATTTATGATTTCTTATCCTGTAACCTATTTCAAAGCCTAAAACCTACAGCCCAATAATGCTCAGGGCTTGGTAAAACCCACAAAGCAGCAAAAATCATTTATTCTGTGAAGGGGGAGACTTGTGTGAAGGTAATTGAAGGGAGATTTTGACCATGTCTTTGAAACTGACTCTGTCTTAACTCTAAATCTGAGGGCTAAACTATATCTGCAGCTGTCCCTGTAGTCATGAACCAACAGATCTGGGTGGGTGTAGATAAGAATAAAATCTATCCCATGATGGGAAGCTTGGAAAGTAGATTCATTTCCTGGGAGAAAAACATATAGAAAATCGCCTTTATGTTTCCATCAACACCTTATTTAATTTTAGTTAAGACTATTTTAATTTAGAATAAAATCTTCTTTAAAACTGAAAATACATTTTATTTGAAGCATTTCCAGTTTTTTTAAGTCACAAGTACTTAGATTACAAGGATGCCTTTGTGGCAAAATGTTCTGTTTCATCCCTAGAGTCACTTGTCATTGAAATGCAGAGAAAAATTGGTTCTGCTTTTTCCAGGCATCTCTAGTCTCAGTTCTCAAGAACATCATCTGGAATGATATTTAAAGAGTTCTATTCAGAAAAAAAACAAGTGCCTCACAGGGGATTTTTGGGTCTAAAGGAGATGTATAAAATCATCATGGATGTGTTGCTTTCTGCAAATGTCTCTTTCCTGCACCTCTGAAGGGAGCCTATCGTGACTGAGACACACTTTGGTTTTAGCAGTGTTCACCTCTGCAGAATTATAGGTATGTCAGTATGGACACATCTGTGCAGCCAAGAACCTGCTTCAGGCTGAGAAGGCAAAATCCAAATGTCCTTCCACCTGACTTCCCTTCATGGCTTAGTCCACTCCAATTCTTGAAGGACTTGCAGGGAGGTACATGTGGATCATCCTCTCAAACATCAAGAGCTCTCCTTCAACTCTAAGGTCAGAACCACAATACCTATGGCCTTTGTTGGACTACCTGCTCAGGTGCTTTACAGCATTCTTCTCTCCTAGGTACAAAAATTATGGGATTGCTCCTTGTCAACTCAGTGGTAGCACTGCAACAAAGGTCAATAAGCCAGTCAGGCTTTGTTCACACAACTCACCTCTCTATTTTTCTCTCTTTAAATTGTTAATCCACTTTAGGTCTGCCAGAGTCTTTGACATAAATCTTGCCCCTGGGGTCAGCTACTTTGTGCTCCTGGCTGCAATGAAAGTGATGGATTGGAGTTGAATTCCTGAAATTTAACAGAGAAGACTTGGGGGATATGCCTTCTCTGAGCATCTATATATACGCTCAGGATGACACCACACATTTGAATCTTGGCAGTCGGGAGTTTCACACCTTCCCTTGTGCCTGGAGAATATCTTTCACCTGACCTTCATCTTGGAAAGAAAGGGGAATGCAGTGACTAGCAAATTTAAAACTGGTAGCACTTTGTTTTCTCCCCTTTTCCAAATGAATCAGCTTTACCTCTGCAGTGCTTGCGTGTCTGTGGGTGTGTGTGTCAGGGTGTGTGTGTGTGTAATTGAAGACAGCTGCCAAAAACACAAATACAGAACTACACAGGAGGAGAGTGCAACATGGCAACATGGCTTATAAAATTATTTTAACCCATCCAAACTGAATTTGTGCATTTGCATCTGGCAGATGGGATATAATAACATAACCTATCCTCACAGCCTGTCTGGACACTCATAAAATGTAAACCCTGGGTAAATAAATAAATAAAACCAGCTGCCAGATTAATATTCTTTCTCTTCCTCCTTCTCTTGCCACACTGCATGCCATTGCCTGCTGTCCTGGCTCTGCTCCTCACCACCCACAAACCAAGGAATGAAATTCATTGGCTTTGGTCTCCTCATGAATCTGTGTGAGTTATCAGGCAGCTCCAGCTACCCCTTCTGCATTATTTTTCACTGGAGTTTTGACTTGCTAGAGCAACAGTAAATCTTTAGTTCATTTCTTTCCACATCCCCTCGTTGCTTGCAGGGTCAGACAGAGGGAACCTCCAGCCCCACCAAACAGAAACTGGTCTCAAAATGACAAACGCTCAAGGCATGAACATCTACACACACTCGGGTGTTATATTACAGTGGTAACTGGATCAGCCAGGATACCAATAAGACAATGCAGACTTCTGGCTTGTTCATTCAGGTAAAAAAAAACCCCAGATGATTCTAACAAAAATACGTTTTTATCGATCTGAGGACATTCTTAATAGTAATTAAATGTGAAATGTGTATAATAAAGCTTGGTGCGGTTTTTTTTCAGTAGCAGGAAGGCACATTCCTCCCTGCATTTCAAGCACCAGCAATTCCAGAACAACAAGGAGGTATTTATGTGTGTGTAAAAGATCTCCCAATGTATTACAGTGAATGACATTTCAAACATTAAACTGCTTATATCCAAAGCAAACTGAAAATTACTCAAAACTAGACTGTCTTTTCAGATCTGCCCCAGCTCTCACAGCACTGGGGCCATCCTACACAAGCCAGGGCATCTCCACTCAGTTTCATTTCTGTTCTGCACTGTCCCAAGGCATTAATGAAAATGACATTTACTCACTGGTATACTTCCCTAAATCAAATATCTATGATATATCCATTCAAAATTCCAGTCAAAAAGAAATCATCTGTGCCAACTACACTCGAAGAAATGCAGAGAGCAAGAAGAGAAAGTTCATTTTCTAGCTGTGGTGGCTCGTTATGAAACAACAGTTACTGAGGAGCCATGGGCACCGTGTTATAGTGGCCACACACCTTTACTGCACAAATCCCAGGTAACAACTGCCTGCACATTTTTAGCACAGCTATCCATGCTGTGTCAATGGTAACTGTGCTGCTTGACACAGAACTTGTAAATCTTCGGGAGTGAAAATGCTTCACCAGGTCACTTAAAGGATGTGCAGGATATGCAGTCATTCAAGCACAACTGCTGGTCACAGAAAAACTTTGCATACACCTGCATTGGAGGAAAGTCCTTGCATATAGGTGCCCTCATTTATTCTGAGCCTTGGGTGTGACCTCCTTTAGAGGTTGCAAGAGCTTTGCCTTCAACCTGGACTCAAGCAGAGAGCAAACACTCACAGCAGAGTATAGCTGTACTTCAAGGTGCAAGAACTATGGCAAACAGCAAACTATCCCAGGTGTGAAATATTGCAGCACCAAAAAAAAACAAACAAACAAACAAAAAAACCTCATGTAAGATCTGAACTTATCTTGTTCTTTGTATTGCAAAGCCTGGCTCCTAAATCTCTTCTTTTCTTTTCCATAGGAAAACTATTCCAAAAAGAAACAGTCAAGAAGGAAAACTGTCCCTGTCTTGGGAGACATTCTTCTTCCTAGCATCTAACAGACAGGGACAACAACTGATATGAAAAGACCTGAAGGGTTCAAGGAAAAAAGGCAGCCAATAGCAGTACCAGAAAAATATCCTAAATTTGCAATGCTCTCTAGAAGAGCCGGAAAGTAAATTTCTGCCTGCAACCTCCTTCTTTGGCAACAAAGGTCAAAGAAAGTCTTACCTAGTACTGTCCATATATTTTAATTTTATTTCATTCCTGGTGCATATGGTATACACTTTGTATAACATATAAACATATATTTTAGCAGGAAGTGTATCCTATACACCTCACATTGTTCTGTCTTATGAACTTGCATTAAGATGGCATAAGATGGCATGAAGACCAGAGAAATCTAGAGTGTCTTTTTTAAATAATTCAATTGTGGGTCGTTTTTGTTTGGGTTTGGGGTTTTGTTGTTGATGTTGTTGTTGTTTTATTTCTTTTAACTAATACCTAGAAATATCTTCATACATCTCAGATGATATAGTATTCAAACTATCTGAGTGCTCACAAATTTGGGTGATAAAGAATCTCCCTTTAAAGCAACATAATCATAGTTAAGCAAACATAACCTTAACCGTGCACTGTATTTACACATTTATAGCATATTAGATTGGACCTAACAGCTAGGCAGAGGATTCTAGCAGGGGTGCAATTATTATCTGAAAAGTCATTTGCAATATCAGCTTAAGCTAATCTACACCTTTTCCCAGGTGCCAGCTGGGAGTTGCTGGCTCTGGTAATTTGAGGATTAATCACTAATTACTGAGCAAATGATATTTCAGGTGGATAAGGTCCTCCCAGAATTCATGGAACCAATGGGGCTATAAGGGAAGAGATGACAGTGTATGGCTGGGTTTTAGCAGAGATCAGCCCTGTGGTAGTAGAGTGAACTTAGATCAACTTAAACTTCTGGTAAACTTGACCATAAGAAATAAAAGGCAAAACTCAACTCCAAAGGAGGTTAATTGGGTGTAAAATGAGTGGGTTTGGATGACTAAGAAAATGGTTTTTTGTTTTGATTCATATTTATTAGATGAGAGACAAAGATTGCATCACATGCTGTTAGGGCTTAACACCAGGCAACCAGAAATAGGAAGTTCAATGTTATTTACATTTGTTTTCTCTCCTCCTCACTCCAAAATTTGTTCTGGTCCTCACACTCATTAAACAGTCAATTACAGAACTGGTTTTGGTTTATTAAAATGAAAAAGAAATTTCTCCCTTTATTCTTTACAAAAAATCCTATTAAAATTTTAGGATTTGCCCAACTCAGTATTATTGGGTATCCCTCAATGTCATCAACACTGCATTGACTCTCATGTTGGCTTATTGCTCCAGTACCATGAGAGAAAAGAGGTATCCACCATCATTATTCATTAGATACAGGATGCATTCTCTGCCCCCACTGTGGCACCCTATTTCAGCCATGAAGTACCTGAGATGTACTTACAAAATTAATCATTTTGCCTTGAGATGCAGAGCCCAGAGTTAGTGAAAGCTCTGTATAGTGTCCCAAAACCAAATGGTAAATTCCACTCAGACAAAATTCCCTAAGTGGGAATAAAATTATTTTACATTTATCTCCTAAGGCATATATTTTACAAGGAAATAAAACAAAGATGGTAAAACAGCTTCCCCTGGACTGATGCCAGCAGTCTGGCAGAGAATCTCTTGGTGTATTTTGGATATGTATAGGAAATCTTTAATGTTATTAGAGAGAAAATTATTGCCCAGATTGTTCCAGAGAGAAGGTTAGTAGAAACAGCTTGGTGTTATAGAAGATAACTTCATTATAGTCTCTGAAATAAGAAAAAGGATGCTGTTTAGACTTGATTTTATTAAGAAATAAGACCTTTCAGAAGCTTGTTGAAGAAAACAATCTTGGATTGTGAAGTAAAGGTTATTTCTGTATTTATTTATATTCTGTTCTGTAAAATCAAAAAATAAAAACATGGGTCTACAGCTAACACTTTTTTGAATAACCAAGTGTTCACAAGTCAAAGAAACTTCATAGTAAAACGAAACAGATGAAGGCACACAAAAAACCTTGAAAATGGTCTTTCTTCGTATCTAAGGACCTAACATGATCCAGAGTCTGTATTACTCATTTCCTGAAAACCTTGGACAAAGAGTGGCTGATCCACTGGAATATTTAGGAAAAAAATCTGAGAATAAGAAGGTTATTAAAAATAAGAAGACAATCAAAAAAGAGCACAGACATCAATATAGTGTATGTCAAGTCAGGCAAAGTGTCCTATGGTAATAACCAAAAATAATCAAGCCTCTTTCTGAAAGAGGGCAAGGAGAAATTTTTCCAGCCGTATAAATAAATTATTATAGAACAGGAACACAAGAATACTAAAAAGGTAAAGCACGATATAATGTTGGTGTAGTCCAAGGCTAAATATACTTTGGTTAGCTTCCAAGACTGATGATGTAGAAAACTAATGCAAAATGAAACTAGAGAATGAGAATGCACATTTAAAACTAGAAATTGTCACAACTGAAGAGGAGAAAAAGCATACAGAACACAGGGAAGATAGTAAGATAATTTGTTCAGAATTGGTACTGAATTTGTAAATCCCACAGCGAGTATTTTAGCAAATCCTTCTGCATAATGGAAGGTAGCAATTGAGGAATCTATCTTTAGGAAAGTGATGTGAGCAATTTCAGTCTAAACTCCAACATAGCAAGCTGGAGAACAGACTTGGAAGGAATGACTGAAAACTTAGAGGTAGCCGAGATTAAATGTAACATATTTTGCTAAGGAGTCTTCTTAAGAGATTGACTTAGAAGCCTTCTTTGTTGGTCTTTGGCCAAACTAAGTGAAGTATATCTCATTTATCTGGATTTTAGTAAATGTTTAATGTTCTTCTGTAAGTATGTAAACATTCATTAGGCTGAATGTAAAGATTAATAAAGGAACCATAAGGAATACATTCAAAATATCACAGTATGTGATTTGTTTTATTTGCTTGTTCTTCATTTTTGGTATAGTCTGTAAAAGAGTAAGTGAGGTGTAACACCTGGGAAGAGCAGAGGCTTGGCCCTTCTCTTGGAGGCAAATAGAAATCCTGAAGGTCAGCAGCTTTGAGAGACTGCTGTGACTTACAGGCCAAGGGATGAGAGAGAAAATAGACAAGCCTGGAGCTTGAGCTAAGAAACTCAAATGTTCCTGTAAGGACAGGAGAGGACAGGCAGGTGTCAGAGGGGACAGAAAGAGTTTCCAGTCAGCCAGAGATGACTGGGCAGTTTGCTGCAACTCAGACGTCCTTGCTAGCTGAAGGTGAACACAAAAGGAAAGAGCTTTCTATACGGGCCAAGTGGGCACCAGGTAAATATCAGGTGGCACTTTTTTACTAATGTCTCTTGCCTAGGTGCATTGCATTTTCTCTCTTTTGGGAGTTAATTATTTATATTCTAATTAAAGCTGATTTTTTGAGTTCAAAATTTTGGGGCAGTTTGCAACAAGTAGGTCTTACCTAGCTGGTTTCAAAGATGTAGCTGACTCAGGGTCTTGTCAAGCCAGGGAAGAGAATGGTTTAAACAGTAAATGAAAATGGTTAGGGCTGAAAGGAGGGGTATTTGGCAGAAAAAAGGTAACCAGTGCAGTTCATCAGGAGTCATTGTTTACATTAGTGACTATAAAACACTACAGTCCATTCTCATGAAATCCATCTCTGGCACAATACTGAAAGTACCATCAAGGCAGGGAAGGTTGAAGTCTCATACATAAAGACATAGTTAAAGGAGTAAAAAATATAAAGTAATCAAATAGTATAAAACTAACTAGCAATATCAGTTCTGAACACGTAGGAAAAACCACATTAAGTTAGAACCTCTTCATGTTAAACAGTAGAGAAAAACAATGTGTTTTTGAACTCAAGGTTAACTCAGTAACATGTGATGTGACCGGAGTAATGTAAAAGTGACTCCATGATGTTGTGGTTTCTAGTAGAACACTAAAACTGCTGATATCTGTCTCACTGTACAAGGCATTACTTAACACTTGCCAGCAATACAGAGAACTTGTCTCATCCTCTGTATTAAACAATCATAGATTCATATGGCTTGGGCTAGAAAGGACTTAAAAGATCATCTCATTCCCACCCCCTGCCATGGGCAGGAACATCTCCAACTAGACCAGGTTGCTCAATGCCCCACCCAACCTGACCTTGCAAAGAAAATATGACATCAAACAACAAGAGATAAGAAGGAAGAATATAGGGCTGAGCTTCTATATTTTGTGAGAATAATCAAAGCAAGCTTGGCAAATTGAAGCCTGAGAGGGAAATTTATTCCTTTCTATAAATACATGAGTCAAGTAACTGATAAGCATTACAAAAAAATTCAGCAAAGGGAAAAGCACAAGTCAGAAGTGAGACTTATGTCCGGAGTGTTCCCACTAACACATTTACAGAAATCAGAAGGTTTCTAACAGAGCAAAAAATGTAACTTTCCTTCTCTTAATTTGTTTCAGCATTCTCCCTGTCTTACTGTAGGAAATAACTAGGAATTATGCAGCAGGTGCTAAATTATATCTGCATGAAAGCCTGAGGAAAGCAAAAGTGTCTTGGCTTGGTAGTATAATTTTCCAAAATATCAGCAAAATTGAAGAAAAATGGTGAACAAAAAGACTTCATAATAGCAATGAAAATGAAAATTTGGAGAAGAAATACAGTTAAATTTTCATACCTCTCTTTTCTCAGGTGCTTTCCCAAGTGTTTTAGCTTTAATGAGAACATTATCCATGACCAAGTCTATTAGGTATCAAATATAATATCAAGTGCAGTTATAAAATTCTGTAGTTTGCCAATTATTTCATTCTCAGGTTCTTGATCAGCAGAACATTCCCATTTTCATGTCCTCCAAAGGCAAGACACATTCCTCAGCTGGGTTTTGGCTGGCAGTTGGAAGTATACTTGAAAAAAAACCTGCTATGAAAATCAGTGCTTTTACTACATCCGTGAGAGGATGAAGAAGAGAATTTACCACATGAAACAGGAGGTTGTGAGGCTGCTTAATCAACTACTACAAAGTCCTGAGATATTATGAAGAGGGAACTATAAGAAATATTATCCCAAATGGCCAGGACTGCTATTTAATGATGAAATAAGAGATTAGTTACTATCTTGAGCATGTCTACATTTCATTGCACTTTAAAATACGCCTTATAAATTCCACATACAGCATCATGGCCTAACTGTATTCAATAAAAAAATGGTGTGTTATCATCTTTGGGCTGTCAAACCTGAATCTGCAGCATCAAACAGTACCACAAGCATCACCTAAATTACGGAATGTAAAACAAACCATGATTGATTCCCTAATTTCCATTTTAATAGCACTACAAATGGTAATATTTACACCCTTTTTGGCATTATACCTCATTTTGGCACCACAGAGACTGATAAATAGCATTTTATGTCCATTACCAAGGACACAGATTGTTTACAATTTACTTATTCTCGACAGTTTAGATTTACATGTACTGGATAGAGAATAAATTTATCTTAAACCTAATATTTGTTTTCTACAGGAGTTTCATCTCTAGTGTTGTACTTGGATCAAAAAGTAAATAACCAAGGAAGAAAAAGTAGATGATATCTTCAGGGGGCCAATCCTGTTGTTTGCTGCTGCAGAAACAGCACCAAATCCTACAAGAGGAGATTAATACACAAAATAGAAGAGAACAACTATCTTCTGTTGTTAATGTTTACTTCTGAATGTCTATTTTTACTACCTTATAGAGGCAGAGGATCCAAAAGATATATGGGGACACAGAACAAAAGGCCAACACTTCTGAATTTTTTAATTAGTGATACTGACTTTGATCTAAGTTTTCAAGACAGCTCTTTTACAAAGTCAGTGAGTAAATTAGTATTACATAAGCCAGAGATTGTGATGGTGAAGAAAGGAGGATTCAATGGCAAGGACTCTTCCAAGGGTGTTCCTTGTCAAACAGAGAACTCAAGCTAGCACAATGTCGTGGGTTGCAGCTGAAGTTGATTGACAGTTTCTCAATCCAATTGCGCTTTTCCAATTTTGCATATTTAAACCTGCTGGAGGCGTGGGAACGGCCTCTTTGAACCCGGCTCCTGCGGGAAAGAGGCAGGGGGGGAAGGGGAATAGCTCTGAGCCTGGCCCTGGGGGAGCCAGGCCAAGCCCCTTCCCCAAATGCCAGGGCAGGGGTCCCCGGCATGCTGCAAGGGGCAAAAGCTGCAGGTAGCAAAAGAGCAATGGGGGCTGCAAGGCCGAGATCGCCGAGTGGCTTCCAAGATCCAGGAGGGGCTTCCCCTCCCCCACTCCACAGGGTCCCGTGGGGACCCAGCAAGAACTGATTTTCAGTTTTCTCAGACTGAAGAAACTATTAAGCAACTGGCAGCATCGAAGGAGAAGGGCTTTTCCTTCAACATAAGCTGTTCACCATGGTGTTACAAGTCGGAGGAACAAGGAGAAAGTAAGTCAGGCGGGGTGGAACGGAAGATGGCGGCGGAAAGAAGAGGGCAGAGCCGTGAGCCGCACGGAGCTTAAACCGACCCTTTGCAAAACGTGGTAAAGAACTGTAATACCATAAACTGTTCTTTTATCCATTTAAAGGACAAGGGGGGGATTGAGAACACCCCATGTTTGGATGTTCAGTGCAATGGACTGTCTCCGACCAGACAGAATATTGCGGTGGCAGTTTAGAAACCACGCAGAAGCAGAGAGGAGACCTCTTTCTTTACCCTCGAGTTTGGAAAAACTTTTTTAAGAACTTTAATACTGAATAGAGATTCCATCTTTGTTACCCTCCTTGCTCCCCTGGGCAGCCTGCAAGGAGGCTGCATGCCCTGGTGTGATAGGGGATGGGGGAAGGGTGGTGCTGGCAAAGAAAGGAATGTTTTTTTCTTTACTTTTTTAGAGTTTCTTATTCTTTTAATCCTACCTAGTAATAATAAACTATCTTTATACTCTTTAAAGTTTCTGAGCCTGCTTTGATTTTTTTCTCCTAATTCATATCTCACAAAAACAAATAAGTGAACTAAACAACTACACAAATTGGTGTTTCTTCCTGGTTACTGAGCTAAACCTGCTACACACAACCAACTATGTAATTCCAGGAGTTGCTTTAATATCCCTTGTGCTCTAGGTACTAAAGGTTTGTAGATTCATAGCATATACTGAGCTGTAAGAGACCCATCCAGACAATTCAGTTCAGCTCCTGGCTCTGCACAGGACACCCCAAGAATCACACCATCTGCCTGAAAGCATTTTCCAAACACTTCTTGAACTCTGTCAGGCTGGTGCTGTGACCACTTCCCTGGGGAGCCTGTTCCAGTGCCCAAACACCCTCTGGGTGAAGAACCTTTTTCTAACATCCAAACTAAACCTCCCCTGACACAACTTCAGTCCATTCCCTCAGGTCCTGCCACTGGTCACAATTGAGAAGAGATCAATGTCTGTCTCTCCTCTTCCCCTCGTGATGGTGTTGAAGACCACAATGAGGTTTCCTCTCAGTCTCCTCCAGGCTGAACAAGCCAAGTGACCACAGCCACATCTCACACAGTTTCCCCTCAAGGGGAACCCTCATGGCCCTTGTCTGGATTTTCTCCAACAGTTTAGTGTCTTTTTTATATTGTAGCACCAAAACTGCCCCCAGCACTGGAGGTGAGGCTGCCCCAGTGCAGAGCAGAACAGGACAATCCCCTCCCTTGCCTGGCTGGTGATGCTGAGCCTGATGCCCCCAGGACAGGGTTGGCCTCCTGGCTGCCAGGGCACTGCTGACTCAAATTTAACTTTCCATCCACCTGGACCCCCAGGTCCCTTTCTGTAATGCTGCTCTCCAACCTCTCATTCGCCAGTCTATATACACAACGACAGTTGCCCTGTCCCAGGTGCAGAATCCAGCACTTGCCTTTGCAAAAAGAGTAAAGTAAGCAGCTGAGCATCATGCTAAAGATGATTATTCACATTACCAAAAAAAAAAAAAAAAAAAGTAAAATCTTTTTTTGGTTTTTTCATTTTTTTCTTATCACCCCTATTACTATAAGGATGCAATAGCTTAAGGGCTACTCAAACAGAAGTGGAAACCTTCTAGGCTAATGTTTTTGTTTCTTTGTGCTTTGGGTTTTTTAAATTAGCCTTCCTAAAAGCTGTTCTTAGACTGATCATGTCTCACTGAAAGACACTTCTCTGTGTGACATGATCTTCATGGTTAATGCCTTTTTCTTTTTCTGTATTTTCTTAAGGAAGATGATCACAAATGGTCCTAAGACCAGTCATTTCCCAGTATTTCTCAACAGGAATTATTAGTTTAATTTTATATTTTAAAATATCTTTGACTTAGAATTACAATGGAGAAAAGACATTCAAACAATTGGTTCTTCATATAAAGTTTTAATAAGAATTCAATAAGAGTCCCTGAACCCATTAGGAAACAAATAAAGACAATTCTAGCTACAGTATGAAAATCCCTTGCATTCCTTTGTCTACCGAACAAAGAAACACCAATCAGGTTTATTGAACAGCCAGTAACACAGAGGGTTTTCTATATTGCTGCATGACTGAAACTTCAGAACATCTGTAAGGAACAAAATAAAATGATAAATAAAGATAAAAATGTGCCTGCTACCTAGAACCAGTATACTATACATAGGGCATTGTAACTGGTTTGGTTTAATGAACAAGTTGAAACACCATCTGCAGCCGTGATTCAGTTCACTAAATTGTTTCTGTGAGATATAAACATATAAATTAGGAGAAAATATGACAAAACAGGCCTACACACTTCTAAAAAGTATAAAGATAGTTTATTGTTACTAGGTAGGATTAACAGGAAAAAACTACACCAAGAAAGTAAAAGGAAAAAAAAACACATTCCTTCTTTTGCCAATTCTCCCTCCCCTCCCCCTGGGCTCTCTTTCAGAGCTCTCAGACCTCCTCACAGGTTTCTCAAGAGAGAGGACAAAGAAATTTTAAAAAATGGAATTTCTGGTCAGTATTAGAGTCCTTAAAAAGTCCTTCCAAACTCCAGGAAAAGAAAGAGGTCCTCTTTGCTTCCGTGTGGGTCCAGAACTGTCACCGCAATAGTCTATCCAATCAGGGACATCCTATAGCACTGAGCATCCAAAACATAGGGTATTCTGAGTCCCCCATATCCTTTAAATGGATAGCAGAACAGTTTATGGTAATTACAGTTCCTTTTCCACTTTTCCACAAAGTGATTTTAAGCTCCGCGCCGATCACGGCTCTGCCCCCCTTTCTCCTCCGCAGCCATGTTC
>VZRO01000338.1:750423-822056 GCA_013397915.1 Daphoenositta chrysoptera
CCCGATGCTTGCCAGGGACCCCTTATCCTGGCATTTGGGGGAGGGGTGCTCAGCCCCCGGCCCTCCAAGGCCGGGGCCGGAGCAGTTCCCCTCCCCCTGCCCCGCTCCCTGTGTCCCAGGCCGCCGCTGGATCAAAAAGACTTCTTCCGGGCTTCTTGCCAGCTTAAATATGCACAGTCACAGAAGCGCTTATTGGATTAAAAAGCTGCCAATTAATTTTCAGCTCCAACCCACGACAGGCATTCAAAATGGGGAACAGTAACAACTTCTGTCAGGCTTGTATGATGAGCACTGCACAGACACCTGTTAATCTTCATAACACCCACCAGGCAAGAGGGCAAATACAGCTATTGCCATTTGACAGATGAGAAAAATGGAGTCCCAGCTTGCTGAAGACTATGTCATGAGCAAGAGGTGAAGTGGGTGTAGACTAAGGACCAGAAGATCTATGTGCCCTACTGTGCCCCATAACAAGCCCATAAAATAAACAATTAGCAGTCAGGCTGTATTAGCCCTGACAGTGAGTGGTTCTGCCTGTTCTGTTACTGGACTTTCTCATGTTATTTAGCTTCCCTAGCAACCCCTGCAGGATCTTTCAAAATGGACTTTGTGGAGCAAAGTGTTTGGGAATGCCTGTAGGCTGATCCAAAATCCTTTAGAGGATACACTGCCTGAAGTCTGCCTTCAGCTAATCCATCAAACCTGTTATTTTCTCATGCAAAACAAACATGTGCATTACCAGTAGGGTTGATCAAACCTAGGCAAGTGTGACATCCAATTTTTACCTGTCCACTCAAATCATGGTATGTTACAGCTGACACAACAGCATGAGTGGGCTGCCAAAGAGCACAGCCTGCCCACACTTGGGCAGCTGAATTCAGCTGCATGTTTTCAGCTATTTGGCTCAAGCAACATTGCCTTCACTCTCCTGGCTACTACCAGCCTGAGACTTGGACAGCTTTGTGTGGAAGACAATGTTGTGCTATGCCCTGGTATTGCTACTAAGGCATGCCTTCAGAGACTTCACCCCGCTGAGTTGTAGGAAGAATATATTTATTAAAAAGAAAACAAACAAAACACTCAAACCCAAAAATATTGCCCCCAACCTCACCAAAACAAACAAGTTATTTTCTCCTCTGTAAAGGTAATTAGAGATAAAAAATCCCAGTTTTCTGAAACAAAGGAAAATTATGAGCTCTTTCAAGGTCACTGAAGTAGGAACCCTCATAAGGCGTTGGACTAGATGATCTCCAGAAGTTCCTTCCAAACCTAAATATTCTCTGATCCTGTGAAAGAAACTAGTATGCAGATTTACACAATGTTTTCACTGCCCAGCTCAATTCCTTGTGAAGAATGCTTTGCCTTGCAGGCCTGACTGCCCTGCTGATAGTAAGGGAGACAAGAAAAACAAATGAGAATAAAACAGCAATGAAAAAAATGGAATGGCCTATTAATTTAGTAAACCTATAAAAGTTGTCATCTTTTCAAAATCACTGGACAGAGATGATTTGGTTAAGGTCTTATTTTTATGATTGTTTTTAAAGCATCACTTGCATCTAGTGTAGGCTTCCCAACACTTGCTTTGTCTAAATTCATTACTATGGATGAGGTGGTGCTCTGTGTGTATTGTCATAAATGCATATAAAGCTTGAAGTATCTGTACGGAGCATTTGGCTTTATTGCTTTGGCTTTGCTCAGTGTTATCTAACTACTCTGAAGTGTTGGACCTTGGCAGGTTTGCCACAATTGTTTATCACTGAAGTATACAACAGTACTTTAAACTTCTCTGCTTTCAGCATATTCACATTTATGGAATTTGTGTAAGACTGTAATTCAATTGAGAATGGGATTTTATTGTTCAGAACAGACAGAATTTACCTCACATGAAACACAATAATTCTTACATGCTTGCGAGTGTGATTTTTGTGATTTTATTTTCTTTCTCTTTTTTCCTTTTAACATTGTACATTGCTATTGTTAGGTAATAGAGTTAGGAGGCTATGTACTGGGCAACATACTTCTCAGGTGTTACATTAGAAATAGTTGTGTTTGTGTTTGAAAGCATTGCATTAATCTATCTGTTCCTATCTGTAAAAACTAGCAGCAAGTATTAGCACCATGGACTGGCTGGTTTTTATAGTATATGACATGTCCAGATCAGAGCAGCTGCTTTTTCTAGGTTTTGTTACATGCAAATGTTGAGCCTCTACTGCACTGATCTGCAGTGGTGTACAATCCGTGTACGTTCCTTATCTGCTCGTTTCCATTTGAGACACTGACCTGAACCATTTAATACATCTTTGCACCAAATGGGTTGTCTACAGTAAATTCCTTTGGGGACCAATTTCGGGGACTGGAGCCCACCTCAGCACACATTTTCTTTCTGCGTGCAGCTCCCTGCTGAGGGCAGCAGTCCTGCCCACCTCGGGGCACTTTGGGGAGCAGCCTCCCCGCCTGCTGTGCTGGTGGGACAGACAGATGGATGGCATCTGCAGCAAGTCGTCGTGGGGACCGTGAGAGGAGGGAGGTAGCATTCCTTTCTGCTGTCCTGTGGATCAAGTAGCTGTAGACAATAATAGAAACAGGATGCAATCCAAATATAAACAGAGGCAGTAGCATCCAGAATCTCTTACCTGCTGGTTCTGAGACTGCAAAGTGTGAAGGAGGGACATATATCCCCCAGGATATAATCAGTAGAGGTGCTCATGTCAAAAGGTGGTTAAAATCAGCATAAACATGTTTTCCTTTTCCATTTCTTATATTGAAACTTTTTCTTGAAACAATGAACATTTCCATTTTCTACATTTGAGGAAATGAATTGCAAGAATTAACCTGCCCATGGGACTAACTCTCTGCCATTAGTGGGTTTTTTCTTTGATTTTTAGTAACTACAGTTCATTTAAAGTATCAAAAATAAAAAAAATCTCACGGTAACTTTAGCAAAAGCATGTGGAACATGTACCACTGTACTTTGTACAGACACCCAAGACATTGGTCATTCCATCATCGTTACTGATTGAATATGATTCAGAAAATCAGTGGAAGTGAGCTTTTTCATTTTCCAGAGTAATTTCTGTCTTAGAAGCTGGCTTTTCTGCTTCTTCATCAAACAGTAAAACTCCGAAAATAAACAGATAACTTGCTTTTTATCACACCTCAGAACCCAGTGAGAGTTCCCACTGGGCCTACCATACCTTAATTTAAAACTGAAAAGCTCTCTCGTTTACCCCTAATTTACATTGTAACATGTGTGAAAAGCTAGAAATCCCAGAGGGCAATGCCATATCTCCTGTCAGTTTGGATACGTTCTCACGGATCTTTTGAGTCTCTGGGATTTTACACTGCATGCCTGAAGGCAAACAGAAGGAAAAAAATAAAAAAAATAAAAAAAAAAGAAGAAAAAAGAAAACAGGGAAATCTCATTGTGTCTGCAACACAGGAGCAGCGATGTCTCTTGTACAGGATTTTTGGATTTTCACTGACACCATGCAGACACATCAGACTTTGGATAAGCCTTCCTCTGCCCAGCACCAGAAAAGTCCCTCTAAGAGAAATTTGAGTATTATTAGAGAGGTATTGCATCTGTACCAGAACAAAGAATTTGAAAGGCCTCCTTATCTCACTTCTGCACTTTGGCAGATCAACAACAATAGACCTAACTCCTTAAAACAACAAGTAGATGTAGTTTTAGATCTTCATCTCCCCCATTCTCCACACAATTTTATGGTAAGTGAAGCCAGAGTGACAATAATGGAGATGGAAGAGGAAAATTGTCATGCCATTGTTAATAACAGCACAGCTTCTCCCCTAGTGCTTCATCCACATGGTTCAGAAGTGAAATGCAGTGACCACTTTTCTAACATAGTTAAGTCTATTCCATCTTTTTCCTCTGTGTTTAGATGTCTCAAAAGCCCTGCTGATCAGGGCTGGTGAGAAAGGCTTGTCTTACAGGAATACATACACTTAGAAGGCAGTTTTCAGGCCACCAAAAGATTTTAAACAGCATTTAGGCACAGGAATCTACAGTTGCTGAGGTGAGAAGTTCACAGGGCCTTTTGTCAGAGAAGTAGATATCTCAGGAGTTCTGCACAGGACAGTAACTGGTCTTGCATCATTCAATATTTTCGTTGCTGGTTTGGAGTCATACAGGAAATAATTGCTGATACAGAGTACTGATGCTGAACAGCACTGGGGAAGTGATCTTTAAAGATGAAGAAAGGAAGACTCATATGCAGTGATGTGAAACATTTAGCAAGATATAGCCCTGAAACTAAACATTTTTGACACAGAAAAAAAAAAAATGGAGATCCTGTAAGCAACTGTTTCATGTTTGCTTTTAATTTTTATGTAACTAATTTTGCATTGAAAAAATTGCTTCTTTCAATATAAATTCTTCATGAACTTGGTCCAGTTTCTCCAAATATTTGCAACCAAAAAAATGTATTCAAGGGAATGGTGTTATTACCATTCCTTTTCATCCACTAGCTTAGACACTTGTTCACTGCTTGAGAGACCAGGGATCAAACCTTTCTGCCTGAAGGGATCTGAACTCACACCTGCCACACACCAATAAAGTACCAGCAGTCTGTTAGTGCTGCTATGCTCAGTGTAAACTATTTAAAATTCATTGAACCCTCATGTGAAGGAGTGAATTATTTCACTACCTAGCTTGATCTGCTGGGCACTCTCGTAGGATGTTGGACATTTTCACTCCAGTCCCTGCTCCAGTGAGTCTTTTAATATTAATATGAAACAACATATGACCAACAAGACAGAAGAAGGACACCTCAGTGTAGAATGATGCTATTTATACCAGCATGGTACATATTTAGGGAAGCTTCTTGAGATATACTTGTTCAAATCTGCTCAAGTATAAGAGAGAAATGAACACGAGCCTTTGGTCTTGCTGAGGATTTTGCTAACCCTTAGAAATTGGAAAAAAGAAATCAATGACTAAATTATCATTAATTTGAGCTCCTCATTTTATTATTTGTCCTTTAAGTGTCTGAAAATCAAATATTCTCTTCATGTCCAATGTAATGCTTCAGTAAATACATGACTATTTTTCACTTGTTTTCTAATTTGGCAAAGACAAAACAAACCAAAAAAGAAAATTTGTTTGAACTAAATTAATTTTCATTGATTACTTTATCCAGCTGGTGAAGAGAAAATAAATGTTCAGTGATCTTTAATTGGATCCATTTTAGGGTGTAAGATCCTTAGCAATGGATTTAATTGTCACCTAAAAACTTTATCAAGCCTTTAATGTGCACTTACTGAAGTCTGAATAATTGCTTTGGTGGTGACTGAAAACTTATTATGTGATTTTAATTACTGAGAGGACAATCAATCTATGTTCCCTGCAGCTATAACTGTGCAAATTTCTATTTAGTGACCATTTCCCTCATTTTCTTTTTTGGGTAAAGGAAAATTGACTAGCATGAGTTTTTCTTCTACTGGTAAAAATACATATATTTCATTGTGGGGTTTACTTTGATTTGCCTTACATAAGCAAGAAGAGCACCTAAGAGCAGTGCATTACTCAATATCAGTTCAAGGAATAGCCTTTGGCAATAGCTCTGGATTTGCTTGTTCAAAGCTTTGTTTTGAGCAAGCAGTTTCACTGGCTGGGTGGCTTCTTGCATAGTTGATTTTTGCAACTAAAGAGTCTAATATCAAAAGGAAGTTGCTCACTGTGACCTATCTGGACAGGGGGGTGTAGAGAGATAAATGTTTTTTTCAGTTTTAGATTCTGAAAAGCTTCTCCCCTTTACCAGTTAGTCATCTACACATGAAGATGTCAACAGGAAAAGGATGGGAAGGCTGGAAGTCATTCAAAAATCTCTCTGACAAAGTGATATGTGCTGTATGTCTGTAAAGCAAATGTAAACTGAAAACAGTCTGATTTTTTTCAGTTCTACTTCAAGTCACTCTGCTGTAAATGAAACCAGAGCCCAAGATAACCCCAATTCTTTCCCTACATCATACCCTAGTTGCCACTTACTCTTTCATCCCCCTCTTCTGCAACCACTTTCACGAGTACCTGACTGAATTCAGTGTGACCACTCTTGCTTAAATTCCCTGCTTTTGTAATCCTCAGCTAAACCAGGATCAGGAGATCATACAAATAACTGCCTTTGCAGTACTATCTCACTGCCTTGAAATAACACATCCAAATCTTCTGTCTAAGCTGATTTCTGGTAGTTATTTGACATGTTCATTTTTCTTAAGATCATGTAGCATTTAGACCTACCAACCAATTCATTTAATCTGAGCAAGTTTCACTGTTCCCACTGTAGTTAATGAGGGAGAGGAGCAGTGAAAAAGTCTTTCCACTTGGACACTTTCTCTGGGCTATGATCATAAAGAGGATCTAGCTGATTTGTTTAGACTTTTAAATAACTACTACTAGTTGAGCTGAATTCCATAGGGCATCTGAATTAATTAAGCCTATTTCTAATCAGAATTATGGTTTAGAAATTTTGCTGTTCTTCAGGCTTCAGGATCTGGCCATTTTTATGTTCCTAATATTCATGAAAATATTTCACTAATACCTGGCATGGCTGCATTTAAAATGATTTGCAGCACAAAACATTTGATTTTATGTACAACAATAATTTAAACAATTCCAAAGGCTATAACTTATTCTTTCTCTCCAGTGGATTACTTGTGCAGTAATGAATGAAAAAATAATAGAATGAACACAAGGGTGTTTAATTTTTCCATACTGGGAAATCTCTATTGCAATTTGATATGTCATGCACCTTTATTTTTATCAAATCAACATATAAAATCTGTTGAAAGGCGAAAATATATCAAAGGCCACTTTGTCTTAGGAGTCTCGTCAACATATTTTTGGCTGCATTTCATTATAGAGAATACTTTGACAAGCAGGACAATACACTAAAAGTTTTGTGGAGTTTTGAAGTGTTACAAAAATTAGTCCTGGAATCGCTAAGGTTCATTCCTATTCGGTACTACTTTCCCTTTTCAAGGAATGATTATTTAAAAACCCTTCTGTAGTAAAAGCTGCAGTTACTGAGGTTCCTTTCCTGTGAGCAGCAGAAGAGAAAAAAAATTATGAAGAATCAAGATAAATACGCAGAAAGCTATTCTGCAGATGCTGATCTTTCTGTATTAATGGGCAACTTTCTAGAGTATACTTTATATACTCTAATGGCATATAGTTTTTCATTTGTACTTTTACTGGCTGTAACTTCACCGTTTTTCCAGTTTCATCTCACTGACTTTTCATTTCCAGCTCTTGCAGCTGAGCTTATTTGAGAGTAAGAAAGGAGGAAGGAGAAAAGACAGTGTAGAAAGAAATCAGCCTGCGAGAAAGTGCAGGAACATAATCTGAAAATATGATCCAAACTGTCACCATGATTAATATTTCTGGCCTTCCTCTCATCTTCTACTCGTCAAGGCTCCTTTTGCCTGTGGTCTTGAAGCTAGGAATATCACATACTCTTGATTTCACTTTACCTCCAGGTCTTTTCCCCTTTTGCTCCATCCTTCCAAAATTTTGCCTTGTTCTTTTTTGCCCTTATATTCTCCCCCTTTCCCTTTCCATTGCCCACAGGCTATCCTGGTAAGTTTGTTCTTCAGCACCACCCACCTGAGAGAGGAAGGAGGATTGAGTTAACCACTCACTGTCAGCAGAGACTCTCTGCTCAGCTCAGCCTCAGGCGATGACTTCCCTGCTTATGAGCAAACCCCACACCACTTTCCCAGACACCATTTCTGCAGAAAGTTGACCCTGAAAGTCTCACCCTGCTCTGACTAAATGTACTCTCATCAACCAAAATACACTCAAGACTAAACACAAATCTGAACAGAAACTTGGTGGGGTTAAATCTAATTTCTCTGATTTTTATCTAATTAGTTCTACTTTGGTCAATAAGGAAGATGATAAAGAAAGAAAGATTCCAATCAAATGTAAGTAATTTGCAGATCTTCTCTACAGATACAACCCAAATCAGTTTTATGGAAAAACGATAGCAAAGTTCAGACCTCCTCTAAGCACAGTAGAAGAATATAGAATGACTTTACTGAAATAATATTTCCTAATGCAGATTTTTAATTTTGGTCCGTTATAACATTTATATAAGTATGATACATCAGAGCTTGGACATAAAGGAATCTCAGCTGATTATTGCATTCCAAACAGCAGAGTGGAGAAATGCCATCACAAGGATTTACTTTTTTTTATTTTACAATGTTTCATTTTCTAAATTTATTTCAAGTTTTAAAGCATGAAACTCAGCAATATGCCAGTCTGTCCTCCATCAGCTGTTGTAGCCTAAAATAATTTCTGATCAAGCGTGCTACGATACAGCTAAAAATGTGGATGATCCAAAAATTTCATCTACTTGCATCCGTAATTAGTAGATTAGGAATTAATCTCTTAAAATAATTCAACCTATAGCTAGATATAAACACTTATCAGAATTCAGTATTGCTACCAATCACTACAGGGGACTAGGAAAAAGAAAGTGGAACAACATACCTAGAGGACAGAAATGATGATAAAAATAAACTTCTGTTGGTACTGTGTGCTTCACACAATCAATTTTTGCTTTGTCTCCAAGGGATTTTCTTCTTGAAAAATCTGAAGTGTAGCAAGTGCTAGGTTATGTCCTACAGCTGAATCAGCTGTGTCACCAATTCATCACATCTGGAAGACTGTTGCACAGTTCATATCATTTATTTGCTTGCTAAAGTAGCTAAAGCCCAAGTTTTTACTTGAAGGGATTATCTACAGATGTTCCCTCTGATACAAAACCCATATGTGTTTCCCAGGAGCCATCTCATTACGTAAACACGGCTGTATTGAAAGCTGTGCATTGAAATTCAAGTGCTCAGCAATAGACTGTCACGTCATTCTGGCTGGAAAAAATGCTACCAGCTGTGCTGAATAAGACTGCAACTGAATACTAGGTAGTAGAAGAAATCAGGAATAGCTTTTCCCTTTTTTGTTGTTTTGGGTTTGGGGGTTTTTTTGTTGTTGTTTGTTTGTTTGTTTGTTTTTTGTTTTCTGTTTTCTTTTTTTCCTTGATTACCAGCCAAAATAAATTTCTTAGATCTCTCTATATTAAAGAGCTTTCCTTGACACTAGAACAACAAAAAACTGGACTGATTCCATAATGTACTGTTTTCCTTGTGTTCCAGGAAGATATTCTATTCCGTGAAATCATGGCACAGTTCATGCAGCACATCCATCTCTCTGCATACTTCTGTGACCAAGTCAGGACACTGAACTTAGCACTAGCTGGCATCTCTGACAGGGTGGGAGCCAGAAGAAGATGCCCCATTGCCTGCAGAGCCATTTCTGTTTCAGACTTTAAGAGTCTGAAGGAAGAGAAAATTAGGGATAGGATTTTATTTGAATAGCTCATGTCTTGACTTTCAATATGGAGTCATATAGGTCGGGATGAGGGGAAGCAGAGAAGCTGTTTTCCAACCCTCCTCACATAACTGTCCAAATTCTTGCCTAGTTAATGGAGAAAAAATTCAGCTACAGAAAGTCCAATGTGCCTTGTTGACATGGTGCTTAGGGACATCGTTTTGTGGGGGAGCTAAGTGTTAGGTTTATGGTTGGACTTGATTATCTTAAAGATCATTTCCAACCTAAATGATTCTGTGATTCTATGAAAAGGATCTCTCTCCTCCAATGAGTTACACAACTGCAGAGAACAAGACCTTTTGCATAGAGTTGCAAACTACCACTCTCACTTAGAGTACAAGTAATTCAAATGGAAACACTAGATATCTTCATCTGCCCATTTCAAGGGCTCTCTTACAAAGGTAACTGGAAAACAGCAAAGGGGATGATAGTAACACTTGAAAGACACATTGCTTGAAGTCTCTCCAAGGAAAGAATATCTTTGGTCAGTCTGAGGAAAATTGTGTTCATGTGTCTCCAGGTCCACGTGAGCATCTTCACCTCTGAGGCACAGGGTACTCAGGGTGAAAGCAATCATTCCCTGCATCCCTCAAGAGGCACCTCTAGGCAGGGAGGATCACATGCCATGACAACAAAATTCCAGAGAGAGGAGGGACCCGAATTCTGCCCTAGGGAAAGTGTATATGGTTACAGAAACCTTAAAAAAATTTTTAGGAAAAAACCCAAACCTTTTTGTAAAAGTAAGAATAATCTTTGTAAAGGAAGGAAAATCCTCCTTTCAGCTTCCCCATTCCTCTCCAACTGAGTCTTAAACTATCATTGATTTACCTCTTAGCTGGCCTCCCTTTGCCCTGACATTGCCAGGTTTTTCAATATACATAAAAAGATGAGAGAAATATGTAAAGTGTAGGAAAAAGAAACTTCAACCTGTAAAATCTGCCTGGCAGAAACAGCCTTGAGACAAATTTCAGGGAAGTAGAAGAGTGTCTGTGGTACATCTGGGCTAGGGCAGAGGAAAGAAGTTGTTAATGGTTTGCTTTATGCTAGTGCTGACACCTCTGGCCAAAATAGATCTGAAGGGGGGCCTCTTTTTTAGCAGGTTACCCATCTTTTCACTTTGAGTATGCAGCTTCATGTATGTTGGGTTATAAATGGATGCCCATGTTTGCATTTTCCATTCTAGGCCTCTTGAATAGTTATATGAAATGAATATGTTTATGGTTGTCATAACTCCTGGAAGCAAAATATCCACTGACACCTAAAATCTTTTAGAACTTACGGAGCAAGAAATCACAGCACTTCATACTTTCTGACTAAACTACAATGAATAAAAAGTAATAATCCTTCAAATATGTGCAAAAACCAAGTGTGCACACTACAGAAGTGAAAACTCTCTCCATTAATAATAATATTCAGTTTTCTCTCTCCTTTGGTTAGCTGAAGTTATCACCCACTTAGCTTTCCTGTTGGGATAAATAATAGTCCTGGCGTTCACCACAGTTATTCAGCATTGCAATGTTAACGGAGACCTGCAGGCCAATGAAAATGGGAAAAAACCTCTCTTTGTGGGAAGAAAAAAGAAGAAAAGAGTCTAAATGGCCTCCAATAGAACTAAAAAGTATTTACTGGAGAAGAAGCTTTTGAGCTGCTTTTATTCAGCATGACAAGACAATTGGGAACCGTAGTTTTCAGCTGCCCATGGATTACAGCCCTTGGCTTTGCAGCCATGCAAGAAGATGAGGTAGTCTTATGCCAGTAGGGTTAAAAATGTCAGTTCAATCACTTGTGCCTTAATGATTTCTGATCCATGATCTATAGGCCTAAAATGCTCCATACTGCATGTTTCTTCCCCTATCCTTTGCTTTCTCCTCAGGGGGTGGTTACTTGAGCGTTGGAGGGGGAAGAGGGGGGAATTATACAAGTAGACTGGCAGAAGAACAGAAGAAAACTTGAGGAGTATGAAAATAAATCACAGTGGTCTTATGGAGCAATGTCCATTTTCTTCCTATGGAAAACATGAATCCCACATAATATGTAAATAGAAAAGTGAAGGCAATTAATTAAAATTGCACAGAATATATTAATATTCTGGTCTGAAGACAGCAAAGACACATGTGAATGCTCATGGGTTTCAGGTTAAATGAAAAAAAATCAAGAAACAAGGACATTTCAAAAACTTCCAGGTTTGAAATGCTCATCCAAACTTTCCCAAACTTTTCAGCCCCACACACATTCAGCTCTTGGATGCTATGATAAAAGGTGACCCTTAGATGATGTGCTTTTTTCTGAGAAGGTTATGAGATCTGCTTTTCCTTCCATATACAGATGATGGAAATACTGGTCATTCCTATCCTGGAGAAACAAATCCTGCAGAGTGCCATCACCCTTTCTTGCTTCTTTAATACGATGATGAAGGGTCCTCATAAAGGTTTCTTCTGCCACTTAGATTATAGATTTACTACCATAACCTAAATCCAGTGATTCTGTGAATCTAACATCGTGCTTCTTTCCCTTATGTGTCAATCAGTAAATATATATGCACCCCCAAATTTTTTGATCATGCTATTTTGTTAATAGTATGCAGTAAGTATTCTTACTAGGTTTGGGTGACTTTTCCTCACTGAATAATATGAGCAGGATGAGATATTTGAGGCATCAAGAAGCTTGCATCTATTGGGTTATAGAAGATGAACTTTTCAGTTCCTTCAAGTAAAGAAGAGTTGAATTTCAGCTTATTCATTGGAAACAAATACTCAACCGGTTGCTGAGTAAATCAATAATTGAGCAAAACCAGTTTGCCAGTAGCTGAATAAAATACTTATGTTCCCTCAGTAATGATAAATCCAGATTTGTCTGTATTGCCTATGTGAGAAGTGCTTGGAAACAAAACATTGAGGGGAAGAGCTGATTTAACAGAGTATTTCATCCAGCATGAATTAGTACATTACTGTATTTTTTACTTTTTTTGGCAAGGAAAAGAAAGAATTTCTTTTCCATTAATTGGAATTGAATTCTTCACTTTCTCTTCTCAATTTAAATGCAAAAAATTCACATAGAAGGTATTGTTTAATGGGATTGTAGCTTTAAATAAAGGATTTTTAAAAAAAAATTACCCAGGAATAAGAAACACTGGTCAGACATAAGTGAAGTCCAGTACAAGCACATATGGGGAAAGGGGAAGGAATGTAGTCTGTGAGGATTTGCAGAAGTGAGGATTTGAAGAAGCTATGTGTGGCATAAGATTGAAGTGAGGTGTTGTGGGATTGTGTAATTTCCTGAGCATTGTGTAAATAAATAGTCTGAGAAAGGACAGAAATAGCATAATATTCTGAAGAAGGAGCAGTTACCAAAAGCAGTACAGATGTAAGGAAGAACCAAAACCAAGACATAAAGGTTTTCAATGGGTTGTGACCTTATTACAGACACTAATTTGTGTTTTGTTAGAATAACCTGGCCACCCATTTCAGTATTGTCACTGTGTGTGAAGATGTATTATAACAGAACCTTGTAACACTTTAGCTATGACTAATAGCTACTTTCCCCACATTATACATTGCTATTTACTAATTCAACACAAAAGGCAGGTTCTTTAATTTTGCTGATGCAAAAAAATTTTACACATTCCATGTAATTAATTTATTTTATCATTTTTCACAAAATGTAAGATCTTCTTCTGAAGTACCACTGTTTAACCAGTATCCAAAAAGCCATGCCTGCCTATTGACTCTCATAGTATTCCCATGTGAAATTTTCAGAAAGAACAATTCGTCTCCTGAGATACTTACATGAGAGAAATGATCACACAGATGACCAGAGTTAGAAAGTGATCCTCAGTTACATTTTACCCTGAATGCAATTCATCTAAGTCTCTCCTGATTTCCTTTCATTCCCCAGCTTTACACTGGACACTGTATGATTACTGGAGCAGTATGATTATGTATATTGATGTTCACTTTTAAAGCTCAGTGAAGTCCTGGTTCTCTCCTCTAGCTGAAGTGAGCATTGGATCAGGATTCACATGGGTCAGCATAACATCACCAAGGGATTCTCTACTTATATGCAGACTCCTACCTCATGATCTGCCAAGAGAAGTGAAGAATAGCACTTATGGGGTAAAGCTTTCCTTGCAAAGGAGATTAATACTCCTATAGACCATGGTGCTAATAACGCCAAGTGTGCATTCAGTCCCTGTATTGAGCCATTTACTTAAGAGTTGGACTTGATAATTTTTGTGGGTCCCTTCCACCTCAAAATATTCTGTGAATCTGTGAACCTGTTGAGAGTTTATTTTTAATGGAGGGGGCACATCTAATCCATCATAAATAACAAGGAGCAAACATCCTTACAACACTCTTTCCCCTTACAACAGTCTTCCCGCTCTGTTGCAAAGGTTTATTGTTGCCCCTGTACCAAAGCGGAGATGGAAAATACCCAAAGTTCTTAATGGTTCTGGAAAGGCTCTGGGACTGACTGGTGGGCAGCACACAGTATCTGCATAAGAGAGGGCATAGGCTGACAGCTGTAGGAATGGCATCTGATAAGCCATAAAATGTTTCTATTCTTTCTTGGTTTCAAATTGTTCCTTATTCTCAAGACAGTTGTATGCTCTTGTTGATGGGAGTGCATGATGCTCTCTGTCAACTCAGAAACTGGCCCAGCTTGCTGCCCTGAAAAAATTGCCAGTCCAAACAGATAGAAGGGAGGTAAAGTGCCTGGCCAGAAATCACCAGAAGGCTGATCACAGGATTCAGGTTGTCTCAATCCTACACACTGCCCAATACATTGTACAGCTTTGCCTTTCAACATTTATGCTCCCAAATCGTCAACATTTTTTTAAAAATGCTGTTTTATCCAACAAATTACCAAAGTGCAGGCTGCACGATCCTTAGTGTCTTTACATACACTTCCCTCTAGTGTTAAAAGGTAGCAACTCAACGTGCTCCCTGGAGCTATTAGCTTGCCTTTGATTGTCACTCTTACTGTGAACATCAAATTCCTCTCTGCAGTAAAATAACATCAAAATAAATAGCACCTTAAGTATCTCAGGGGAAAAAAAAAAATCCTATAATTTTCTATCCTTCCAGAGATACTGCAAGTCATGAGAAGAATCACAAAGTCAAGGTAAAAGATTCAGAGCCATAACATATTCATTAAATTCTGTCAGGCATTTGTGCTCTACAGCTGTTTGTTAATACTGGACCTGACTTTCAATCATTACCTAAGACAGCAGTGCTGATATTAGGAGTATTCCAAAGTAGAATATGTTTTTGTCTGGATGTGTGAAAGGACATACTGACAAGTAATGTCCTTCAGCATAATAACTTTGGCAAGCTAAATTGAGAGGGCACACTTTGCAAGTCTCTTATTGTAGCCATGCTCAAGGAGGTCACTGCGTTTATTAAGCCATATATTGCCTTAAAATTTGAAATACTGTAGGATAGTCATGCTAAACTATAAACATGAAGAACAAAATCCTTGTTAACCAGACTGCACATTTAGAGAAACTTGAATATTGTGAATAGAGCAGTTAAGCTAAAGCAGCATCCATCTGAAAGCAGACAAATCTTCTAGTGGGTTAACAAAATCCGTTCAACAAGACCAAAACTTTCACAATTTATATTTAAAAAGAAGTCTTTGCTCCTGAACAAGTGGGTATATTTCAGCTGGTCACTTCCTAAAGCCATTTCTACTTGGGAACCACATGGCCATTAACTAACATGAGAAAGGTATCACCTTTGCTACTCGAAACACTATCCTGATGCAGCTTGTCCTATCTTTTTATGTGCTAATGAAAAAGAAAATAAAGTTCTGGATAAACCCTTTAAAAACTGTCCATGGGTGCCTTTATAAGCAATATGAACGCTCATGAAATTTGCCACAGTAACATTAGTATGAATTTTCCAGTATTCCCTTGCTTCTTTCTAAATAATCTTTTCAGCTGCTATTTGGATCCCCCATTGTCTTGCATCCCTGCAGACAAAGGTGCTGATGCAAATGAATACAAACTGTTACTGTTCTGATTAGCTGGTGCTTGCTCCAATCACCTCATAGAGGGTAAACACCCAGAGGAGATCAAAAGCACAAGAGATTTAGCTTCCCTATTCACAGGGCTGTGCTATGTTATATTCAGGAACCTGAACACAACAGGTGACTAACACAGTCACAGAAAATATCTTCTGAGATTCATTTAATGACTAAAGTTACAGCCCTATGATTCTCCCTGCTCAGATGTGCTTGCTGCAGCATTAACATTTTGGGAAGTCACATACATACCATTTATTTGGTTCACAGTTCCAGTTGGACAATGAAACACACAGAATCAAGTCCCATGTTTAGATATTTACCTCTTGAAAAGCTGAAACAGACAAAAACTTAACAAGGATGTTCTGAAGAAAGACTGACCAACCTTTTTTGGACTGCTAAGTTCTTGCAAAAAAATTAATTCAGAGAAAGTGAATCTGATAGGATTGAATTAAGCAAATAATTTTGTTTATAAAAATGAGGGAAGGGAGTTGAAATACTCCTTTTTAAGAATTCCTCAGTTATATGTGTTGACATCAACATGTGACACAGTAGGATTCCTTAAAAAAAAAAAAATAAAGCCAAAAGCTGAAACCTTGTTATCTCCCTGTCACTTTTCCAGGCTTTTCCTTTTATCTCAGAGCCAAAATGCAATCCAGAGCTGTAACTACACACCTCCTCCTGTTTCTCACTTTCTTCTTTTTATGTGGCCCTCTAGACTTCTTTTGGTACCTCCAAACAGGTAGTCTGCAGGGTTTTTTGTGTGAATTTAAAAATAAAAAATTCTCTTGAATTCTGCAATTGCAGGATGCTGCTTAGAGAAAGGTGGCAGAACTAAGAAAGACTCAAAAGAGACAATATACTTTTATATGCATATTTATACATGAAAGTGGAAAGGAACTAGTTGACTAACACAGGAGTTGAAGGAAGATGATGTTCCCTTTTCAGCTACTTTTATGAATGATGTCTAAAAATGGTGCTATCATTTAACAGTTTTCTCTCCTTATGCAAATTGTGTGGCATTTTACTTTTTGAGTAATTATCTTCAGAGAGGTATAACTTACAATAAAACACTCAGCAATATGACCCAAAGCAAAACTTAGTGACCCACTGCATATACACATTAACAGCCTGCCAAGAAAACTCCCATTGGCAAATCTCCTGCAGAGTGGAAGTCTCTAATTTTAAGTTTAGTAATTAAACAAAAACAAATTGTGTGGGATTCATCCTTACTAACTGAAGTCCTTTAATAGTTGTGTATTGAAGCCTTGCTACCCTCCTTTTGCTCTGTGTGGTCAATAGAGGGAAAGAGCTTTGGGAGATAATTCCTGAGTCCTGCCTTCCTTGTTAGGGTTGAATAAAATTAATTTCTGGAGGTTAATATTTCTCTACACTGACTGTAAAAATATTCCAGGGTAAAAAATTAAGATATGCAAGTCTAATTGTTAGATGTCTGCTTTATGGCCAAAGAATCCTTTCATTAGCTCAGCTTGACAGTGGCTGTCTGAGCCAGGGCAGAGAGCACTCAGAAAGGCAGCATCTCTTCCTTGAGCTGCACCAGTGAGTTTGTGCATTGTACAAGTGGTCAGTCTAGCTGGGGAGTTAAGTCACGACAGACCCCATAAACCCCAAACAAACAAACAAACAAATAAATAAATAGATGAAAAATTCAACTGACAAGGTGTTTTTGATGGCTAGGGTTACCATCTGGTTAACTTGCTCTCTTTTTGCATGTGGGTTTTGGGAGAAGGGATAAACCATTGGTTTTAACAATCTAAAAATGAGTTTGAATAGAAACAAATATAGAAAAAATCTTTTCACAATATTCTGCTTGTGATGTGAGTGGGAAAGCTTATAATACAATTTTCTTTTCCGTTCATCCAAACTGAGGAGCAGAGAGCATTGTCCTGTTAATATAATTACTATTCAGATCTTCTTTTCCAGTTAACCATAAAAGTTTTGGCCTTCACTGTAACTGCCCGACTTTTGTGTGTTGTACTCTGAATGTTTAATTCGTGAACTGCTGCACATAATTGAGGTCATCAAAACTCCAAAATACATTTGATGTATCTCAGAAAAGCTGGGGTTTTATCATTATTTTTTTTTAATTGCATTCAGGAGAGGTTCAGAGAAGCTAGCTGTCAGTCTGCTTTTATCAAACTTGTTCAGATCATGTCTGCAGCTGCATTATGCTTAAGACATTAGTATGCCAAAAGTAAGGGATGCATCTGTGTAACAGGGTATAAAAGTAGGTCAATATACAAAGACATCCTCTCAGTGACAGTTTTATGTCTTAAAGCAGTAGAGCATACCAGGCTACTTGTGGTTTGAATTCTAATATTGAATTTTCAAGTAAAGATATGAAATTAGTATATGATCCTTTAGCATTCAATAGTAAGTTTTCTTCATTTAAATCTGTCCATGGAAATTTCAGTTCTAGGTAATATGTTTTCTAAAAGTTCAAAGTTAGCAGATTCACTGAATTGTCTCATTCCTTCTTTCCTCTTTAGTGAAGTTCTTGCACACTGGCATTGTACTGTGCTCTGTCTGTACTCAACATCCAGGAGTTGAAAAAGGCAAGTTTAAGTATCTCTGCAAAAACTCTCAGAAGTTCAGTTGTTGGCCAGTTATCAAGTAGCTTAATATTCACTAGTGTAAACTCACATGGATGTTTGAAAAGGAAATGTAATGTTCCCAGGAGATGAATCTGTTCCTAAAGCCTGCAGTAGCTTCAGCAATACAAAAGGTTGTGAGGTTGTCTTAAAGGTTGGGGCCAATGGGTCACCAAATGGTTAATTTACTTACTAAAGAATGTTGAGTTTGTTTTTTTTTTTTTTGCTAAAAATTTGCAATGCAATCTCTTCTCAGCACCTATGGCTTATTTGGAAGCATTACTAAGGGACTAGATTTTGAATTTGTTGACTGAAATTATTCATTTTAATTATACATTATGCTAACCAAGCCTGTTGGTATTGTTCTTGTTTTCTGCCTGTGACCAAACTTTTTTTCATGTTGAATAATGAATAATGAACGACAGGCACAAGTCCAAGATTTTAATCACTAGCAGAAAAATAACACTGAAACGTTTGAGGGATTCACAGCCATTTACACACAATAGACTCTAGTCACTGTGATATTTATGCACGAAGGACCACATAACTCCACAAAAAGACACAAACTCAGGGCAGCACCATGTATTATCTGAAAACTCCAATAATAGCAGTCTCACCTACTTCTTAGGAAAAACATGTTTCTTGATATATTTAGGGAGCATTAGTTTTCTTGGCCACTGCTACCTTTTGGATCTTTTCAGACCAGTGAGTACTATGAATGCAAATAGCAGTAGTAGAATAACATTCTTCTTCTTTCAAACCTCTCATTAATAAGAGGTTTTCTTTCACTAATACTAGAAAACTAAAACCTCAAGAAAAAGTTATTGTCATTTTAATGGTTATTTGTTACATTGCACCTGGATCATGAAACTAGCATGATCTGTTTGCATTCATTATCTGTAGTACAGTAAGTTCTCAAGGCTGGGAATAAGAGCATGATGTCAGGGTGCAAGGCATAGCACAGAAAAAAAGACAATTGTTCCACTGTAGAGCTTACAATATAGAAAGGAATGTAATTGTAAAAAAATCTTCTACAATGTATGATACAGTCAGGCTTGTCAAAATGAAATAACAAAGATTGTTAGCAGCTCAGGCAGCATAAAATCATGGACACATCCATTTTTGAGTTCTGTGGTCTACTGTATAGCAATAATTTTTGATTTCCTATTTTAGGAAAAAAAACTTTGACAGTCAGAAATTCCCTTATTAAGAACCTTAAAACCTCAGTGCCTAGAAATTTTACTTTAAAAACCCAAACAAACAAATAAACAAACCCAAAAACCATGAATAAACCATACTACAGGCCACAATGTGGTCTTAAAAAAAAAAAAAAAAAAAGAAGAAATGTAGAAAGGTACAGCTAAGGTCTCAGGACAAAC
Organism: Daphoenositta chrysoptera; assembly: GCA_013397915.1. Classification (NCBI taxonomy): domain Eukaryota; kingdom Metazoa; phylum Chordata; class Aves; order Passeriformes; genus Daphoenositta; species Daphoenositta chrysoptera. The sequence goes on from VZRO01000338.1 coordinate 769,842, forward strand.
ACTTTGACCAGTGTGGACTCACTGTTACTGGCACAGTGAAGCCACAGACAACTGAGAGTCTAGATATGAGCAGTCAGTGTGAAAAAAAAGTCTAGAAAATATTTTTGGTAAGCTGATTTGTTTAAATTTACACTGATAATCATTTGTACTGTCAAGACACAAAAAACTCCTTTGTGATTTGCACACAGGCCAACATACCATGCCTCATAAAGCAACGTCCCCAGACTGAGAAAGTACCATGAAATAAATGCTTATAAGAGGAGACGAGGAAGGCAGGAAAGCAGCAAGTTTTTCTTTCCAGAAGAGAAGAAATAGGAAAACATTATGTTGTGAAATCCTTGTGGCTCAGCTTGCCTCCCTGAAAAATACAGGAACAGGCTCTGGAGACAAAAAGCTAGAATAACCTTCATAAAAAATGCATTGAACTCTGATACTACAAGAGATGAAAGTGGAAAAAGATTAAAAAGCAGAGGCTAATAGAAAAAAGGGTTTTTTTGCCTGCTGTTCATTGATGAGAACACACTCTGGTAAATTGAAAGTCTATGAATTCCAAATATATTTTTCCTGCAGAATTGTGTATGTCTTATGCTGAATCAGACAGTAATAACTGATCAATAGAATAAATACAAAGTAATTAGTTTGTTTGTAAATTTGAGTTTCTTCTGAAAATGGAAGAAGGCAGTCAATACAAGCAGTTTGGACAGTCTAGAATTTGGGCAGTGTCATCTGAGGCCGAAAGATATCTTTCTGAATATTTTGCTGAGGATGCTCTTGGGTGAAGAATTACAAAAAAATAACACTGTAAGGGACACCTTGGGTGGTCATTTAATTTTCCCTTTGTCATGCTCAATGGCAGGTTTCACAGTATCTTGTTCCTCAGAGAGATTGGTTTAATCTGTTCTTTAAAACCCTCAACAAACAGTGATTTCACAGACTCCTTAGATATTCTATTGAGTTCTTAACTCTCCTGCCTGTTAGAAGGTTTTGCTGAGTATATATCCAAAACTTTTTTTTTGCTCCAGTTCAAATTTCTCATCTTTATCTGCATTATGTATGAGAACAGTTTATTTACTTCCACTTTGCAAACATATTTTTAAAATTTTGAGACTATGGCTGTGTCTCCTGAATTAGTCACTTTCCCATATTAAAAAATCTACCTCCTTCATACTTTGCCAACGAGTTTTGTTTTCCTGCTTTTTCTGATGTTTGCCTCTAAAATTTGACCTACCTTGTCCATGTTTGCCTTGACATGCAATACCCCACATGGACATGACACTTCATTTGAGGTGCTATTTACTGCTGGCTATAATAAAAGAAATGTTAAATAGGATCTAACCTGCTTCCTATTTATGTATCTTGCTAAAATTCTCTTTTTTTCCTGAGAGGTCTGTGATTCTTTTCCTGTCTTGATTTTGTGCTATCAATTATTCCTATGCATACATAATATTTTCCACTTCTCCCAGTTTAGCAGCCTCCTACTTTTCAAGAACATATTCTGAATTTATTGATATAATGTGGAATTCTAGACCTCTACTTTAAAGTACCTGTGGACCTTCCCAGCCTGAATTTATCTGCAGATTTAATAGCAATCTCCAATTCCCACATCCAGGACTTTAATTAAAATATTGAATGGACCCATGACAAAGCTTCATGAAACTCTCCTCAGTGTGAAACTTGCCAGTCTGACAGTTAAGTACTGATAGCTGCTCTCTGATGACCTAAATAATTTTATTTTAGACAAATTGTCAGAGTTTGGCCATTACAGGAAGAATTATTAAGAAAATGCATTGAAGAAGATACTAGCCCAAAATTTTAAAGATATGGGGAAAAATTTTTAACAAGGAACACTTTGAGATTTTACTTAGAATGTTTTGTAATTCTCATTTTGCCTCTCTAAGGTGTGTTATTTGCATTACAGTTAATAAATATCACTTTGAAATACGTCTGAAATGCCATTAAGTAACCTTTTTTTTTATGCATTTGTGCATGGTATATATGATAACCAGGTATTTTTGATTACTGACCATTTCTTTGGAGTGTGCAAATTTGCTGAGGACAATGGCCAGTGGCTGTCTCATTCCTCTCTCTGTCACACCTGTCCCCTGCACCGCAGACTGCAGCTCTGATGGGTCATTTGGAAGACTGCAATAGGTTTATGCAGTAGGAACCTAATGTTTTGTAGAGAGTGATTTCTACATAGCCACAATCCTTGCCTGGCTCTCTAACTCATATGGGAATCTCTCTGCCTTGTTACAGTTTGATGAACTGAAGGATGCAAAATGAATGGATCCAAAAATGGTGGACACACAAAAGCATGAGTGAAAGTCTTTCAGTGCCGGTGGAGAACATTCATCCCGGAAGGCAGTACTTTCCTCACTTTCCAAAGTTGAGTGCTAAGTACTCCTGTCCTCCCCAATGTAACAGCCCACTCAGAGCATCAGAACTTTGAACTTCAAAGCTTTATGCTCAGAAAATGCCCACAGGGAATCCAACCCAGACAACTGGGGTTTTTTTGAGCATGTATTATTCTTCTGTGAGGTTTTTGTTCCCCCTAGGAAAGAGTACGGCTGAACAAAATTGATCATGATTCAAGCTTATCTATTACAAGTCCTACCCAACTGTTCCTTCCTTTCCTTCATATGGCTTCCTCTGCTATGGCATCTGACAACCAGATATCCTTTTTAACTGTCTGACACTACTCCTCCAAGCTAAGTACTGTTGTTCCACTAACAGATGGGAACTGAGATAACTATCTGGAAAATGGGCTTAGGTGTTGCAATGCTGAAAGTTCCAAGGCTCTTGCAAGGTGCCTGGATCTCAGACAGGAATTTGCTGCCCAGAAGTGCTGAGCATTGTGTGGGGAAGCATCTCCAAACAGGATTGACAAGACCCATTATACTGAACAGTGTATCTTAGGAGCTACCTAAGATAGCCATTAGGAAATGCTAAAAAGAAAGGTTTAGATAAATTCCAACTCCAACTTTCTTTCTCCAGGCTCATGGTAAGGACTCAAAGTCCCTCCAAAATAAAGTATTTATGTCAGAAAAGCATTTTGGATTTGGAGTCTCAAGAGATAATCTCCTCTTGCAGATAAGAACAGGGAGACATGGATTTGATGTCCTCCTCAACAAAGGGACGTCAGTGGTTTGGGATGACTGCCTGCTAGAGCATGACTGGAGTGCAGGAGCTTGAGAAACTTAGTAACCGAAATCTGGACTTCTGAGGGCTTACCTAAAAATTCTGTGTCTCTTTGACTAATATCGAGGCTAAAAGAACCTTGTGTAAGTGTCAGTGGCACTGATGTGACTTGGTGTTTCTGGATGTATGTGACTGGCCCAATGCTACACAGAACAACCAGAATGGATTGAAGTGAGTGTTGTAAGACCAGTAACAGTCCACCACCCTGACCGATGTCTTTTTCTGGGAAGATGGTGAAAGCAGTGACACACACAGCACGTGCCATCTCAGCACTGTAACAGGCAGGGTCCTGGGCTCTGTGGCACCAAGCTGTCCACCACAGATGGAGAGAATGAGGAATTTCACAGGTCTCATTTCATGAAATTGCTTTCTGTTAATGGGGTTGGTTTGCTTCCAGATGCTTTCCAGTATAAGACTAAATGACTAAATAACAAAAGGTACATACATGAAACATAAAGGTGAAAAGTATCAGTACAATTCATGCAGCACCAATTAATGTGGACACAGCATCCACAACACCTGGCTTAACACTGGCTGAAGATAGGCAAACCTCTGAAAACTCATGTTGGTGATCTATCTCCAGGTAATTCCCCTCCTTAACATACAGTAAGACATATATGAAAGTACTTCTCATGTCCAAATAGATTCTTGGTGGCTAGATGAAGGTTAAAACTCCTGTTGGCTAATTGCCTCAATTTAATACTGTTAGCAGATGCATTTATAGTTTTAAAACCCTTTTTATGATGTCTAAGTAATTGCATCAATTTGGCAACCATCTACTTAATTTTAAACAGCTTTAACAGAATGCCTACAGTTGAAAACAATTCTTGTCAATGCTTACATAAATTGGCTCATTTTAACTGCTTTTTTTTGTGTAAGGGGGCAATTTGAACAATTACTCTGCATTGAAAACAGCTTTTGTCACTGCTAAATTGAGCCACTTGAACTGTTATTTACATGTGCTGTAAAATTTTATTTACTGCCAAAGGACTTTTCCTGCAATTGAATTTTCACTGTGATTCTTAGATTTTGTTTAGACTGAAATGGTTAATTTATTGACTTTCATTATGCACTCATAGTTGGCAAAAAAAGTTATCAAAACCTGACTTTTTAAAATACAATTAGTCTCCATCCAGCATTACTCAGGTTAAAAACATTACCTTTATTTACTTACAGTATTAAAAGGACATTTATTGAAAGATGGGAGAGTCACTGATTGAGTTTTTATCATCTTACCTCTCAAAGCCCAGCTTCTCTCAACATTTTATAGCTGTTTCTATTACACAGCATATCCTTATATGCCAAAGTAACTGTAGATGCAGCAAATAATCCCAGAAAAGATACAAAATATCCACTGCTGATTAGCAACTAGCTCATCCATGAAAGAAGATGGCCCCAGCATTACCGACATCAGTTATGTCACTGATATCTCCCATTTGCATGGATGAATTCCAGCAGTTGTAAAAAGTGCCAGCTTTGGTGAGTTTAGTCTTATTTGGCCAGATAAAGATGTGACACAGGCTGTGTTTCCTGCTCTGCCCTTTCAGCCTGCTTTATGGGTGGGTGGAGAGCTCACCTGAGATGAATGGTTTGTCCTCTGACCACCTGCAAGGTCCTCTGGCAGGAGGAATCAGCCCATGTCAGCCACAGAGGGGCTGCACACACAGGCTTGCCCGCGTTAGGAATGGACATTGTCTGATGAGTAGTTGTTTTTGTCTGACCTCAGGGCTGGAGGTGAATTGATAATTCACAAAGTGAAAAGTCTTAATGAAGAGAGGGACTGCAGTGGCTGTTTGACATTTTAAAATACCAACTACTCTCCACCACAGTAATGCAAAATGATCATACTTGGTTCAGTGAAGGAGCTGGGATTTCCTGGGCCTTTCAGCAACCTCACCCCTACTACAATGAGGACTTTGTTGCTTTTTCTGGAAGATCATGGGAGGAAATCTTGTTGTGCCTTGGGCTAGTGGGTGAATTTAGTGGGACCTCTCTAGGGCCCCTTCAATCTGATTTTCTCTGATGTTTCTTCAGATTGTTCTACCTCCATTCTATGTATCACACCCTGTCTCTTGCACCTTTTCCTCAGTTCTAGGAGTGCATTACCCACTTTGCCCCGGGTGTGCTGTAAGCCCACCCAGCACACACATACTCCACTCCTCAGCCTCTGGGTGGCAGTTCCTCAGTTTGTCCCTTGCAGACCCACAGGCTGTTTCATTGGTTTTCTGATCACACACACATTCTTTTCACTCGTATTATAGGTGCAGCTTTTGGAGGGTATTGTCAAGGTCCTTTATCCTCATCTTCTTGAGGCTGCTGTCTCAGGATTTCACTGCAAATTAACTACAGATCTCTGTTCGTTTTCTTCAGTGCTATGGTATGAATGATTCTCTTGTGCTAATGGCAGAGCTGCTGCAGGCAGAAGAATCTGTTGTGTTTACTCAATGGCAGTGATAGCAAATTGCTGTTATTCTGGACAGTTTTACATTTCTTTAATGCCATTAGTTCTTTTCCTTCCAGAATATCAAATGTTTTTTATTTTGGTTCCAAGAACTTCTTTGACCTTCTTTTGACTTTTTTTTTTGTTTGTTTTCGTAACTGTGGCATCAGAAAACTCAGATGCCATCTCTTCCTTGCATTTTAAACACATACACCTCTTTCCCCTATGCCTGCCTATGCACATTCACTGGTAGGTATTCAGAGACAGATGGTTATATATACAACAATCTAATGACTTGCTCGGCACATCTGGGCATTTTCAAACGAGTCAGACTGATATAAGTGGGTTGTTTTTTTGTTAAATCTCTGTTTACTAACAGATTAGACCTCATTCTTTACCTGTATTACTCATAAAAAATGTTCTCTTTGTTTGAAGCCACCCTACACCAAAGTGAGAAGCTAGTTGGCATGGTAAACCAGTGCATTAATCCTGAGTCCTTAAAATGTTTTGCTGTTCTAGACTTCTTTGTAATTTGCTGAAATTCTGATGCATACTTGGGAATCCTTCCTATACAACACAAATCTGCTGTCCATCTGCAGATATTGTGCAAACATCCCCTTCCATCCTCCTGGCCTTCTGCACTATTAATACCATGAGGATATCTCAGACTGGAGTGAGAATGATTAATGAATCCAGGCATCACAGGCCCCTCCCAGTGCAGCATACATACAGACCCTCTAAAAATAGTATATTGTCCTGTAATTCAAAGACTGAACTATAATATCCCTGAACAACCCGGGGTGTATGGGTGCTCTTGACATTAGACACTTTGGAGTGCTCAGTTTTGCAGCTTAACACTATCAGAGTGTTTCTTTGTCTTGTATGATTAGATCTAATGTGAATAAGACTCTCGAAGTGTTTTTATTATGAGATGCTGTGGTTATTTAAAATCTTTGAATCTTTTTGTGAAGTGGTGGTTTATATATTTGTAGCAGGTGCACCATTTTCAATCTTGGCAATTGAGCATGGAGCCCTTGTCAGAGTCATGAGGCTGCATTTCAAAAACTGCAGATAGCTGAGAGATGGGAAATGAAGGACTTTGATTATTGAATGATTTCTCTGTAAGCATTTCCATTTGGAGCATCTATATTTGAAAGCCACTTTAGTCAAACAGGTAATCTAAGAATATCCTGGAAAAATCAGATGGCAGTAAAAAGCCCAAAGTACAGGGCAGAAAAGTTACAGGAATAGAAGTCCTCTCTATGTCCTTGTCATAGTCTCCTTAAATGGTAAATGTTTTTACATCTGCATGAATGGATTTTAATTAAATGTATTCATAAATAGAACACTGAGATGACACATCTTGTTGCAAATACAATCTGTCAGCAAACAGCATCTGGAAGAGATGGTGCTCTGTCAGCTAAAGCAGATGAGGGAAGCCTGAGCCCACTCCCCTGTGAGACGAGTGTTACCTCTGTTCTCTGAAGATGATCCTATTGGACCCTTAGTTCTGAGAGTTACAATGCAGGATGGAATCTCTGGTCATAGAGCCACCCTAACTGTTTCCAATAACAAATTTATGATGCCTTCTCCATGTCAAAATCTACTCCACAAGATCGTCCATCTATAAGCATTCATCCGCACAGGCAGGAAGCCTGTTCTTCCTCCATTGCCCACTAGAAATATTTTCATGGCAAATAAAAGAAGATGCAGATTTATGCCAACAAAAAAACCGATGTGGGCATCTGTTCTGGGCCTACTTGCATTTTAACATCATGGGCACCTGTTAAAGCATAGGATAATTTTGAATAATAAATTGGAACAAATGAAAGGGTGGCACAAAAGAAGGACGGGCTGTGTGCCAGTACCATCACTGACTGCCATACTGTGCACACACAGCCACCTGCCATGTATGATGGGGTTGTTTTAAGCTGTGCCAAAAGCAACTTGTTTTCAATATTTTTTTTTTTTACATTCTTTCATGCAATAATTTTTTTTTTACTGACTGCTTTAAATTATCTCCAAAGCGTAAAGCCAGCCACTGAAGGTCAATAATTCTGAAGCACAAATACTTCAGTGAGATTTTTCCCCAGTGTAGGTACCTGAGACAAAGTCAGTTCACGTACCGGTGGCGGTAGGTCTTGCGCTTGGTGCCTGGTGTGATCAAAAGCACACATTATCACAACAAGGCTGCAAACTCAGGTCTCTGAGCCCTGCTGCCCTGCAATGATAGCACACCACCTACACGAGCACGGGAGAAGGGAAGAAAAGCATTAACAGGGATCCAGCTGGAATCTGGCAGGGTTTTGTCACAGATACTAAGAAACTACTAGTGACACAAGGGTTTCAGAGTTTGCTTTGGTAATTAAAACAACTGCAGCTTTTGGTAGGTGTATTTAATTAGCGCAAGGTGACACAAGCAGTAGGTGTACATTTTCCAGGAGACATCTATTTGCTAGGCACACCAACTGTTTCATGTTATACTAAATCTGAGAGGAAGTTGTCTAGACTCAGCGTTGCATTCCTGCATTCATTAAGACAAAACAAGGCCCTTTTGAAGTCTGACTACTTTTCAGCAGTTCCTTTCTTCCCAAGACAGTGAGTTTACTTATTATCAGTGCTCACCTCTTCTTAAAAACAGTCACTCTCTACAAAACCCTTTCAGACTTTACTCAACTGCCCAGCTTTTTGGAATGCCTTTCTTAACAAAACAAAGCAATAATAAAAATTAATTTTTGTAAACTCAAATACACCATACGTCCAGACCTTGAAAAGATTGCCATGTTTTTGAAAGCATACACAGATTAATAAAAGCCAAAGCCAAATACATAGAGTAGGGATGGGAGATCCCATTTGTTGTCAGTGTTGGGAAAGATAATATAACATAATCCCTAAGACTGTGATGTATTTTAATGAAGATCAGCTCTTAACACGTATAATGCTTGACCCTTAGTCCTTTATTAGTCTTTTGCCACCCATCTGGAGTGCTAATTACTTGTAAAAGTACCTTGTTTCTTGAATAATTTCAGGTACTCTGTCGCAGAACATGTTCTTAAACAAAAAGAAGTAGAAAAATGCAAAACAGGGAACACTGAGAACACTAGAAACACACGAGAGTGGTTATGTGGGGTTATGCTGTGTCAGTCCTTGAAGTCTACCACAGTGCAACTTAACGCTAGAATAAAATGCAAGAGTATGTGCTGTAACTTTGATATGCATCACTGCTTGGGCCCCGCATTGCAGAGCTACTGACCACGTGAAAATGCTGAACTCAGCTACAAATCCAGTATTTATAAAAACTCAGCTACAGAATGTGTATTCTTATTCCTATGTATCTAGGCATATCCTTGGGGAAATGGTATTTTTTATATCCTTTGTTCATCTGGTGAGCTGCCAATTAAGCTTCTGGTTCCTATTAACAATTGCTAAGTGGCATATGTGATGTTTCTCACAGAAAAGATTGCAGCAAATACAGCCTGAACAGAGTGGTTCCTTTCCACAAATTTTGCATTTCACCACAAGCCACAGATTTGTAATCATATATTTCGGTTGTCTTTCATTAAAGGCACAAAAAAGATGTAGCAGAACAAAACTTGCATTGGGCATTAACAGAAGGGTACAGCACAGACAAGCTGGGGGGTTTGAAGGGGTTCAGTCCAGTGTAGGCATCAGCATAATCAGAGGCACATCAGTTTCTTAACGTATACAAAACTACACAACTTCCATTAAGAGAGTTGTCGTTTCCATTTCGGAGATGGAGAACACCCGCACAGTGAACCTTAGCTGGATTCCACCCTACCCAAGTGTATGTCCAAACTAAACTCATCTCAAAATCAGGCATCTGTCCTTTTATATGTAGTGCAAACTGTGCAGGAAACATGCCCAACTGCTTTAAACGCATGACAGACAGGACAAGATAGCTCTGAACACCTCCAGAGAGCAATTTAGAGAGGTTAAATTAGGAGTTTGCCTCTCTCTGCTTCTGAGTGTACACAGAGACTCAAAGGGCCACTTGTCCCTGCACAGCTGAGCAGGCAGCCAGCTCGAGCCGATCAATAGCCCGCACTCAGCCTGGGCTCTCAGCCCTGCTCTCACCCTCTGAAACACAGCAGTGCTGCTGCCTGTCTCCCTGCACGGCAGCCTGCTCTCCAGGAACCCCTGCCAAGCTAGGGCGAGCCCTGAATCTGGGCTGGAAGGGTTTCTGCTCAAGCTGCCTGGTCCAGAGAGGGCACCCATGCATCTGAAGAGGAAGGATTCATGGTGGGAACACTCCTCCATTTCCCTGCTCAGTCCAGACTACGATAAAGCTGGGGAACATAAGATTTGAGCTGGGAGAATGGTAGCTTGAGAAAATCTGATTTTTACCTAGAGGATTATGATCTTATTAGAAGATGGCAAAGTCATGCAACGTCTATGGGTTATTTCTACTTTTGTCATGCAGACATCAGATGCATAAACAATCCTATGGGTGGGTAGGACTGACTGGAAAGCATATGAATCAAGAACCCTTTCACATCCACTTGTTTCTGCCTGATAGTTTGATAATATTCCTCAACATGAAACATGACTACATTAGGTGTATATTCACAGTATCTGGGACTCTGTGTCTAAATAAGTTCTTTCTTTGTCTCTGCTGTGGTACAGCAAGACCAGTAAGGGCAAACATCTAAGGAAAATAGAGAAATCTTGGCTTTACAACCAACAGTAGATTAGGTAAAGGCCTTCTCTTGTAGGACTCTAGATTTTACTATATCAGCAGCTATTATGAAACTACCTATTATAAAACTAGAAAACACACTTTTCATATTCTGAACATTGTGGTTCTACTAATGAAGCGATTATCCCAATATATGGGCACATAAAGGAAACTAATACTTTGTTCCTTTTTTGCCATCTTCCATAGCATGGTGTTCTTCCTTTACCACAGAGCAGAAAGCAATTTGGCTCTTTCAGAGGCCATACTGGTTTTGTTTCCTTTTTTTACACATTGTATTGGCACAGAAAACCTCAAGTTTTTGCAAATATGCTCTCTGTTTAACTTGTAGCTATAAAGTTTTTCTGGAAATGTTTCCTGAATGCAATAGAGCATTTGACTTGGCTTTTTAGAAGCTTCACTGAGGAGCAAATTGAAAAGAAAGCTACTTTGATTAAGCCAATGGTAACTTTCTTATGATTACTGCCATTAAAGAGAGAAAAAAATACAGCTGTGATTATCACAGAGGAGCACAGATGGATAACCAGCCATTGCTTAAAAAGTAAAGATGAAAAGTAAAAATTTCTGGGCAAATCTTCAACATCAGGTGAAAAGGAATGTTGTTTCTTTTCACAGAAAAATCAGTATATTTTAATTTTGGGGGATTATATTTATATCTCTCTATCGATCGATCAATCACTAGATGTTTGAAAATCTACAGAATGGCAAAAGCATACCAGAGAGCCTGACTGACTTACCTAAGGATATAAAAATGCATTTATAACTCTAATAACTACTTTATTATTATAATAAGACTGGAGGACTTAATTTATCCTTGTAGTTCTTTAGTGATTTTAGTTTACATAATACACGGCAAACCGGTGAACTTTGGTGTATACATTTTTGAAATTAGATTTCTCCCTTCTTCTAACATTAACTTAGTGTTGCTGACTCCTAAAAAAAGGCAGAAAAGATACTTAATCACTCACTGGACTTTAAAATATCATATTATATCTGTTATTACTTCACTGCCAGTTAATCTCAGCCAAAATTAACAGTGGTATATACTGTATTTTCTGTATTGGAGCTCAAGCTTTTGGAAACATGGAAGATTCAAGTCCTATCTTCTAACCTTAATTTTTCTATAAAATATCTTGCCATAATATTAGATTATATGAATTAATTGTAAAGAGCACCTTAGGCTTTGTTTCAACTCCTACAGACTGATGTACAGGTTAAAGAAAAAGGGGGCATGGTGATACTTCAATGAAAGTCAAAATTCCAGCAGTATTTCTAACAATGATAGTCTAGCTGATTTTATTTCATAGTCTGAGCACTGGATATACCCACCAGGAGAATTTTTTTTTCTACCTAATTAATTAGCTGTGGAAGACAGGAAACATATTTTTTATATACATGGAAGACTAACTGAAGATGTTTCCCAGATGGAAGCTTCTCAATCTCTCTGATGTCTCTTAGTTACTGGCAACTTGTCCATTTTCCATTTTAGAACAATTTCATGTCTTCCCACTCATAGCAAAGAATTGATCTCATTTTGACACAGATTATTAAAGATGTCGTGGATGAAACCCCGGCTTTATTGAAGTCAGCAGACATTTTGCCAGTGATTTAAGCAGAGTCAGGATATTACCTGGCTGTCTATAATGCCTGGAGCTTTACAGTAAAACTGAAGTTGTTCATTTCTCCCACCAGAGATAAATCTGCTGTCCCACTCAACAGCACAGGTCTTTGAACTGTAGCTTTTGTGATAAAGCCTCCCATGACAAGGGAAAGATTTACAAGATTTTAAGGGCCCTCACACAACACACAATTAGTTTGCGGAACTTAACCTTATGAGGCTTTGCTGACCTTAAGGAAATCACTGAAAAAAATAAAGAGTTAGTTAAAACAAAATAATTTTAGTTAAATAAGAAAAGATGGGAAGATTCTAAGCTTTCAGGTTGTGGACTATGAAGAATATTGTCAAATTTTATTTGATCACAGTATAATGCCATGATTATGGTATGATGCCCATTATTATTGCTAAAAATATATTTTTGACTTTTACCCTGATTAAAACATAAGGAGATAGGCCTGTAGGGGAAATCACCAAGTAGAGGCAGTTGGAAAATGGTTGACTAAAGCAACAAAAGAAATTACTCCTAAGACATCTGGGATCTCATCAGTCTCCAGCTTCCTCATGAGGAGAAGAGGAGGGACAGGCACTGATCTCTTCTCTGTGGTCACCAGTGACAGGACTTGAAGGAATGGCCTGAAGTTGTGTCAGGGGAGGGTTGGGTTGGATATTAGGAAAAGGTTCTTTCTGGACCAGGCTCCCCAGGGAAGTGGTCACAGCACCAGCCTGACAGAGCTCAGGAAGCATTTGGACAAAGCTCTCAGGCACAGGGTGTGACTCTTGGGGATGGTGCTGTGCAGGGCCAGGAGCTGGCCTTGATGATCCTTGTGGAGCCCTTTCAACTCAGCATATTCTGTGATTCTGTGATTCCTCCGTCTCTTACTGAGGCTGAAGATCTCCAGCAAGATCCCCAGGACAAAACTTGCTGAGACACTGAGACCAGGCTCCCATGACCAGGTAAGTTTCAAGACTGAATATAACTTAATATTCGCTCTATCTTGTTAACACTTGTGGACCTGACTCAGGGCTCCTGTCATGCTCACTCAACATCATATAGGCAGATAACAGAGTGCTCATGCCATCTTTCAGTCCAGGGATGAAAGCCTGCTTGGAATGGTCACAGGACGCATTAATCAGTACCGGAACGGCTGTTCATCCCAGCTAGCATCTTACATGTTCCATGGCCATAGTGACTGTGGTGTGTCTCAGAAGCTGCTGCTGCACACTAACAGATAAATCACCCCATTCACTCCATCTGTGCAGGCAGACAGTTGTTGCTGTGCCATATGTTCAAAGACTCTGACTAGATTTTACTGTGCATGTCATATAACCAGCCTGTGCACAAATAGAGAACCTCTCTGGGATGATGGAGACCTCTCCAGCAGTATTGCTCCCATGTCCTCAAAGGTCCTGAATGTAGTCCTGACAGCTATTCAGAGAATTTGCAGCTCTCTGGGTTAGAAAGCTGAATTTCAAAAAAAGCAATGGAATTCAATAGAAAAATAAATCTTTGTCCAACTTCTCATGCAGTTTGATCATGATACAATAGGCAGAGGCAAAGTTGTAGATTGAATACATCGGTGATTGTAGTCTGCAAAATAGCAATAAAGAAGATACCCAACACTTTTATTTGCATTTATCCAACATGCTAGAGGCATTCTAAACGAACAGCTTTGTCTGAAATGGGATGAGCAGAGACTGATCCATCCCAAACCCGTGGGGTCTTTCATCCTGTTGCACCTGAAGTGCCAGCAGGATCTGCCTGGTATTTGCTCTATGAAGTCTGTCTCACAATCAGTGACATCCTACACCAAAATTGTGTGCCTCTGTCACACTGCAAACAAAGTCACTCTATTGAAAGCTGTTCCCTTTCTTTGGGTACTGCAGGATCTTAGTTCATGTTGCAAGGGATAACTTCATTTTATAAAGGTATTAGCTGAAAGCCACCATTCTAAGACAATGTATTAAAAAAAAAATAAATCTAGTGTTTTCAAGGAACAGTGAAGAACTAAGAAAGTCCTTGCTTTTGCTGCATTGATCCAATTCAGTTAAGATAAGAACTGATTTTCCATGCAGTAAACAGCATTCAAATATTTCTCAGTTGCTCCCAAACTATGTAGCGATGGTTGCTGTTCTTTTCAGAGAAGAGGCAGAATTTCAGCAAACTTACTGCTTTGACCAATAATGAACAAAACATTCACTCTAACACACTGCCAAGCAGGTTCCAGGAAAGCCTACAGGAAAAGAAAAGAAAAGAAAGAAAGTAGCCCCAAATCTTACCAGGGATTTATGTTGGTTTAAATAGATTTATCTTGTTGCAATCCCTTGAATTCAGCTCAGGGTCTGTCACAAGCACAAAGACAATGGAAAACATCACTATTAGTCTCAGGGGAGAATGATGAAGGTACATCAGCTGGTGGCAAACAGAACATGTGAATGATTCTGGATAACCAATTTATCTTTCTGCCACTTAACCCTCCTAGCTTGCAAATATATAGCTGTATACCTCCTGGATGCTACCCCGTTATCAAAAGCAGGATGAAGTTTGCTTTAAGCAACAAGTGCATTGTGACACCGATATGTATATATCTCAAAATACCTTAGTTTATTTTTTCTCTCCAGAAAGGAGAATGGGGAGAACATGTCATTGCTTACTTCTTTTGGCATGGTGCATTTCTGAGGGTAATTTCTTCAGATTAAGTTCTATATTGTAAGTGTGAAATATTCAGCTTGTAAAAGGCAAATTTAATTTCTCTGTAACCGAAAAAGAATATATACTGAGTTTTCTTTAATTTCTTTCATTCATAGTCTCTATATGTAACCTCAGCTAGAGCAAACTAGTAGTAAAAAATATTTTTGGTACATCTATATCCCCCTGTCACCCCAAAGCTATCTATTTCAGCAATATCTGGGCCAGCAGTCTAATAAACACAGCAGGATACAAATGTCTCCAGGTAGCAAAGAAAAGAAATTTCTCCCAGAGACAGAAAGGAGTTCTTGGCTATATCAACTCCAGGTTATATGTCAGTTAAAAGGATCATCACTTGTTGCAAAAGAGATTGAATCAAGCGACTGATACTCAAAGGACTGTCAGATACAACCCCAAAGGTGTAAGTAACAGCTTATGCTGAGTTGCTGAAACTTCCAAAACCAAATGATGCTTCAGTTGTAAAAAGCATGTGAAATTTATGCTGCTTTTTTTTATTCTTTTGTAATCTGAAGGTTCTGAAGTCTTTTGTCAAGGACTGGTAGGTTGGGGTTTTTATTCACCCACTCAGTATTTAACAGAAGTCTTCGCAAAAAGAGAGGACACACGTCCATGGAAGAGTTTGGAGGTCTTTAATATAGATTGTGGCAGCATTTGCTTAAAATTTTCTTCACGTATATTCAATAACAGATTTGACAAGCCTCTTCAAACATCTAGTATTGTGACTGCCATAAGACCTTGAAAACTCCTGCACTTTACTCCTGCATGGCCACATCCTGACATAGGCCAGCGAACTTACCTGCACTCCGCTGGTCACAGGAAAACTCATTGATAACAGCAGTAGTTTGCAAACCAACCTGTGCAGCTAATATAAAAACATGTCCATCACTCTTAAACCCTTCCCAACCAAGAGCAATGCTCTAGGGAGTCAAGGACTTGTTACATTTCCCAATGTCCTGTTTCAAAAGATGACAATGTATGCAGGAAAAGGATGCCTTGACATTCGAAAATGACCTTAAAAATAGCTTTTTTCATAAGATGAGATTTCTAAAAATAGCTTTATTTTACGATATGTTCTCATATCTCTTAATGTGAAAGCATATAAAAGTGCTTATTTGCGAAACAAAAGGCAGAAAACACATTTGCAAAATACAAGCCACAAATGTGCAGAAATGAAAGTAAATGAGCATTTATTTTTCATAGTTCTCCCATACTTAAGGAATTTAGCAAGTTATCTAATGCTGATGGGTTTTTACCAAAACAGCCCTTCATATTGTGCTACAAAAAGCTCAAACTTCAGACCAAAGCTCATTAATTTATTATATCATATATTTAAATAGAAAGTGCATCAGCTG
The DNA here is from genome assembly GCA_013397915.1 of Daphoenositta chrysoptera. NCBI lineage: Eukaryota > Metazoa > Chordata > Aves > Passeriformes > Daphoenositta > Daphoenositta chrysoptera. The sequence goes on from VZRO01000338.1 coordinate 785,871, forward strand.
TCATACTATACAGGCATGTGTACACATGTGTGTGTGTCCTTACACATGTATCTTGTAGATATGTTCTGCTATCTAGATTGAGAGCAGATACAACAGTGAACCAACTACTTTACAACAACCTTCAGGGTGAGCTGTTCCTGGCTTTGAGGGACAAGGGGGCAACAACGTGGTTTTCCTCAGTTCTCCTCCCTTTCCCTCCCTTTTGCTTCATTCTGTTCATATATAGACCCTGCTCAACATCAATATAATCAGAGAAATCCACCATGCATCTCACTTCATCAAGAAGGCTACCTCTTGCCATCTGCCTCTCATCCTCATGAAGCAGCTGATAGTTCCATTCCCAGAAGGAAGAAAAAAGCCCTAGGATTAATTACTCTCCAGCTAAGTGCAGAAAACAGATTTTCCATTACACATTTATCATATCACAACATTTCAAAAAGGCTAACATCTTGCATTTTAAATAGAAAGCCAGGGACTTTGTCCTGAGAAGCCAGAATCTCATTTTGGATGCACCAGAGCAGAGAGAACAGGGAGGGACTGTAAGAAGGAAGATGGAAGTAGAGAAAGGTAACTGCATTATATCTCAGCTGAGTTAAGATGCCATATGGTGGGACAGAAATGAGAGATTCACTCATGTTTTGGTCAAGTGGATCTCCTAATTCTTTGGAAAAGTCACAACAGAATTGAATCTTGTGGGTAATCTATAGCCAGTGTCCTATTTTCATTAAAAGCAGTAGGAATCTTCCTGCTGATCTGCATGGACTTGGGCTGCCACCTCAGCAGCCCAGCTGTGCCTCACTGTTTCTCTCAGGTTGAAGCCTGGCAGGCAGAGGTTAACCAAGGAGGCAATAAACCAGCTCACTCCTAGCTCAGCAACTCACAGACTGCAAGCTAACACAACACGAGGCTGGGACCTGCTGCAGCTGCAGTGCAGGGCTGCAGCCCATCCCAGCTCCCGTGGTGCTCTCTGTGAGGAGACCAACTCTGGCAGAGAACTGGCATGAAGAGATGGACAAAGGAGCTTCCTCAGCTGCAACAGCTCCACTGCCATCAAAACCCCTCAGTGGGGATCGAGAGAGGCCAGGAAGATGCAGCCCCGTGTGCCCCAGCAGTAGTGGACTGTCGTGAGAGGAAGGGGAGGCAGCAGTAAGTGAAGCAGACAAATGAGCATCATTAGAGAGCAGCACAAAAAAAGGAAGCCAGATGAAAGGGATGCGGGAAACAGCCACATAAATCTTCACCCCCTTTGTGTATCATATTAATTTGCATGGTTGTTATTTTTGCGAGGAGTTATTTTTTTTTCCTGAGGAGTAATCTGTCAGTTTTCATTAGCCCCTGGACCAGCAAATCTCAGCCAGCAATGATGACCTCCAATTCTCCTCCCCAAAAGATGCCAATCCCACTCAAGGTTTTACACAGCATGTTTTCCTGTTTGCAATGTTTGATAGTGCAGATTGGCTGCACTTGATGCAAAATAAGGGATTTGAGCCTCAAACAGTGTATCTGTGACTCTACTGGCTTCACTGATTTATACCAGCTCAGCATCAGGAATTTAATTATATTGCACTGAAAACTAATGGCAAAAATTTTACTGCAAGCATTAAAATCCTCTGTTTAAGAATTAAAGTACGACAATTAAATGTCATTAAAAATATCCACTAAAATTATTAATACCTTTAGCTCTGTGCAGTGTGAAAATATCTCTTGCTGTTCCCTCATCTTTCATCTCATTTTAAAGACATTGACTTCTTAGTTTACAGCTCAAATAAATGGAGAAATTCTGATGCTCAGATTTCTTACATGTGACTTTGGAGTCTCATTTCTCAAATGTATTGCACCGTTATTTTGACAGTTATGCCAGATTTAATTAGCAATCAGTTTCCCAATAGTTTGACTACTGCAGCATTATTTTGTTTGTGTTTCCCTCTTTTATGCTTAGTTTGACATAGACTGAACTACAACTTTGAACTTTGTTTTGGTACATGTAAGGCAGTGTGACAGCTTGAATTTATTTTCAATGAAAACCAATTAATCCACACCAGTCAGAAAATTAGCAGAAAAACAAAGTTCTTATGAATGATAATCACTCCCCTCAATAATGCCTGCCTTGTTCCTCAATTATTTTAATTTGTTGGTTTTTGTTTATAGAAACCTATAAACCCACTCTTAGAATATTTCCAGATGATCATATAAACATAAAGGAAAAAAGGGCTTCAGTGACCTTACTATAATGTGATTTCAAAGAAATACTCCAAGCAATGAAATTGAAATTGTGTATGGGATTAATTGCTAATCTCTTTAGCAATATTTTTAAAATGTAAGTCGTAAATGTATTCCAGTCTCTTTCTCCATTCCTAGATTTCCAAAGCACAGTATTTTCAGAGAGAATTGTTGGTGCTAGCACTATAGATCTTTCTGAGTAGACTTTATTAAATATTGCTTTCTTGAAGAGCTAAAGGTATCATTCTACCCCCATTTACAGGCCATTCAGCTCTGCTTTTTGTGTAATTGATGCAAATGAAGCATGTAATAGTGTTTTGTCAAATGCATGAAAAACAGCTTTAGGACTTCCTAGTTATCAGAGAAATGAGAATGAAGAGCATTTGAGAAGTTAAAGAAGGTTAAGAACACACTAGGTGATTTCATTTTTCCACTCATGAAAACGCCTTCCAATTGCTTTTCTGCCTCCAAGCCTGAATGGGTCCTGCACCTGGGGAAGAATAACCCCAGGTTAGCAGTACAGGCTGGGGAGCAACCTGCTGGAAAGCAGCTCTGCAGAGAGGGATCTGGAGGTTCTGTGGACAACAAACTGTCCGTGCAGCAGCAGCGTGTCCCTGCAGCCAAGATGGCCAATGGCACCTGGGGTGTGTCACACAGAGCATTGACAGACATCACGGGAGGGGATCCTGCTCCTTTACTCAGCCCTGGTGAGGCCACGCCTGGAGTACTGTGTTCAGTCCTGGGCTTCTCAGGAGAAGAGAAATGGAGCCCCTGGAGTGGGTCCAGCAGAGAGTAACAAAGATAATTAAGGGACTAGAGCATGTCTATTAAGAGGAAAGGCTGAGGGAGCTGGGCTTGTTCAGCCTCTAGAAGAAGAAACAGCTGAGAGGTGACCTCATCAAATGTCTCTAAATATCTGAAGGAAGGGTGCCAAGAGGATGGAGCCAGGCTCTTCTCAGTAGTGCTGAGCAACAGGACAGTGGGCAGAAATGAGGCAATGGGCAGAAACCGATGCACAGAAAGTTCCACTTGAATATGATGAAGAACTTCTTTACTGTGTGGATGACTGAACACTGGAACAGATTGCCCAGAGAGGCTGTGGAGTCTCCCTCACTGGAGATGCTCAAGAATATCACTAGAGATATTCAAGAAGTGTCTGGACACAATCTTGTGCAATGTGGTCTGCGATATGCTAACCTTAACTTTTCACAGATAAAATACCTGTCCTTTCTAGACCACACAGCAAACAGACCAAGGATATTAGCAGTGATATGAATGGTATGTAGAATAAGTCATGCACATTTGCTGATGGTCCTGGGCAAAACATAAAGCACTTCTGGATGTTAGGCACTTAGTAAATCGTCAGTATATTAACTAAAATAGTATCCCCAAACAGAGAGATTTTATATTCTATCCATTTTTTGTCCCTCAGTGCATTTAAAAAAGAGACAGCTGCTAACCCAAAAGGTTGAAACTCACAATTCATAACATTTCAGAAGTTCAATACAGGTTGGGTCATAAACACTGAAAAAATCTCAGGGTTCAGGGAAGACTGGGCAGAGCCAAAGAAACAGCATCTGAGATGATAAAAAAGTTCAAAGGCTTGCTGCCTGGAATATCTGGCTTCCTCACAAGCAAAATGAACAAAATCAAGCTCTCAGGTCCTGGAAATAGAAGACAACCCTCCTGAGAATTTTATATTAAGAACATATTTTTCTCCATTTCATTTCATGGGAGACTTGCTTTACAGTGACAGTAATTCATCTTTCTCAAAGATGATGCAATTTTGAAAGGCAAATGAAACTTACTTTTTGACCAACCCATTTCCCTGACCCTCAGGAGGTCCTCCAGAAAACCAGTGGATTTTTCTGTATAGCACAAGGGGATAAATCAGTTGATAAACAGGTGCATGATAAAGATGGTTTCCTTCACTCAGCATGGAAGCTGAGGTAGAAACACGAAAGTTGTCTTAATGTGGCAGTCTTCAGATTAAGTCAGACCCAGGATGCTCAGGGCGTTTTCCATCTGCTGCATACCAAGAAAATGGGCAGAGTGATAGTTTGGGAGCTGAACTCTGGGGTGCTGAGGAAGGATCCAAGATGGCACACACTGAAGGCTGTCAGATGTGGAGTGGTATTACAGGCTCTTAATTCATCTGATCTGGAAGCTGAATTATGTGGCACAGTGTATAATAAATATCAAAATTAACTTAGACCATCTTGATAGATTCTTTCTAGAGCACTTACAGACCTCCATGAAGCATAAATTCACCAAAAATGCTTACAGATAATCCATATTAATTTCTACAGATGAGAGGGTGTGTAGGGCTCTTTCTTCCTTGTGACTGATGACCCCTCCTTCCAAATATTGGGTTCGTTTTGACCTTAATCAAGTAAGCAGGTACCCAACTACCCATCTGCATGTCCAACTACACATAAAGTACATGGATGTACACTTTTATACCCCATCAAAGCTGCTGCATGTGTGTTTGGGGTTGTGAATGGATCAAGATCTAGTGTGTGGATTTGGGTTTAAGGTTTAAAATAAAGGTAAAGCTTAAGCCTTCAAAACACAATTTTCTGCTCTCTAGGGACTGAAAAGGAATGACTGTTTTCCTAAAAGTCTCATTATAGCTATTTTTGAAGAATACACTTACATATTGTACCAATGTCAAGAAATCCTCTTTGTCTTGGCCCAATATAAAATCAACCACTTCATGCAATAATACATACATATATTTATATTTCTATGCTGTGTTCTGAACTATAGAGGCATCATATCACCTCTTTCCTAGCCAAAAAGTTGCATTTCTGGATACAGAAGCATCCATTTACTCTGTGAGATCCGCTCATCCCTAGAATTTCTGTGTCCATATGTGAGTAGAGAGGGGACACTGACACACAGTATCTCACCACTAGACTTCACCACATCTGCCAAAAAAAGAAGAAAAAAAAATACAGCTATTTGGGTGTTTTAGAAAACTCCATTCAAGTCCTACTGATACAAACTTAGGGAAGAAGAAAAAAGATGAAGGAAGGCACAAGATGCTGCATAAATGGTCTTGACTGCCTTAGGATCTACTCCAGTCTCTTTTTCAGACTAGAGGCCAACTTCTCCATAGCATATAAGGAGGATAACCTTGCTTAGGTAACACTATAAACATTAGGAGGAACAGGCTGTTCAAAAACATGGGAGCTCCTTTTTCTTGAATCTCTGTAGCAAGGTTCTTGGTCCGATATGGCTGTATCATGCAGCCTCCAAATAAAGTGACATGCTGCAAACTTGGATTTCTTGTCCTTTAATTGGTAAATAACTTTAAGTATCAGCAGTGCATGTGCCTGGTTTTACATTGAAGGATGGATTAGGGAAATGTATTGACTTGCTTTCCACTAAAGTGAAAAGACTTTCCCTGAAATCTATAGATAACAATGAGCAAAGAGTCAGGCAATGCTGCTTAACAAACCCACTTACTTCAAGTGCACTTATCTGTAAATACCTTATCCTGACAAAGTATACTGCCTACATAGATGTATCATAGTGCTTCAGTTTTTGAAACTCGAAGACAGATGAGCTACCCTCCTTAGGGACCATTTTGCAAAATTATATGCACTAGGTACAATCTGGTCCAACTCAGTCAAAAAACAAAAGCATTTTCTAAATGACTACCTTTGAGTCCTGGGGATAAATTGCCTCTATTAGCAAGGATTAGGTGTTCAGAGACTACAGAGAAATCACTTCACTATTTCTGCAACTCAGTGGTGCTTTGACTCCATCACAGGATGTGCTGGACACATGAAAAGCCATGAAAAGGAGATCCATCCAGAGCAGCAGCTCTCAGCCTGAATTATTACAACACACCTTGTCCACACTGTCATTGGAGAGACATTGGGGAAATCTATAGAGAGATGGCTAACCCTTCTGAATGTCTTTTTCCATGTAAATCCAAATGCTTCTGCTGGCTGACAAAGTCACCTCCAGAGGGACCAAGGCCACCAGTGCATCCCAGCAGCAGCTGGACAGACTCTGTTCCAGGGGATGTCACAGGACTGCCTGTCCACTCCCTTAGAAGCTGGGCCTCTTCAAAATTTCTCAGGCACAAGAAGTGATCCCAGCCCCATCCTTCATCAGAACGAGTGCACTGTCAGGTGCCTGCAAGGAGGATGACCTAACCATGTCACAAAGAGTCTGGCACCCAGCTCACCCTGGGGAAACTGTACAGCAGGGCAGTACCCTTCCTTATCCTGCTCCCTCCTTTCCGAGTGCAGAGCAGACAGACTCACAGATGGCTGCCATGAGCTGCACATCTCCTGTCCTTTTTCATTTTCCAGCCATCAGGCCTGCAAGGCTCAGCAAGCACTGAGCCTTGAGGGGGGTGCTGGCCAACCCCCTTGGCTGCCACATGGCTCTGGTGGCATCACCTTTCTTCCCTTCCCCAGGAGCTGGTGGAGACCTGAAAAGGCAAGAGAGGCAGCATTGCCAGGGCCAGAAAAACACAACCACACAGGTAGAGAAAAGGTTAAGAAAAGTGAGGGGTTTGGACACTGTATGCAGCACACAAGTGCTGCCACTGCTGCTTGGCTCTGCCCCAGCTCTTTGCAGAACTGGGGCTGGTCAAGGGACTGTCCCTCATGGTAACACACCACAAGCTCATGCTTTCTCACACTGCCCATACAACTTGGACTGCATTTCCTCTTCAGCTTTTCTTGTTAGCTCAGTTCCAGATTCCCTTTTCTTCTTGGGGTCCCGTATGTGATGGTGCAATGAAGACAGTGTCCTTAAGAAGTGAGATACGATGTTTTCTTTCAAGATGACTTTAGCACTGAGAAGACTCTTTGGATTATGCCCATTTTGCCAGGAAGAAAAGTGCAGAGAGAATGGAAATAAGCAGCAGATCCTGAAGAGGGTTAAAGCCAGGATGGACAACTGTCAGGTCGCTTGTCTGAGATGGAAGAGAAAATGTCTGTCTTGGCAGGGGGCCAACTGAGAACAAACACACTGTGAGCTCACTGCTTTTGAGGGTAACACCATTGCCAAGGCTTCTACTGAAAGCTGAAAACATCCGGTCTGCAGTCTGTCATGGAGTCTTTGTATCTACTGAGGGAACGGAGTACGACTCCTCACAGATGTTCCATTTCTTCTGCAGTGGAGGAAAAAAAATGTAGTTCCACCCTGTCCCATGTCCTGAGGCTTTTAGATGACCATATCTTCTGAGAACCTGGAATAGTTTTCCTTTAGTTTACTCGTCATGGTTAGTCTATGGTGACATGAATGATTTGATTTGCATAATGCAACACCATCTCTTGCCAGGGATAAAATTTGATCATATCATATTTGATGTCACATGATGTTTGTTCTTATTCATTGCCCTACAGATCTTAAAACCATCCTTCCCCATAAGTAAGGAAGATGTAAGGACATCTCATACTTACTTGTTTCAGCATCTTGTCTTCCACCAACCACTCTGTGCTGCTGACCTCTGGCTCTAGATGGGATTTGCAAGTTCTCCCTATAGAAGAGTGTGTCTGTGTCCTAGGTCCCAAGCATAAAAATATAATGGAGAGATATTAAGGCTCCTGTCAGTGTACCCTGGGATCTTTGAAGGGAAAAGTACAAATATGTGCTGCTCTCTGAAGGCATTTGAGTGAGACAAATCCACAGGAACAAGTGCTGCACAGGTGTACTGTATAGGTGGATACTTACTGACTCCAAGGCATGAACTGGCCTGCAAACCACGGTGCAGAAAACAGCCGGAAGCCAGCCTTTCACCCAAACCCCATTCCCTTGCAGGCTTCCAAGCGATTATATTATGGCTTCAGCTAGGCAGACTTTGCTATGCTGGCCCTTGCAGGATCACAGTCTGCATGCCATTGACCAGGCTAGGGCAAAGCAAGAGGCAGAAGAGCCTTGGTGGAGACATGGGCCAAAAGTATAGTCTGTTTTGTTTCACAAACTTTAAAATTTTGGGGTCACTATACACAACTCTTGTATATGTTCCATCACCTCTCAGAAGTCTTGTGACAGCTGGTACATACACACTGTCCTAAAGCACAGAACAGAGGCATTCAATTTAATATGCTGCTCAGGTGACTGAAAAAACAGCATCTTACAAAATAGCTTATTCAGGAACAAATTATACATGTGTCACTGCTCTCTGCAATAAATATAGAAGTTTTATAGTGCATTTGTTAAAAAACTTGACTTTGGGGAGTTTTTTAAATACATTTAACTAAAATTTTATGTTCGTGATTCTTCTTAAAATACACAATGCAAATGAAAAAGAAATATGGGGGAAATTACATCGCTAGCAGGAAAAAAAAATAATAAATAAAATGTGCTGGAAGTAAAACAGATGGTTGACACCTGGTGGTCCTTTATAGCCCTGGGTAGCAGTTAAAACTGTTCCTACACTTGGAGAAGGAAAAAAGGGAAGTGAAACATGTCAGTATCACTGTTCCGCTTGTGCTGTTATAGGGTTCTGGACATTGTAGGGTCTGGGGTTTCTAGCTATACCTAAACCCAAGGTCAGTCCGAGCTCCTCAGCTGTCCACATCCCCCAACACTGCTCTTCTCCCAGAGCCTAGAGGATGTTGTGCATGTAGATCAGACTGCCAGCACCACATATGCCTGGGAATCAGGTCCTCCGAGCACTGCAGGGCACTCACCACCTCCCAAGCAGAGCCAGAGCACAACAGCAGCCTCTGCTGCTCTGCCCTGCAGTCACCTTCTCGGAGTGCTGGCAAGCAGGAAGCAGCGTGGTCACTCCTTGTCCCTGCACACCCTCCCTGCTTCTGAAACACTCCCAGTGTGGATCCACGCAAGGCACTGCATCTCGTACTGCTGCCTGAGCAAGGGGACACTCCCTGCACAGAGGCTCTCTGGCAGATGTGTTTGTGACCTCTGCAAACAATTTTGCTGCAGTAATGTCTCCAGTGGTCGAGATCTCTGTAATGCTTCCTGGCAATAGAGAGTCTCAGAAACAAGATGTCACCGTTGTCAGTCGTCTACAATTCACATTTCCCACAAAGCTATTGAATGTGACAGTAAACACTCACCTTCAGCTAAGCCCATTCTGAAAAATTACTTGAAGGCAAATTGTTGAAAAACAGACAGGCTGTTGCAAATGGGAACAGTGAGAGCGGTGCCTGTGCTCATTTGCCTAAGGTTTGGATACAAGGTCACATAGTAGGAGAAATGAGGAAAAAAAATCAGCATATGCTGTATAATAGCATCATTTTAATAACAAAATTGCTAATTTTCACCTCTTATTCCCAAAGATTCATTCAGCCAATCTGGAAACTGACCTCCTCCCTCCACAGGTTGCCCTCAGCTTCCACTGGTACTTGATGATGTGTAAACCACACACAGGAAGTTAACTTCCTTGGTCCCTTCCCAAGTAAATACTACACTGAGCAAAGCAAGAGTAGGATAGGAGCCAGCACTGCTTTTCTTACCAGCTGCAATAAACCTGCAAAGAAGTTCTGTCCACTCCCACAAGCCTCCTGCAGCAAAGGGCTGAGAGAGGTCCAGATTAAGGAGTGATTCAGTGAGATTTTATGCTCTTATGAGAGTGGAGCTCTTATGCCAGAAGCATGACTTTCCACCCCAGGCTGACAGTTCTGAAGGATGAGGCACTACTGCCAAAAAGCACAATGACAGGGAGGATATTGAGACCACTGGTACAGAAGTAGCTCTTCTCATGTGTCGTATGCATAGTGAGTGCAATTCCAGTATATTTTGCAATGGCTCTACTCCTTCAAAAGTTCAAGAACAACAAGAGCATTTGAAATTCATCACCTTTGCCACTGAGTGCTGTTTTTTCACCATACAAATTGTGACTACATAGATTGCATGTCAGATGTTGAAAGGTCATTTGCAACACCCCATTTCAGGAGTATCCACCACTTATGTACTGAGCACTCAGCACTTAGCCAAATTATTTTCATGTTACCACAGAACAATGAGCCCCTGTGGCCACACCTCTGCAGGTAAGACTGCAAATATTATCAACAAGTGTTATGTTTATCATGTTTGTAGTAGCATTTTGATGACACTCAGATTTTATCAAGTCTGTGCTGTATGTTTTTAGCAGCTGATCAGAGCCACTCGCCTACAAGCATCCTCAAATAGAAGTGACAAAAAACATAGAACTATTTCTATAGTTCACACACTTAAGTGCAAGAACTGCATAAATGACTTACAGTCCTTTCAACGCTACAGCAATCGATCGATTTACCACTTCTTTAGAACACCATGCCTGAACTTCTTCCTCTTAGATCTGCAAGTGTCCTTGAAACACTTGGTGACTGAGTCTGTCTACTATTTCTTGACATGAACTTACCATATGTAATAGAATTTCCATACTCACAGAAGTTCCCATCAGAGTGCTTTTTAAGTGAAGCACTTGGAAGCAAGTATCTGTAAGATGTTAGAAAAGCATCAAAATGTAAAAGGGGAATTGCTTCTTTAATCTGTTTCAGAAGGACTAACCCTGCTTGAGAGCCCAGCTATTTTATGTTGCATACTTGAAAATTCTAAAGGTCCAGGAATGGACAGAGTAGTCCAGAAACTCCATGAAAACCATTATATTTACAGTAAAAATACTTAGGAAATCTATGAATTCGGGGGTTAATAACGTCAAAGAGGATTGCACATGATCTCACCAGCTCTCTATTTCACTCTCTGTTTAAGAAAGAAAAATACCCACTGCAATTTCAGACTCCTTCCTCTCCCAGTAAAGAAGGATGGGATTGTCTAGAATTTGTTTTATTTTTCAATTCCAAAAGAACATTCATAAGAATAATTCACACTAGTGACTGGAAAAACTAAGTAACTACAGATACATAACTTCATAAATAACTTCTCTCCAGAGTATTTGAAAGTGTTCTGAGTATCAGCATTTTGTTCCAATATGCAGCTCTTAATTAGTTTTAATTGATTATTAGTATTTAACTACATGTGTTCACAGGGAAAACATTCTGTATGAATAATTATATGCTACACTCAAAAAAAACAGTCATTTGTTTCCACTGCACAGTTTATTCAGTTTCAAATTAGAAAAAAAATACCATGTATTTGACAATTTGCATGCATAAACTCAAAACATTTCAGCTCAAAAAATTGATTTCTTCCAGTCATGTATTAAGGCGTTCAGGAATTTCACCTAGGCAGACAAATATCTGGATTCAAAAACAACAAAAAAAAAAGAATAATCAAAATAGACAGACAAGTTACAACTCAGATTTACTTCTGTTAACAAATAAGACCACAGTGAGTCCTGGTAGTAGACAGTTGCATTCCTTATCTTTTCAGTGTGTATAGCTGATAGGAGTCAAAGTGATTGGGGAAGAGTTATCTTCAGCAAAAGTTTTCTTCAACAGTTTCTTGATTTGGAGTGCTGAATAAGCCATTGTAATGTTATGTCTGCCGGGATAGATGAAACAAAATGAAAAACTCAAGAGCCTGTTTGCAGACTGTAGAAGCACAACAGAACACCAGCAGGTTAATACAAATACAAAAACCCCAACCAAACAAAACCCAGAAACAACAGGTTCTCATTCACACATAATAAAAGTTCAGAACTTAAACCTGCATATGGCCCTTTTCTAGTTATTGTTTGTGGTTTTAAATCACGTGCATTTTGTATTCTTGAAATATGATGACTGACATCAAGTTCTCTAAGTTCTCAGATAAGGAACTGTTGAAAAAGCAAAGATTTAAGATGACCATAAAATGAACTGTAAAATCCAGACTAGAATGAAATGCTGTGTGAGAACAAAGGCAAATACACAAACAGAAGGAATGAGAAGGGCAAACATCTGACAATACATTAAGAAGCTATTTAGGTAGGTTGTAGGAGTCCAAGGTCTCTGAAAGACATGCAACATTGGACTAAAATTTGATAGCTGAAATTGGCACCCCTCCTGATGCAATCTAACGCATTGAGCTGAAAACTGCAGCAGTTCACAAACTGATTCATGAGCAGATTAGATGTTTTTGCCTCAAGGCAGTAACATCTGTCAGGAAGGCAGGAAGGATGTCAGGGGGCAGCAGCAGCTCTAGCCCTCAAATTGAAATTTGTTGCCGTATTTGTCCTAAGTTCAAGACAGCACTCCATGAATATCCTTGCAGACCAGCTTAGGCACTGAGACTGCAGACAAAAGCAACCCACAGCACTTATAGCAAAGCTAATAACTGTATAACAATCTTCCAGTCTCTCACAACACAGTAAATGGCAGCCTTACACCTACACCTCCTGATGAGACCAGTTAGCTAGGCTGCAGTTTGCACTGAAAAACCAGTATCATCTCATTCAAATGCACAGACATCAATCAAAAACACAGAGGAAGAAGACAGCCCCCAGTCTTCTCCTCAACAGGCTAGTAGCTTCATCAACTTAATAAGATAAATATATTTGCATAACAGTGTTTCATTATAAATGGTACTTTCCAGCCTGTCGGTCTCCCTAGCTTCTCACCCAACCTCCTTTCTCATGGTCTTCCTCAAAATATGGCACATGGTGTTCCAACAATGCCCACAGTCCCTAACACACGTGGTATAGGCAGTGTGCTCCTATTTTTTATTTTGTTTTTGGCAAAGACCCTGGCTAGTCTTTCTAGACATAGTATTACACTGGAAGACACTTGACCAAGTCTCAGTTAGGATCTGAGTCTTTTTTATCACTACTCCCAAAACTTCCACAAGTAGGTGATCTACACTGTTCTGCATTAATGATGATTCTTTCATGCAAATTTTAGCACATGCTTTTTGTTGCACGCTTTTCTCCTCCAGAACATCCATATAAATGGACCAGGATAAAAAAGCTATTTTCTTCAGGATTCTTTCAGAATTTAAGCTGTTTTTACTAGTTTCCAGTCACAATCCCACTTTTGAGAATCTTCACTGCAGCCTTGCCAATTTGACGAGGATCAGGCACAGCATTTCGAAAACCTTGATCACATTCACTGCCCTTCAATACTGAGATTATCCTGTGTTGTCTTCCACAGTCCTTGTCTCCTGAAGTCTGATCTTCCCCAGTGTAGCAGCACCTTCTATGCATTTCCCTCACTCAGAGGTAACAGTTGCACCCCAAGCTGCAGCAAACCTGGCTCTGGTCTCCTTCAAACTCACATACCCAAGTCAGGTACACCACTTCCAGGAGAAGCCCTCACTGCCTGACAACGTCTGTGCACACAGCTGAAATCTCCCCCAGCTCACTGAAGTCCAGGTGCCGTGGTAGTCTCCTTACCATCTTCACTACCCTGGTGCTCCCCGTGTAGGATGGAAATTTCTCGTGCTGCTGAGAGAAACTGGCTTTCTTCCCATTCCCACTCTCCCAGTTCCTCACTCAGCTGAGCCCGGCAGAGCTGCCCAGCTCTTCTATCAAATCTGGCTTCCTCAAGCAGCAGCTATAAACATCTAGCCATGTATCCCTCCCATCCAGCACTTGTTTTAGCAGCATGCAGAGAAGAGTGGTACAGAGGTAGCATGCCCCCAGGGAACTGCTGCTGCTGCTGGCTCAGCCTGTGCTTCACCCCCTCCTCCTGCCCTGTAGAGGGAAGGGAGTGCGAGAACATGACAGAGGAAAGGGAAAGGGAAAGGCAAAAAGCAAAGGCAGATGGGACAAGTTCATGGGCATAGGTCTTCACTGACTACAGGATACATTCACTGCATTTCCAGTTGGAAAAAAACACCAGTCCCTCAGTTTGAGGAACAGCCACATGCACATAAAACCTGCTTACCAAATAAAATCGTGTATGGAACAAATCACCAAAATTTTTTTATGATCACCTAGTAATTGGAAGGCCTTCATATGCAGCTACTATTTTTTCAAAAGTAACACAGGTTTCTTGTAAAGGATTCAATTACTCCAGGCTTTAAATATGCTTTCCTAAGGTCCCCGTCAAATTAACTTCTCATGGAACTAAATATTTCTACTAGTTATTTTTAAATTACACGTAATTCTGTGTTGAAACAAATACAGCCGCATACAATATTTGCAAAATACCTTTCAATGCAAATTGAGATTTTCAATAATATAGTGGAGGTATATGTTCAAACCTGATCTGATCCAAAGTACAAAGCATACATTGATGACACCAGAAGAAGCTTACCTATGTTATCCTTCTCTTTACAGGAAATAGAATAGCAACAGATTTCTCTGTCTTGAATAGCTGAAAGGTTTCTACAGAAACAAAAATGACAGGTACTGTTATAATTCGACAAACACTGAAAACAGAAATTTCCATTAAATTATATATTTTCTGCTTTTTACTCAATGGGTTCAATTCTAGTCTCAGATGTTAAATTCTTAAAATACGCCACTGCACACAGAAAACCACACATTTCTTTAACTATAAGGATTAAAAGGTTATAAAGTCATTTCACAAAAATTTGAATTTCTCATTAGGTCAATGTAATAGTGAGAAATAAAACCACAAAAATCCATAAGCTAAAAATAACGTTTTGTGGTCACAACCAAGTATTATCCATGTCTTATCATTCACCTTTTATTGTTTTCACTTAGAATTCTAAGTTTTTATCTCCAGTAAATCATAATAAAATAACAGTACTCAAACAATCACAGCATTTATCTTCAGGATGTTTACTATATCATATTTAATATATCAGATCTGACTCCTACTGAAAGGATGCTTCTACGTTTAGGAAGAAACTGATTCTTAATCAGCTTCTTTTGGGGAATTCTCCTACCCCCCTCAGAGTTTCTGAGCACTTTGTTATTTTTTCATTTATTTATCCTCACACAAGTGACACAGACATGCACCAAGTGTTTTCCTGAAGCAGGTGGGGAGTGAAGGCACTGAGAAGTCTGGAGACCATACAAGATACTCTAGTAAAGAAGAGAACTAAATAGGGACCTCCCTGGACTTCAGGGAGCAGACTTGGCCTCTTCAGGGATTTGCTTGGAAAAGTCTCATGTAATAAGGCACTGTAGCAAAGAAGGGCTTAAGAAAGTGATTAATATTCAAAGTTTATCTCCAAACTTAACAGTAACCTATCCTAACAAGCCTGGAAAAAAAGCCAAAAGGCATTAAGTGGATGAACAATAAGCTCTTGGCAAAACCCAGTAATAAAAAGGAAGCATAAAAAAGGTCGAAGCAGAGGCAGGTAACCTGGGAGGAATAAAGAAATACTGTCCAAGAATGCAGAGACACCAGCAGGTCAGCGAAAGCCCAACTGAAGTTGGATCCCATGAGGGATGTCAAAGGAAACTGGAAAGTGACAAATGGAAGACAGAAGAAAATGTGGGCCCATTGCTCGATGAGGCAGGGGACCTGGTTACACAGGACATGAATATGCTGCCTTTGCTAGCAAGAATAGCCTTCAGAAACCCCAGGCCCCAGAGATCAAGAGTAAGTTGGGAGCAAAGAAGTTGTACCCTTGATGGAAGAGGATCAGATCAGGGAATAAACAAGCAAACTTGACATAGAGAAGTCCATCAGCCCTGGTGGGATGCACCTACAAGTCATAAAGGAACTGGCTGATGTCATTGTGAGGCCACTCTTAATATCCTTTGAACAATCATGTCGACTGGGAGAGGTGCCTAAGAGTAGAGGAAGGTAAATGTCACTCTCCAGAAAAAGCAGGAAGGAGGACCCAGGGAAGTAGATGACAGTCAGCCTCACCTTGATTCCTGGGAAGGTGATGATGCAACTAATCCTGGAAGCAATTCCCAGGCATGTGACAGACAAGAAGGTGATCAGGAGTAGTCAGGATGGATTCACAAAAGGGAAATCACGCTTGACCAACTCAATACCCTTCTACAATGAAATCTACAGTTTGGTAGATGACAGGAAAGCAACAGATATTGTGCACCTTGACTTGAGTAAGGCTTTTACAGTGTTTTCCATAATATCCCCATAGACTGAGGAAGCTGAGGAAGCATGGGCTGGATGTGCAGATAGTGAGGTGGACTGAAGAGTGGCTGAACAGCGGGGGATCGGTGGCATGAAGGCAAGCTGGAGCCCAGTGACTACCAGTGTACACCAGCAACCAGTACTGGGTCCAATCCTGTTCTACATCTTCATTTGTCGCAAATGATGGGGAAAAGCAGAAATTTGCTGATGACAGAAAACTGGAAGGAGGGGCTGATACACCAGAAGGTCGTGCTGCCACCCAGAGGGACCCCCACAAGCTGGAGAAAAGGGCTGACAGGGACCACATGCAGTTCAACAAGGGGAATTGCAAAGTCCTACACCTGGGGAGGAACAGCCCCAGGCACCAGCATGTCAGATGCCAACTGTCTGGAAAAGCAGCTTTGAAGAAAAGGACCTGGGGGTCTTGGTGGGTCTCCAGGTTAACCATGATCAAGCAGTGTGATAAAAAGGTTAATGGTATTCTGGGGTGCATTAGGAGTGCTGCCAGCAGGCTGAAGGAGATGATCCTTCCCTTTTACTCAGCACCAGTAAGGCTGTACCTGACACCTGTGCACCATCAGTACAAGAGGGATATGAATCTATGGGATAGAGTCCAATAAAGCGTGACCAAAACAATTAAGGAACTGGAGCAACTTGCATACTAAGAAATGCTGAAGAGCTGGGACTGCTTAACCTAAAGAAAAAGCTTAGGGAACTTCTCATTAATCTGTACAAGAATCTGAAGGGATCCTGTAACAAAGATGGAGCCCAGTGATGGGACAAGAGGCGACTGCCATGACCTGAAACATAAGAAGCTCTCTCTGAACACACAGAAACACTTTTTACCTCTGAGAGCGACCAAGCACTGGCAAAGGTTGCCCAGAAAGTCTGCAAAGTTTCCATCCTTGGAGATGTTCAAAAGCTGTCTGGACATGGTCCAGAGCAATCAGCTCCAAAGGGCAAAAGGTGATAGACAAGATGACCTCGAGCTTCCTTCCAACCTCAGCCATTCTGTGAGTCACAGTTTAGTAGCCCAGACTTTGGACCATCCTTACTATACCAAAACTTCACTTTCTACTAATTAAAATTACGTGACTTGTGAATCCTGTTTTACAAAATTGGTGCTGTACTGGTCATTTTTACGAAATTGTGTATTTTCTTTACAATTACACTTACTATGCATCTATTTGTTAGTTTCAGTAATCCCTCAGTTACACTTTGGATATATGGCAAAAATACCTAACTTGCTTGAATTTACCAACAGGAGTTTGAAATGGTTCTGTTCTAATGCCATTCAAGCATTAAACTGACACAGCAATGTAGTGTTAAAAGCCAAAATGACACTATTACTATCCACAGCAGTTGTATCCTCAGTGGCGGGAAAACAGGATAACCTGAAACAACTTTACACAACCAGAACAATAACCAAGAGAGGCTCAAATTCACTGCAGTCAGTTATCAGCCTAGATCACTACATCAGGTGCCAGTAGAGCTCCTAGTGGAATATCTGAAAATGGAAAACAGCATCTTTTATAGACAGTTATTGCCATAGACTACCAATGATTTTGACTTGCATATCAAATTTCACAGTGTCTCAGCTTTTTACAAAAGCCAGCTACTTACAATTTCTCAATTAACTGCTTCTCATCCAGTGCACCTGGGAGGTCTCGTTTATTTCCAAGAACTAACACCTGAAAGAAATCATTCATATGCATATTAAATCCAGGAGCAATGAAAGTTTATTTTTGTCTTTAACTTTTTGTTTGCATTATTCTAGATCTTGCAGCTATTTAGAATGTTAAGAGAGGACATATTCAAAATGACCAATGACTGTGGGAGCATCATGGAAATCCCGCTCCTAGTCAGGGCCAGATGCTGGATGTATGCCCTCTGAAAACTGGATCAAATTATTTCTGGGTGTAGTAGTATCAGAAGTCTCCTCTGCAAGTGAATCTCTCCGTTCTCTGGAAGTGTGGTGTCTGTGCTTATCTGGCATTATAGGATGGTGTCAGATTAAATGCAAAGAAATGTGGAAGGGAGCATGTATCAGATGCACTCAGGCCACCGAAGGATATTCAATTCAGAGGACCAGACACGTTAATCAAAAGTGCCCCAGCACTTCTGATTAACAAAAATGCCCCAGCTTCCGAGGTTGGGTCCTGAAGACCCAGACACCATTCTCTCTACTTTTTTGCTCCCTTGCTTCTTAACACTGATGCACTGAACAGCTCAGCCTCCAAACCAAGTATCACCAAAGCACCAACCAATGATCAATTCCTCTCCCTCCACTTTGAGCATCCATGGTAGAAAGCTGAAAGGCAGCCATTAGGAATTAAGTCCGAGAAATGCAGAAAATTTACCAAATAGATGCTGAAACTTCAGAGTTCCTATTTAAGGCTTCAAGTATAAATGAAGGTCAGATAATCAGGTTGAGCACATTCTAAGATAAAGTAACCAACGGAAGGCTTTTCTAGTTAGGATTGCATTATTGTTTTCCAGATGTGCTACAATTCTAAGTCAAGACTGTCCCATTATATCCCATGAATCTGGAACATATTAAACTCATTACTCGCAGTCCCGATTAATAAAGTTGTTTTAAAATCTATAGTGCCAAATCCTGAGCACAGTAAATTGAAGGAAGTTCAATACTAATTACTACATATGAAATGAAAGTAAGTAAAAAATACATCACTGCACCTTGGAAATTGCTGTGCCAGTCAGGCTGGGCATTTGGAATGTGACTTATAACATATAAAAGGCAAGGAACTTGATTAAATACTACTGAAGATATGAGAGACCAATTGTTTCAGTAAGGAAAAGTGAGAAGCAAAAAAGCATGTGAATAGAGTGCAAAGGACAGGCAATGTCACTTCCCATGAACAGCATAACTACAGATTTCTGTAGGATTTGTTCAATAGATAAGTAACATACAAAATCACAACAATAATAGCAAACGTTATAAAAAAAGATGGAGAATCACTTGAAAAACACTTCTTTGAGAATAGTGGGAAGAGAGGAGGAAGAGTGAGAGGGAGACTGACTGTATACCGGAGATACCACTTACACACACGAAATCCCAGGTATCCATGGGGTGTAGATGCCATTCCATAACTTGAGATGGCATGTGTATGAACACTTACTTCCTTCCCCACAGCTTGCCATGGTGGCAATGTCTGGATGGGTGGAATGTCCAGATGCTAACTAAACCTTCAGCTTCATTAGGCCTGGAATCAGCTCCTTCCTGCTGTGGTGTCTGTGCTTATCTCAAGCTCCTGTTATGGTGGCTTGTCCTATGGTAAGTTCCTTCTGTGGCTTTGACAGTGTTCTGACACAGCTCAGCTATGCTCCTTAAGTCCTTACACTGTCTACTCATCCTCAGATAACTTCAATTATTTGTAGTGGCCAAGTGTCCAAATAACTGCTTACAAAAATGGGGCCAAGGAAGAGCCATCAACTTCTTCCTCATTTGTATGTATGACTGTTTTCCTTCTTATAATCAAGGTATGAACTCTTGCTTGGTGGTGTCAACATAAAGACCAATGATAACCTGATGGATTCCTAAATTAACAGATTACATTTAAAGAAACAACATTAGCCTCCATCTTCGTAATTCCTCATTAGAATTTCAGCTGAATACACTGTTCTTTGACACTTCCAACTGGAGAACAGATGCATATTTGCATTTTTTCCACACAATTTAGTCTGAAATACTAAGTCAAGAAAAAGTTGGGACACATAAAAAGCCAAGCTCCTACACAATTTCTGCAGGCAGAGGACACTACTTGATGTTACTGTCTGCCAACCTGCGGAAAGATGGATCTTACGTGCCTCCAGATACTGCCAGAAACATACCTGGGTCACTGGTTGAAACCCAGCCAACAAGGAACTGACTGGAAGTAATTACTGTCTGATAATGCCACATGTGAAAACACAATTTTTCCAAATCTATTCTGACCTTTACACACGAAAATGTACAAACACATTGCAGCATTTGTAAGTTGTTTAGTACTATTAAAAAAAACACAGTAATTTTTCTAAGAGCGCTCAATGCATCAAGGCTGCATCATATATAACCTACTATTTTCAAGAGACCAGAGGAACCAACTCATGAGGATTTAGGCTACACTGTTGATATTCAGGTAAGAATAATAATAAAAGTGCTTACTGGAATCCCATGCAATTGTGGCTTATCTATCAAACTGTGTAGCTCATTCTTCGAAGCTTCTACTTTTTCTAGGTCTGCTGCATCCACCATGTAACTGCAATGAGAATACACTTATTTATGGTATTGACCATTACTTGCAGAAATTTGCATTTAAACTTCTGAAATGTAACAAATATGTTGATATTGACAACAGCATTAGAAAAACCCAGAGCTGTATAAGCCCTGCATTTATTGATACAGGAAGCTGGAGTTAAATACAGACTGTGGGAAAAAAATGGCCTGGAATATGCAATTACTTACATGTCTGGGTTGCTGCATGTGCAAAACACACTACTTTTATTGTATTTGTTCTTCTTATGTGATGGAGGTGGACAGAAAAAAAACCCCATACCTATTTTACTTACATATAATATAATGTAATACCTAATGTTATAGTAATATATATTGGAAAGTACATTTTCAATGGACATACAAAAGAAAACTTACACAACTGCATTGACTCCTCTGCAATAACGCTCCCACATGCTTCGAAACCTTGGCTGTCCTCCAATGTCCCACACCTGGAAAAGGTAAGAACACTCCAGCCCCAAAATGGTTTTGAGCTACAGAGTACTAACCCAACAGACTAAATGAACACTTACATGCAGCATGCAGGTGGTATTGCCAATTCCAAATTTTTTTTCAAAGATCTTCTTGGCCCCTTCCAGTCAATGGAGGGGGACAGGCACATAGTCAGTCCTGTGACACTAAAAGCTCCAAATGTTCTTTTGGAGAATGTTACCCTTTCCCACTCACTGAAAGAAAAGTCTTACTCAGATACTAAAGTGAATTACTGCAAATACAAAGTCTCAAAACAAAAGAGTATGATAATTGTATGAACCAGTTATGCAGCTTAATTTTTAATGTGGCTAGGGAGACCTGAGTTAAGAATGTATCAGATCTTCAACAGGATAAAGACATATTAAATAAACAAAGAGTTGGTCGGAGAGCAGACTGAATCCACGTAAGGGGTGATACTCCCCACTTCAAGGAGCTCCAATACCTCTGCAGCTCTCCCATTTGTTCAACAAACGTGCTTTAAAAGATTTGTGGATTAACTAATCAGAATCAGTAAGGAAACAGTAGTATAGGTAGGCCTGAAGTGACTAGGCAGTGATTGTAAGCATAGAAAGCTCAAATTCTGCTTATGATTTTATAAAAGCTCTAATCCTGTAAATACTTACACATGCTATTAGTGTCCAGCAATCCCACGGAATTCCTATTTGTTAAAATGTTAACACACTATTTTTCTTACCGGAGTTACTTATTCTGATTTACTTGCAAAAAATTTGGTATTTTTGGTGGATGACAATATTTTGTTTCAAAACTGTTTCTCAGGTCAAAATACCAAGTAACATATCTACATCATGCAGGCCAGGGCTGCATGACAATGTAGCTGTTACAGCTACATCCAAACACAGTTGTGTTACAAGTGACACACAGATTAACATTGATCAACACTGAAAAACAAAAGCAGTGGATTTGTTCCCCTGTCAAGGAGAAAGAGAAGTAATTATTTCTTATTTTAATCATATTTAGCTATCAAAATATACTGTATACCAGATCCAGAAGGCATATATATTACAGAAGAAACTAAATTCAGAAGTAATATACACAGAAGCAAAATTTTTTAAGAGTTGTCCTCACATTTACACTATAAATCCAAATATATTAAACCTGCTATGGCAACAAAGATTTGCACAAAAGAGCAAGACTTCAGAGACCCATGGGATAAGGCCTTTTTCAATTAATGTCCACTATTTTTTTAATTTCATAGCCTGTAAATCATATTTATGTATCAATTTCTATATAATTTTCAAGATCTTATATCCATATTTTAGAAAGAAATATTTCCCAATTCAGCATTAAAATCATTCCCTGAATGGTATCTTACTGTTCCATCCAACATAAAATTATCGTATCACCTAAATGTAGAGTGCCTTTGATCCCCTGTATAAGATCAAAAATTTTACTTATGAAAGAGCATCGAACTGTGAAGTGGATATCAATTATTATCTGTACTGACATTTGAAGCACCGTATCAGAGGTCTTAGTAAAATAAACCTTTAAACTTTAAAAGCTTGAATGTGATGAGTACACGGTTCAGCATTATGGTCAGGAGACAAAACTTAGACCAACACTAATTACTCCAATAACTCATCAAGACCTTGAAACTATCCAAAGCCATCTGGTGCACATCTGTGTGTCTCGAAAAAGAAACTAAATTATTTTCTTGGTAGACCAGAGAAAAAAGGAAAAGAAAAGACGATAGAGCAGGCTAGTAGTCAGATTAGATTTTTGGAATGCTGATAGCTATGAAAATCTACAAGACAATGTAGCCTGGACTAATCACAAAATAAATAACACAAGATAAAAAAATACTGATTTTCTCCTTGCTTGATGATATACTATATCTTACTGTATTAAATTGCACTGCAGAACAAGATTACTCTCATTAGGAGAAAAAGTCACCTTGAAACAATGGAAAGATAAGTCATTTCCAGTCAGTTTCCCTAATCAGGCTTACAGCTATTCATTAAAGTACAACATGAAGGACACAAGACAGACTAGGTGTTTTTAACAGTGCTTTGGAACCAAGTTTACATCAATATAGTAAGCTATAATTATCTGAAATATGGAAACAAAAATGTATGAAATGAAAAAAAATCCTCACCTCTTTCTTTTTGAAATCACAATGCTTCTAATAGTAACTTTCTAATACTCTTTATTATATTGAATAGCCAGTGAAAGAGTTAACTACTTTATTCTAAAATCAAATTGCTGCACCAAACCATTTTCACAGTACATGACTGAACAGACAGAACTGTGAAAATACAAGAGGCACCCAGGAAGAAAAGGGGAGAGGTCTTAGTGTTAAAGAAGTTTTCTTGCATGAGCCTTGCATGTTTTGTAGATCAACTGCTTTTGTATCCCAGTATTTAATATACAGGTATAAAGTATAGTCTGGGTATGAACAGGGAGAGGCAGGAGACTACACCTTAACAGCTGAACATACAGCTAGCTATAAAAAGAAGTATACTTTGTCTGGTTGTTTTTAAAAAGAGATTGGACTTCAAATTTCTCCCATGGCTTTTATTAGACACTCAGGAATAAAAGTTTCATAATATTTAAAAGGTAACTTTATCCCTGGAAGACCAGCTGATTTTAAGAATCAGAAAAAGCTTACAGAATGACTAAACTAAGAAAAAGTTGCTTTTATAGCCAGTACTATTGCCTCACAGGAGATTAAAATCTCAAGTTGTTGTTGTTCAGGCTCAGTCTCAAAGGCACATATCTTGCTAGTACTGCGTTTTATAAATCACTGTTTTATTCTATTATCTACTCCTATATGTACTAATTCTTCTTGTGCTTGTAAGTCTACACTCTCATTAAATAGCGTAATGTTTAATCTGTAAACTAGATCACCATGATGGAATCACTGTTTACCATATACTTACCTGTTACATCAAATTCTTCTAAAACAGGACACTTTGGATGTATCTCTTTCCTATTTATTCAGGAGGATCTAAGGCTCCATCTTAAGACTGTAGCTCTTAGCTATGTTTAAGGAGCAGATTCTTTTCTTTTGCACAGAACTGTATGATGACAATGGAGCAAAAATCCACGTTGGTTCAAAGATTTTTGAAAGCTTTCAGTCACAGGAAGATTCATTAACACTCTAGTTGTGTTTCTTCTAATTAGTACATATGGTGGGAAGGCCTGATGGTTCATGATGGTTCAAGCTGCAGGGAAAGTGTTTTCTAGATGTCATGTTACACAGCTTTCTTCATACATGCTGGGTAGGGTATTTCTTGTGGACAGAGATGTGAACAATGATGCATTTGTATCTTCATGTCAATGTGTGGGTTCAGTACCTGGAATCTCACAGTAGTCAGCAAAGTCTAGACAACCTTTCAGCTGATCAGATGTAACATCTTGTTTAGGATGACAGAATTACGCTCTAGGCTTGACACTACTGACTACAGCTCCTCTGACTATTATTAAAAGAGCTTAAGCCTCACTGCAGACATACAGCTGTTTACATTCAGACATCTTAACCTGCAAGATTAATCCAACACTACAAATATTTGATCTCTTCTTCTTGGAAGTATTCAGAAAATATCAGCCATAAAACCTAACCTAAACAAACAGGTGAGGAAATTGTAAGCAGAGAGGAGTATTTGGGCAGAATAAGGCAGCACCAGTAACATCCACCACCGCCCCAATGTACAGAGACAAGCCTAAGATGTGACAATTGACATGCTAAGATGTGACCAATGAGACCACACATATACAGCAAGCAGTCATTGTATTCATAGCCAACTCTGTGTAATGACAGGGAGCAACTAGAAAACATGGGACAACTTCAATCACCTAAAATTCAGGCATTTAATCCAGGTGACCAACATTTCTCTGTGGCTACTGAAGTGCTCAGAGGGCACCAACAGCAGGAAATTATTCCATTTGTCTCACCCACCTTGCCTACCTGATGAACCTTTCTTGCAAAGCACCCACTGCTCCCCACCAAGTTCAGACAACTGGCTCAGGCTGGGTTACTCACCACCTGGCTAAGCTCAGGAGAGACAAATCCTAAACAGTCACCTATTATAGACTGGAATCTTCAACCAAAAATATCCATCTTCCTTGTCTAATAAACAGAAAAATAAAAAACCTAATAACCTTAAACTTTTTAATAAATTGCCCTGTATATACAAATCTATACAGCCTTACTTGCAGAACCAGCCATATCACTTAATATGAAAGTTAGAATACCTTACCACTTTAGAGTACTCACTACTTATTATCTTATATATTGGAAGTGCCTTTATAGTTGCTCTTAGACTCTAAAAACATGTGCCATGTGGTTACATTTTCTGCAGGCAATATTTCTCAGAACACTATGCTCTTTGAAATCAGTCTTGGCCCTTTAAAGAACTCTGCTCTCACTACTCATTGGAGATAAAAGTCCAACCTTTAAACATACCATTAGGCATTTTAATCACATCAGACAAAAAAAAAAAAAGCTATATGCACATTTCAATGTTCATTATTTAATCATAATATTTTCACTGAAGCACTGGAAATGGACTTACACTTGCAGCACAAAATGTTCAAAAAGTATCTTCAACTCCTGACACCAAGCACAAGGGCATTTTAATGGGAGAGAGTATCTCTAAGTGATCAGGGTATATTTGCCATTTTATCAGAGACACAAAGTACAATGCTAGAAGGATCAACAGGTGGATTTTAAACAGGATACAAAAGCAAAGTCTGTTCTCAGATATTGTTTTCTGAACCTCATGGTGCTTACATCCACACTGGGTTGTCAGGCAGGAGTATACCAGGAACCCAGTTTTAGAGATAAGACTGCAATCCTCTTGATCTCAACATAGCACACACAAGGAACCAAACCATCCTTGCCTCAATATTGTGTCCTCAGCAAAGCAGAAAGCCCTGATTCTGCATGGCCATGTGCAATCATTTGTACCCTCTTTTCACATGACCATGAATCAGTCTCTAGACATCATAATCCAAAAACTTCTGGTGAAAGCAGGCATATTGAAGTTCTAAGATGTAGGCACACCATGCATTTAGAAGACTGAGGGGAAGGAGACCAGAGGCAAGGACACTGTAGCTCAAATCAGCTAATCAATAACTACCGCAGTGATTATTAATGTTGCTTGTCCTTGAAGAACATAGAACCATGAAAGCAAAAATATGTATTTGCTCAACAGCAGAGAAAATCCAGGAGGATGTGTAACGGTGGGTATGGTGGGAAAAAGTAATCTAATATTGGCAGATAGGACAAGAAAAGGACATTCTTCCATGACAGACTAAGTCCACAGCTCCGTCACGTATTCTCCTTGCCCTCTACCTCTACAGTCTGAGCAATCCTGACAGATTCACAGCATTTAACAATGAGACAAAGATGCTGAAGACAGAGCTGAGCAGGGACAGCATTTATGGTTCCCAGGTGTCCCAACTGGATGCTGGAATAGAATGTGTGTTTATATAAGCTGCACACAACTGCAAGCTGGGAGTGGATAAAAAGATCAGAAGCCTAAAGTACCTGGACTATCTAGAGGAATGGTCTGAAATAAGGCAGCTGAAATTTAACACAAACAAGTTCAGAATACTGCAACTGGACAGAGGGAGCCAAATGCACAAAATGGATAACCAGGCAGAGGGGCAGGAAAAAAACTTGCAATTGTTCACGCACTAAATATGCATTTCAACAGTGCTGCAGATCTTAAATCAGCATGGACTACCACAAGCATCTTATGTATGATTTTGGAAGTATGTACTACCCTGTCCTCAGTGTCTGGGAATCTTCTATACTGGTTTTGAGCATCAGTCTATAGAACAGACACAGGCAAATTTCAGAAATTCCTGATGAGACAAAAAAGGGGGAGATTTTAACAATATGACCTATAAACAGGGGAGAGGGGAGCACAATCTTAATGGGAAATGGCTGCCAGACATACAAGAAGAAAAAAGCAGCTCAATTTGTGAGGACAGCAACTCATGTCAGGTACTCGGAAAAAAGCTTTCTAACACGAGTGAAGAACATGAAAGAACAATGTACAAAACAAGGGATGTTGCAGAACCTTCTTCATGGAAGAACAAATTTTAAGAAACAATTACAGATGATATTTGAGTAAGTATCTGATTCACCCTTGAGATCAACTCTCACTCCTCATTTTTAGGATTCCTGGCAGTTACTCAGACTGACTGGTGAAACATTCAACATTGCCTGTTTGGCTCAGGACACTTCCTTCTGACCTCAAAGTGTTTGTCTGGACTACTGTACAGGTTTCTAGAGCATTCCTATCTAATGCATGATCCTGTCTCACCCTCTGCAGCACACAACTCCCAGGAAAGACACAGTCTCCAAGGCTATTCTCAAACTATCAGAAGGGAAAGTAATTTCATACTTTTCCTTCTTCGTTGATCCTAGAGTAATTGCAAGTACGCTCCACATTTATTCTTTGTGCCACTCTAATCCTCATTTAACTCCTCTTCACAGAATTACCAAGGCTGGCAGGGGCCTTTGGAGACTGCATAATCCAACTTCCCCTGGTCCAAAGCAAGGTCACTAAGAGCAGACTGCTCCAAACATGGAGTCTCCAGCACCTGCCTGGTTTCAGTGTTTAATCCTCAGAGTCAGGTTTCAGTGTTTAATCCTCACAGTGGAAACGCTTTGCCTTCTGGCTTAAATGGAATATTTCAGTCTGTGCCCACTACCACTTGTACTGTCACTGAATACCACGAAGAAAAGTTTGGTTACATCTTCTGGCTACATTGATGTGATCTTCCTGAGCCTCCTCTTCTCTAGGTGTAACAGTCTCAGATATCTCAGCATCATCTCACACGAGAGATGCTCCAATTCCTTAAGCATCTTCACGGGTTGTCTGCAGTAGCTCCACACCTCTTTTGTACTGGGAAGCCCAGAACTGGACAGCACATCAGGTATGGCCTTACCAGTGGTGAATAAAAGTGGGGGGAATCACCTCCTTGGACCTGCTGTCAAAACTGTTCCTAATGCAGCCCAGGATGTTGTTGGTCTCTCTGCAGCAAAGGTACACTGCTTGCCAGTGATCAACCAGGTGCCCACAAGGATCCCCAGTCCCTTTCTGCAAAGCTGCTTCCCTGTCAGACAGCCTGTAGTGGTGCTGGGGTTGATCCTTCTCCAGTGCAGGACCTTGTACTCAACTTCCTAAGGGTCCTATCAGTCCATTTCTCTAGCCTGTCAAGGTCCTTCTGGATGGCAGCACAACCCTCTGCTGCACCAGCCACTCTTCTCAGTTTTGTACTATCAGCAAACTTGTTGAAGGTGCACCCTGTCCCACCACTCAGGTCACTAATGAACTCACTAAACAATTCCTGGGATTTAGCACTAGTAACTGGGCTTCAGGCTGTGAATGACAGCCCTTTTGAATCCACCAGTACAGCTTTTCCTTACAGACAACTATCATACACCACTGGGACATCCAGAGAAAATCTTTTTTTTTTATAGAAATAACCGCTTTGACTTGAAATCAGCCTAGACACAGCACAGCTTTTTCAGAGTGATCCAAGCCATACAGAATAGCCAGTATGTGCTGGAACACTGGCTGGAGCTATACAGGGAGTACACACAGAGGCTTGTGTTACTGCATGACATTTGAAATGACAACACGACAGGAAAGATAATCTGAATAGTAGGAGGAAGCATTACAAAGCAGGAGGATTCTGCTTCTATGAGGATGCGTAGAGACCTGAAAACACTACTGTCCAGAGGAGGAGTGCTGCAACGAAGGAAGCTGGCAGAAGAATGCACAGAGCTGGTATCCTTGTATATCTCTGCCACATCAGAGCAAAGTGCAAGCAGCAAGGAGCTCAGCTTTGCCCTCTGGCAGCCGGGCCTGCATGGGTGCGGTGGAGGGACACCGGCATCTAGTGGTGACAGCCGGGGTGACCACAGCCTGCCCGCCAGCTCCCGTTCCCGGAGAACCTGCGCTCCAGCCCTCCGGACCAGAGAGTGCAGAATCGGCCTGGCCGTGCTATCTTGAGAAAAACAAGTGGAAGAGCAAGGGAAATGAAGCTGTGGCATTATCTGTGCCTATACATGTCTGTGGTGCTCGATTTTCCTTTAACTGAGACTGTTCTAAGACCATCACTGCAAGAACCAAAGCTTGGTTAGCTGGAAGCTCCCAATCACTTTAAATAACAGTTTACAATTCAAGTCTTCTGAGGTTCTTGAAACTTGGCTTGTTAAAGTAAATTTTATAAATTTCTGTCTAGCCTGTTGAATAGTAAATCTCAGCAAAGCAAAAGGACTGCTAATGCTAAGGAGATCCAAAAAACAGAAAATCCATCAAAATCAGATCACTCAGCAAACAGCAAAACTTGGTTGGAATTAAAATTTCAAAGCAATTCAGTCAGTTTTTTTTGTCAGGTAAAAAAAAAAAAAAGATAGACATCACTCTTGTAATGAACTTCATTAAAATAGTTCTAGCAGATCCCTGAGTTGTAGTACACTAAATATTTTGAGGCTAGAAATCATCCTGTACTTTAATACCTCAACCACAGCCTCAAAAGATAAAGCTTCCTGCTTAGATTTCAAATACCATGTGGTAAAATCCTTCCTTTTTTGCCTCTTTTTTTTGGAAATAACAGCTGACTGGTTATTAAATATATTGATAAGCCAAAATTTGACAATTCATGGTTAAAGCTGACAGCCTTATGTTTCTAAACATGTTTAGCTTCAATTCAAGAACACCTGAAACTGGCATCTTCCTACAAAATACTTTGTCTTGCGTAAATCAGTGTTTTTCTTTTAGTGTGGTTCAGATAAATACTCATACACACAGGCATGCCCAGTGACCATACTTTTACATATTAAGATTAGAGAATTACAATGAGAATAAATCTACTGGCTTTTGGAAATGACTGACAAAATCAGAAGAAAGTAAAGAAGACTATGGGCTTCAGTTCTTTCTGCCTTCTGGAATTGTATGGAATCTGCAGATGGAACTGAAGTAAAGAAACCAGGCAGTGACACTGCACTAGCACAGTACTTTCTTCTTAGTGGCCTACCTCGAAATACAGGAAAAAACAGATAAAGGATTAGTATCACCTAACTGCTAGTTTTGCAACTTACTTTTCCAAAGGTGATTTATGTTACACTTCTAGAATGCCAATTTTTTACTTGATGACTTTTTGACCCAGATGATTTCTCAGCTTTGCTTTTGTAGTAAGTTTAATTGATTTTGTTTTGCAGTGTCCTCTGAAACCTTGAAAAAAGGTCAGACACAATGTTGGGTCTTTGCTTAGCCCAGACATCATTCCTGTCATGTTTAAAGAACTTCACAGGTTTAGTAAAATAACACTTTATCGATGAATTTTAATAGCTGACAGTTGAATATCATAGTGTTTCTATGAAAAAGGTTACCTGTTTTATTGGTATAAAAAGGTTAAAGAAAATTTCACTCTGAATCCTTATTACTGGGCTGCAAATAGCTCTTAAAAGGATTCTAGCAAGAGGCACCTCCTCATCATTCTTCAGTCATCAACTATCAACAAATGATGTCATTCTTCACAAAGTAAAATAATTTTGGAAACTTTATCTAGTAATTAGGCTGTAAGATTTTAACCTAGATACGGGAATAGTGACATACAAGTAGTTTATCCCGACAGACTTTTAAGGAAATTAGCATCTACGCATGAGTTGTATTCCCCTACACCCCTTACTTTCACTGAATGCTGTTGTAGAGAGACTGTGAGAATGAGTCAAGATATCTTCCTGTGCAGACTGGCTTCCAAACCAAGTATTGGTTTTGAAACTAATGAACATATTAATTACGTTAACATTATCTCCTTAGTCTTAAAAGTTCTATTATAGCAACTATATATAAAATTACTTGTGAGAGCAAAGAGTAAAACAAGGCACAGTTCCACAGACACACACACACCCTCTCTGCACAACCTTATCTTGTGACATCATTTGCTCAGACAACCCTGGTATAAACTATTCGTTGGTACGTTCTTGAACTATTGTGGCTCAAAAAATACCTTATTTTGAAGACTCTGCTTTCTAGTAAAAGATTTTTGCCTAGTTTAATGAACTATCAACAACTGTTTTGTTTTCTTCCATATCTGACAATTCTGTAGCAGCATCGGTACCTCCCTCCAATTATGCTTATGTTTTCTTTCTATAAATCATGGCCTCATTGTTTCTGTGTAAAAGACAGAAAACAAAGGAAATTCCTATTCCTGTGGATTATTTATGAACTATGGTTTAATGCGGTAACCATTTTATTGACTGTGGCATCTCTGGACTTTGATCAGTGGCTTAGGAGTCATACCAAACCAGAGGGAGGGTACAGAACCGAGGGACAAAAGAACTTACATATTATGGAAAAAGAGGGAAAAGTCACGCTAAAGACAAAAATCTAGATTTCCTTGACGTAATTTTAGCTGGAAGTTGTGAATTTGATCAAGACTAATCAACCAGGCTCCCTTCATAATCAAACAACAGACAGTGCCTTAATGCTACTGGAATGATTTATCGCTATTTCGATGCCTATGTGTCTCTATAGCTCCAAGAGATGGTTCCCTGATAAATGACTTAAGCTAGATGTTCTGTTTCAGTATAGCTAATGTGTGAGCTAAACCACACCCTCTACAGAGATGCCAAAGTTAGGAGTCGAGTTGCTCCAGATTTCACTTACTGAGGGGGGAGGATGGGGAAAAAGAAGAGAAGACAGATACAACCCCAGGAGTCAACTCAGCTACTTCAGTATCTCCACATTTTATGACCTTTCTAAATCAAAAAAGTGCAACAAAGCTTCTGCCTGGCATTGGATATAATTAAATCAAACAGATTAATGTAACATTGAAATATATTACTATAAGACTATTTGCTTTAAAAAAAGTCGGGAGCTAGAAAAACAGATAAGGATCCTATAATCTTAAAAGAAATTTCCTGTCTTTCATATTTCCAGTTGAAATTACTCTATTATTTATTCACTCTGTATTAATTCAAACATGCAGACCTACCTTTATGGTAACATTTCCTTTTGTTATTTTTCTCATATTGAAGCCTACTGTGGGAATCATATCTTCTGTGAACTGCCCCGACTAGAATATAAAACCAAAATTATATTTATTATAAAACAGTTGATACATACAAGAAAGGTTCTCATTTGCAATCTAAGAAATTTTATTTTACAGTACTGTAAAATACCACATTAATTTTCAGCAAGAGCACTGGCCAGCGCTTCAATTACTGCATTGTCAGATCAAGGAAGATTGTTCATTTCAGTCCCTTTAAATGATCTTTTATTCTCTTCAGCAACAAAGATCACCCCAGAAACCACGAGACTTCAGATAATTCTTCATCTGATCCTTCGGCAGCACAGCCAAAATACAGAATTGTAGAATGATTTGAGCTGAGTGAAATCTTCAAAGGTCACCTAGTCCTACCCCCGGTATGATAAAATATTATAAAACTGACTACACCATGATTTTTTACTGTAGTTTCTCACTACTGTTACCACAGGTTTAACTCCAAATATAAAAACAGAGAAGGACTACTCATGTTGAGATTACTATGTGCAGACTTGTTTCTTCTGTGTAGGTGACAGCAGAGGAATCCTGCTGCAGAGCTAAGAGAATGCCATTAAGACAGAAAAATACAAGGTACTCACTCTGTGTACCATAAACCCCAAACATAAACCCCCAGCACAAAAGTGCTGCCTCCTTCCCCCGTTCAGAGAAATATTTTCACAACAGAGACACTTCCCATCATGCCAATGGGAATCTTAGAGACTTCTACCCACTGCAGAAGACACCTTTTGAGGATAAAGACGAAACTCAGATCTAAGTAGGTAACTCATGACTCATTCTCCCTTTTGAAAATGTATCATTAACAAGCTGTTGTGTCTCCTGGACATCGGGCAGTAAGACAGGCAGTTAGTTCTGTCAGTTATGTCCACACAGAGGCCCAGGAGCTCTCTGCCACACACACAGCAACCCTGGTTTTCCAGCACCCAGCAAGGAAAGCAGGACCTTCCGGACCTGCCACTGCCCTTCCATATCTATCTGCCCATATTCACCTCATCAACCCATGTGCCCTGCAGTTTTTTTTGAAGAAAACATGGGTCTATGGACAAGGCAGGATGCAGCCATGCTCCATCAGTTCCCTCTTATCTGAGAAATGGAGGATCAGAGCTTCAGGGTGCAGTGGAACAGCATTGTGTCCCTCAGTCTACCCCTCCAGGGCTATTCCTGGGATCCGTTCAATTTCTGAAACTTTTCTTTCCTGTTTGCAGTGGAGTGAGAATACATTCTGGCTCCAATTTCCATTTACAGTCTAAGGTTAATAATTTTTAATCTGGGGCTTTAAAAACTGTGTAACGTTTGACAGTTACTTGATTGAAAAGATTTTGGAGTTTGGAATTAGATCCTTCAGGCAAGAAACAACTTCCATCGATTCCTTGTTCAACCTTACTTACTTGCTAAATTCTGTACTATACATCTTCACCATCTTTTGTCTCTTTTTTTCCTCTTCTTCCCTGCTTCAGTAACTTGTCAACAGCAGTAGGAAATAAAAGACAAAAGCACCTGCAGTTTCATAGAGACACACGTAGGCAGCAGTGACAGAAGTTTTTAACTGAATGTAGTATGACAAAGCCAACCAGTAACCATCTTGTGTATCGTGTACTGGTCTGCCAAAAAATGGTGCAGTCACCATCCCTGGAAGTGCTCAGAAACTGACTGGATGTGGCACTTAGTGCTATGGCTTAGCTGACAGGGTGGTGTTCAGTCAAATGTTGGACTTGATGATCTTGGGTATCTTTCCCAATCTTAATGATTCTATGATTCTACGAATTTGTTAAAATATGTAGAACATATATTAGTGGAGGACTGACATATAAACACATAGGAACACATAAACACTGAAAATGTAGCATCATTACTCAAGGACAGGAATGCCTGGAAAACCAGGCAGCTGACTCAAGAGGCTATAGAAAATCAGAATTCCACTTTTGTCAGCAAATTATACATCATATGTAATGCACTAAACTGGAAGACAAAAAGTAAAATAAATAAAAACACCAAACCACCATAACTGCTCTGATATTAGGGATAGAATGTAAAGAATTAGCATCCCTTTCATTGGTCTTTAATCTTTTCCTCTAAAAATTCCCCATTCTGGTTGAATGGAACCAGATACAAAGAAACTATTATGTCTACAGTTTTTTCTTTTCCCACACAGTGAAGAAAATGAATAGGTTGAATCTTTTGCCCACATTTGTCCAAGAGCTCTGATTACTGTGTTTTGTTTTAAAGTGTTGTAACCACCTAACCACCATAAAGTAAAAAGTATGTACTATTCTGCTTGCTATGGAAGGTTTTCATGACGAATTGCCTATTTTTGTGAATATTTAAGGAGTGCAAAAAAGTTTATTGTCATATTTCAGTAGATAATAGATTACATCCCAACACAAATGAAAAAAAACCGATGCTAGGAAGTTTGTAATGTCCTATAAAAGTTTCTGAATATTGAACTGATAAGCAACACTGTCATTACCCCCTACCATATTATCAACAATCATGGACCAGATTCTACTCCATTACATCGATGCATATCCACAGTAAAAGGCACTGACTTTATCCAAAGTTTCCATTGGTAAATAAAGACTAAATATGACTCAAACTCTTGAGAGCAGAGACTGTCTCAAAGGGTGTTTATTCAGTCTTAGCATGATAAGATCTCTGAGGGCTATTGCAAAGTGTAAAAAATAGTAATTTCCAATGTTTTTTTCTAGATCCACTGCAGCCTGCATTCTAAGTAGCCACTATTTTGCAACAGTTATTTTCATCATCACACTCTAGCCACGTATTCACAAACATACATTGAGTTCCCAATTTGTTTGCCCTCCCCGTACTCAGGAGTAAACTATTATTCATTGCCTTATCCTAATTTTTTTTCAAAATTCTCCAACCACTTTCCTTTGGTGATTATCATGGAGTGTCATCTCCAGACTGGAAGATCCAAAAGCTACAAAACCTGCAACATGTGACCCTCACTAAGTCACAAAACATGAATGCCTTGTAGAATACTCTTAAGAAATAACATTTGCAGGGAAAATCAGACCTGCAGTAAGAGGAGTGCTCTGGTGTTCAAGGTATTAACACCACAGAGACAAACACCTAGGATGCCATTGCACAGGTGGTATGGTACAAGGGAGTGGACAAATAGTTACACACACAAAGTCTGACACAACACTACTGAGGTCTCTGAACCGCTGTGTTCTTCTTTGCTCTGTTCATGAAAACAATCCAAGAAGCAATGTAATTTGTCGTGCCTTTTCCACATTCCTCAGCAAGGCCTGCCCTTGGAAAATGAACACTTCCAATGGTGTAAGAAGCACCAAGGCCTGTCTTGCCAAGAGCACCTGAGTGCCCAACAAACCAACTAAAACATCAGCTACAGGTATATTCTATTGATTGCTGATGTCACCCAAAACATACTTTCACTGGGCACTTGCCATTCCTTTTTCACCTGCTCTCTCAACTTCTTCATTCACACTAAAAATCTATTTTTCCCTTAATCCATAATCATATACAAAAGCAAGGAACAAATATCATGCATATCAATGTCTTCATTGTTTCAAATTCTTTTACTTTAGCTCACATACCTCCCAGTCTGGTTTTGATTCATCATCTACTAGCTTTTCATGATAAGGACTGAAGAACATCTAGAAATTTCCATCTCATAGCAGCTGAAGCTGAGATACACCTCACAAGAGGTGCCATTGTGCAGAAAAGGATATGCACTAGCTTCATTATTAGTACTAAGTAAATGTAATGCATATATATATTTATTTCCATCCTCGGATGGAAAGCAACTCTTTGGGATGGACCTAAATGCATTTTGCAGGGCACAGCAAACCAAGATGAGGAATGTATTTCAGAATGGTGACAAAAGAGAGAATGTCATGGTAGGCGTCAGCATTAGAGAGGCTGCAAGGCCATCACTAGAGGGGGAACCGAATGCTGGAATCAGACTTGGATGCTGGGAAAGAGCTATGGAGGAATTGTGGGAGGCATTAGTACTGATGCAACTGATGGGAGGAAAGAATTCAGTAACGGGCAATTTGTGGCCTTGGGGGATGCACAATATATTATTCTGGGATACACTGGACATGAAAAGCGAACCCGAATGATGGCAACAGCCCATGCCCACGAATCTGCTCCAAGATGGGCACACTTTACAGCTAGACCCAGGAGACATCTTCTTTCTCCCTCTGCAAACACTTTCCCACACACCTGAGCCTCCCGCTGTGAAATTCTCGAGGCTGCAAACGATGCAAGAGCTGCCTCATGCTCTCTCCCGCC
>VZRO01000339.1:50709-61186 GCA_013397915.1 Daphoenositta chrysoptera
AGGGACACAGCATTGTCCGTCCCACACACTCCATCTTGATGGCCCTGGCAGCCCCTCACCCCCCACCCCACAACCAGGGGACACAGAATGCCCTACCACCGTGTCCCTGGACCCCCATCCAGCTCCATGAGCCTGGCAGCCCCTCCCCACATTCAGGGTACACAGCCCCACTGCTCAGGTACCCCTTAACCCCACACCCCATCTCCCTCTGCTCAAAGGAGCACAGCCTCCCCCCAGCCCCTGCCCAGTCTCTCGGCCCAGGTGCCCACCGGGCAGGGTGCCGTTGTTAGCAATGAAGGCTGCCATGTCAACGGGCTGCTGGTCAATGTGGAGGTGCCTCATGCACCCCACGAAGTGCCGGCTGCGGATCGGGAAACTCTCAGGCAGCGTCGGGACCCCCCCCAGCAGCAGTGGCCCCGTCAGGTCCAGTGACCTGCAGAGCCCACAATCACCTCATGGACTCAAGAGATCCCCGAGAGACCCCACAACCCACAGGGACCCCGAGGGACCCCCAAGGGACACCTAGTCACCCCAAAACTCATGGGGACCCCGAGAGACCCCAAGGGACACCCAGCCACCCGCTATCCCATGGGAGTCACAAGGGAACCCCAAAGAACACCAACTCACCCCAAAACCCATGGGGACCTGAGGGACCACCCAAGGGATGTTCCCCCATGGGGAACTCAACAGACCCCCAAGGGACTCCCCATCCCCCCCAACGCGTGGGGACCCCAAGAGAACCCACCTCAACCCATGGGGACCTCCAGTGACCCCCCATCTATAGGGACCCATGACCCCCAAGGGACCTCTCACCAGTGAGGACTCCAAAGTTACCTCACCCATAGGGACCGTTCTCCTCCAAGGGACCCCTCTATGCCTAACCCAAGGGACCCCCACCGATGGGATCCCAGGGCCCCCCTCACTTCTTGCTGCCAGTCTGGGTGCCCTGGGCAGCGCAGGAGTAGTTGCCAAGGCGGGGGCCGAAGCGCAGGGCCATGGCCGTGTCACAGTCATCCACAGTCACCACAGCCACCTTCTGCTCTGAGGGGCCCTGCGGGACCCCCGAGCGCCCCACTACCGGCTGGGGGGCCCCACATCAGGTGGGGAGCCCCAGGACCCCCATCCCACAGCCTTCATCCCGCTCCTCATCCTCCTGCTGCCCTCTGGTCCCTCAACCCTCACCGAGTTCCCACATCCCTCCGGCCCACCAACCACCCATGCTTCAGCCCCCCCTAAACCCTTCAGTGGTCCCCTTCATCCCCCCCAAGCCCCCATCCCTTTTACCTCCTCTTCCTCCATCCCCCCATCCCAATTCCCCACAGGTGAGGAAGGTAGGTGGGGTTTCTCAGGGGTCCAATGAAGAAGGGTGGAGTGCCTTGGGGTCCTCATGGATGCGGGCATCTTTTGAGGGCCCCTTGGGGTCCCCCAAATCTCCTCGCAACTCTCCCCATCCCTCCAACACCCCCTTCCCTTCCACTCTTTCCTCTCCTCTTCCTCCATCTCCCATCCCCATCCCTCGGGACACCCATGGGTTGGCACATCCCTTAGGGGTGTTTTAGGTCCCCAAAACCCCCTACCTGCTCCCCCCCATCTCTCCATTCCCCCACCCTTCCCCTCCATCTCCCCTTCCTCTGCCTGCCCCCCAAGCACTCCCCACCCACTGTGTCCCCCATGCCCCCTGTTCCGCCACCTTGTTGTAGTAATGCAGCTGCACCCGGTGCCACTGCCCATCACTGACACCTCCAGGCACGAAGGGTGACACCGTGGTGGTGGTCTCACCTGCAGGTACAGCATCAGGGGACACAGCCGGCGGGAAGGAGGGGTGGCGGTGCCGGGTATGGCATGCCCAGGTTGCAGTGTCAGGGATGCAGTGTTGGGGACATGATGCAGGGGATGCAGTGCTAGCAATGGGATGTTCAGGATGCAGTGCCAGGCATGCAGTGTCAGGGATGGGATGCCCGGGATGCAGTGTCAGGCAGTGCCAAGAATGGCATGCCAGGGATGCAGTAAGGAATGCAGTGAGGAATGCAATGAGAGATGCAGTGCTGGGAATGGGATGCTCAGGATGCAGTGCCAGGCAGTGCCAGGATGGGATGTCTGGGATGAGGTGAGGAATGCAGTGAAGGATACAGTGCCCACAAGAGTGCCAGGGTGCGGTGCCAGGGCGTGGCAGGGGCAGCACGTACCTGCTGAGAAGGTGAGCTGCAGCTGCTCATCCACAATCTCCAGTGCCACAAAGTCATGCCTCTCGTTGAAGCGCCCGTTGTACAGCAGGAGCCCGTCCCGCTCCCGTGTAGCAAATCTGGGGGACACAAGTGCCAGGGGTGCCCTAATACTCCCCAATCCCACAGTGCCTCTCAGGCACTCCCCAACACCCCCTGACCCTGCCGTGCCCCGGAGGCACACCCTCACCCCCCGCCCCATGACCTTGTACCCACTGGTACCCATCAGCCCCTGCCCCCACAAGGTGCCCCCCACCCTACTGCCCCCCATGCCAAGGGGTCACCCACACCCTTTGCTCCCACCCTGTGCCCTCAGGGTGCCCATCACCCCACAGCCCATATGACACCAATGGGGCACCAATCACCACCCATCCCAGATGATGCCAATGGGGCACCCCCACCCCATCTGATACCCTTGAGACACCCACCACCCCACACCCCAAATGATGCCGGGGGGGCATCTATCACCCCCACCCACCCAGTGCCCACAAGATACCCATCACCTCACACCCCATCACCTCATCTCATGCCAAAGCGGCATGCATTACCATCTTCCCCACACCTCGTGTGACACCCACGGGGGCACATATCACCTCCCAACTCCCCAGATTTCCCCGGGCTCACGTGAGGCCAAGGGTGAAATGGAAGCGCTGGCGGAGGCCACGAAAGGTGAGGAAGGAGTGCGGGGGGAAGCTGCGGGTGCTCATGGTGCAGAAGGGCTTCTCGTAGTGCCCAAGGGGGCACTGGCACCG
Source organism: Daphoenositta chrysoptera (assembly GCA_013397915.1). Taxonomy (NCBI): domain Eukaryota; kingdom Metazoa; phylum Chordata; class Aves; order Passeriformes; genus Daphoenositta; species Daphoenositta chrysoptera. The sequence continues at coordinate 53,684 of VZRO01000339.1, forward strand.
GAATCCCCCCACCAGCAGGTTCAGGCAGGTGCCCCCATTTTGGCAGACCCCAGGGGTGCAGCGGCCGCCCCGGGCACTCAGTTCACAGTGCTCTCCTGTGTGACATCCAGAACCCCAAAACTATGGTGAGGAGTCCCATCTCCCCCCACACTTCCCCATTAACCCCAGAGTGGCCCCCCCAGACGCTCAGCTTGCAGGGCTCCCATGTGTGACACCCCAATGGCACCAGCACCCCAAAAATGGGGGGTGGGGGTCCTCTCCCCCCCACTCCCCAGTAACCCCCAAGTTCTCCTCCCCAGGCACTTACAGGGCTCCCCAATGTGACACCAAGCACCCTAAATTGGGGGGTGGAAGAGTGGGGATCCCCTCTCCCTCCCCCCCCAGCATCTTTATCCCCAGCTCTATTACCGTGGCAACCACCTCCCATTGCCATGGAAACCCAGAGACACCTCCTCCCCTCTCATCCCCTCCCACACCTGGCTGGCACCCCCCACCAGGGGGTCCCGTGGGGGCTGCAGTCCCAGGGTGGGCGTAGGGGGTATGGCCACAGTGACACCAGTCTACCAGGGGAGGGAAGGAGGGAGGGAGGGCTGAAGAGCAGCTGGATGAGGAAAGATAATGATGGACACTAGAGGAAGGGCTGGCCAGTGGCTCTAACCAGTGAAGTCCTCGTGGCACTCGCAGGTGTATCCGCCCTCACGGCTCTGGCACCGCCCGTTGCTGCCGCAGGGGCTGGAGTAGCAGAGGTCGATCTCGGTCTCGCAGTAATCGCCGGTGAAGCCAGGCGGGCAGCGGCAGCGCAGGCCCGTGACGGGGTGGATGGGGCGGAAAAGGATGGTGTCAGAGGCGAGGAAGGGCGCGGAGCTGTCGAACTGCAGGACGGAGACGCAGCGCATGTAGTTCTCGCAGGGCTCGCGCAGACACACGTTGTCATCAAAGGGCAGGACGCGCTGTGCCGTGGTGGCCGCCAGCAGCGACCGATTCAGGTACAGCCGCTCCTGCAGCTCCTCCGACGAGAAGAACCGCGACTTGCCCGGCACCGCCGCTGGCAGCAGTGCCGAGAGGCTGACATTGAGGATCCGCGCCGGCCCCACGTCTGTGTCCGTCTGGATGTTGAAGAGGACGACGCGGTGGCGGGGGGTGGCCAGGACAGTGGCCACCCCCTCCAGGAAGCGGCTGAGCAGGGGGGACAGGAAGCGCTCCTGGGACATGTCGGCCAAGCGCAGGGTGATGCTGTTGCTGAGCATCTCATCTGTGATCACCGTCACCCGCAGCGTACACTGTGCTGTTGCGCTATGAATGCCATCTGGGGATAAAGCGGGGACACAGGAGGGGGTCAGTGACAGCAATGGACAACTCTGGGAAAGGATGGTGAGATGGGAATAGTCCTGGATATGGGGCAACCAACCTCATCAGCTGCTGATGAATGGGGACGGTGCTACAGGGGCTTGACCTGCTTGGCCCCCATAGAATGGGGACAGCACTGATCATGAGACACCTGGCCCATGTAGCCACTGTGGAATGGCAGCAATACTGGCTATGAGGTGCCCATCCCACTTGCCCGCCATGGAATGGGGACAGTCAGGTGGGGACAGTGCAAGCTATGAGGAACCTTTCCTGCTCAGCCACCAAGGAATGGAGACAGTGATGGTTACAGGGTTGGTGCTGGTTATGGGGCTGGTGCTGTTTTTGGGGTGCCCACCCCACCTGGCCATCACAGGCTAGGGACAGCGGGATGGGGACGGTGTTGGCAATGGGGCTGGAACTGGTTACAAGGCTCCTGTCACACCCGGCCACTGTTGAATGGGGACAGCGCTGGTTATGGGGACAGTGCTGGTTATGGGGCTGGTCCTGGTTGTGGGTGCCCATTCCATTTGGTCACCAGGGGATGGGGACAGTGTTGGCAAGGGCACTGTAGGTGGTCATAGGGATGGCACTGGTTATGGGGACACTGTCCCAGGCAACCACTGTGGAATGGGGACAAAGCCAGCTATGGGGCTGATGCTGGTTATGGGACACCCATCCTGATTGGTCACTATGGGATGGGGACAGCAGGATGGGGACAATGGTGGCTCTCGGGGACCTGATGCGCTTGACCCCTATGTAATGGGGACAGCACAGCTTTTGGAGTACCCATCCCACTCCACTGGGGTGGAGACAGTGGAATGGGGTTGGTGCTGATTATGGAGCTGGTGCCGGTTTTGGGGTACCCATCCCACTGGACCAGTTCAGGGTGGGATCAGCGGGATGGGGCTGGTGTTAGCAATGGGGCTGGCACTGGTTATGGGGCTCCTGTCCCACCTGGCCACTATGGAATGGGGACAACACTGGCAGGATGGGGTACCCATCCTGCTTGGCCACCACAGGATGGGAACAGTGGGATGGGGATGGTGTTGGCTGTGGGGGACCGGACCTGCTTGGCCACCATGGAATGGGGACAGCGTGGGTCATGGGGTGCCCATCCTGCTTGGACACTGTGGGTTGGGGGCATCTGAATGGGGATGGTGGTTGGTTATGGGGCTGGTGCCGGTTATTGGGCTGGTTTTGTCTATGAGGCTGAGGCTGGTAATGGAGCCAGCACTGTTTAAGGGGTTGGTGCTGGTTATGGAGCCAGCACTGGTTATGGGGTTGGTACTGGTTATGGGGTTGGTGCTGGTTATGGGGCTGGAGCTGGTTATGGGGCTGGGGCTGGTTATGGGATTGGTGCTGGTTGTGGGGCTGGTGCTGGTTGTGGGGCTGGGGGAGCAAAATCTCTGCTCAGCACTGGGGCACCCACCTTTCTCCTCTTCCTTCTCTTTGTCCTCCCCCTGGCTGAGGGCAGCAGGATGCAGGACAGATGGGGAGTGGGCAGACAGATGGATGAAGGGAGCATGGGGACAGCTGGGGGGCCAAGCAGGCAGAAGGGGGTGCTATGGGGTGGCAGGGGCCAGGGCTGTCCAGTGGCCCGTGGCCAGTGACTGGTGGCCAGGGGCCGGCAGGGGGAAGGTTGCCATGGCCGCGACTGTGGGGGCCCAGCTATGGCTGGACCTTTTGTTCCCCTCCTGGCTGCCCCTGCGCTTGCGGGGGGGAGGGGGCCCACAGCGGGCTCCCTGCCCCCACCCTTTGTGCCCTGGGCCCCCTGCTTTGTGTGGCCAGAGCAGGGACCCCAGCTAGGGGGAGCTGGGCGGTGATGGGGCCCATGTGGCTGGGGCAATGGACATCAGGCACGGCCTGTGACCCAGTTTCCTCCCTTGACCTGGGGGTGGCCATGGAGATGTTCCCCCACCTTGGGGTGACCCCCATCCCCCAGAAGCACCTCCTGGACACGCCTCAGCCCAAACGGTGCTGACAACTGATGGCACAACCCCCCTTATCTTACGACCCCCCTCCCACTAGCTTTGGAGACCTGTCAGTGGAGGCTGGGGTGCCCCTCCTCCCCAAATACACACACCAGGCCCTGTGTCTCCTGTCCTGAAATCAAGCAGTGGAGTCTATTGGAAACACAAACATTATGATGCTAGGACTCCCCCACTACTGCACTGCACCCTGAGCCTTCCCAGATTCACCCATCAGGCCCCCATAACAAGCCCCCAAGGGTATCAGGACCTCACTGGCACACACCAGCCTCCGCTCCCCCAGTACATGCAGTGGGTCCTGCCCCACCCTGCTCAGTGACACACAGAGAAGTGCCAGGACCACCTCTGGACAGCCCAGGGGGCTGGGGAAAGCAAAGGGGGTGCTAGGAATCCTGACTGCCTCCAACTTGGATGTCTGAGGTATGAGGGGGACATAGCATCCTATTATCCCCCCTCCCCTAGATCTGGAGGGTGGAGGCAACCAGGATGGGGTGGTGAAACTCCAAAACACCTCAGTGGGGTGGTGGGACCCCACAACACATCATCCAGATCCTTCTGATCTGGAGGGTGGGGGCATCCAAACGAGGGTACTGAGACCCCTATAACACCTCACCTCTGTGCAGAAATAGGGGTGGACGTAGCCACAAACCTCATGCGCCTCCCCCTACAAGGCCCCATCCATGGGTGGGGGTCTTACCAGAGACAGACACCCTCATGACGGCCTCAAGTGGACGGTTGTTGTCCAGGGCTGGGCTGAGGCGCAGGTCCCCACTGTGTGGGTCCAGCAGCACGAGATTGAGCTCATTGCCCTGCTCAAATGCATAAGTGAGGTGGTCAGAGACATCAGGGTCGTGGGCAGGGATGCGGCCGATGACACCCCCAGGGAAGCTGCCGGACCGGTTGGTGATGTAGTTGTTGAAGAGGATCTCGAAGTTCTTGAGCTGGGGGCTGTTGTCGTTGATGTCACGCAGACGCACATGGACAGTGGCCCGACTGACCAGTGGTGCCGAGGTCGCCTGGACCACCATGATGTATTCGGCCTTGGCCTCATAGTCCAGGTCAGCCAGGGCAGTGAGCTCTCCGGAGAAGATATCCAGCTGGAAGACCTCGGGGATGTTGCCCTCCACAATCTGGCACATGATCTGGGCATTGGTGCCCTCGTCGGGGTCAGTGGCGGTGATTCGGGCCACCACCAGCCCAATGGGGCTGTTCTCCTCCACAAAGATGTCAAACTCATCCTGCTCGAACACAGGTGGGTTGTCATTGACATCCAACACTGTCACCTGGATCTCCACTGGCGTCCGCCGGGCTGGGACCCCCTTATCCATAGCGAATGCCCGCAGGGAGTACAGCGGCATATTCTCCCGGTCCAGACGGCGCAAGGTGCGGACAATACCCGAGGTGGACTCAATGATGAAGTCACCATCACCATCATCTCCCCCTTGGAAGGTGTAGAAGACCCTGCCATTGAGCCCAGAGTCACGGTCAGTTGCAGAGACCTGGAGGACGCTGGTGAAGGCGGGGACATCCTCGTAGATGGATCCCTGGTAGGAATGGCGGAGGAACTGGGGTGCGTTGTCATTGACATCACTCACCAGGATCTCCAGGTAAGTTGTGTCGGATTTCTGTGGGATACCATTGTCCCGCGCCGTGATGGCCAAGGTGTAGGACACCTGGTCCTCATAGTCCAGCTCCATCTGGGTGGTGACAGCACCAGTCTCAGCGGCAATGCGGAACTGGGGAATGCTGTCCTCCATCAGGTAGGTGATGTGGGCGTTCTCCCCCGTGTCCTCATCCGTGGCGCTGATGACCACCACTGTTGTGCCCACTGGCCGGTCCTCGTTGATGTTGACGGTGTAGTGGGAGCTCTGGAAGACGGGTCGGTGGGTGTTGGCATCAGTGACATTGACGACCACCTGGGCAGTGTCCTGGCGGGTGCCATCAGAGGCAGCAATGGTGAGCAGGTACTGCCGCTCCAGCTTGTAGTCCAGGGGCAGGGCAAGGGAGAGGAGCCCACCACCGCTCTGGCTGGTGATGGAAAACCGGTTGCGGGTGTTGCCGCTGGAGATCTGGTATGTGATGACGCTGTTAGCATCACGGTCGACAGCAGAGACAGTCAGGACACTTGTGCCCACTGCCGCATCCTCGTTCAGGCGGGCGCCGTACTCCCGCTGGGTGAACTCAGGGCTGTTGTCATTGACATCCAGGACGGTGACACTGACACTGGCTGTGGAGGCCATTGGGGGGATGCCCTGGTCCTGCGCCTCCACCCCAAAACTGTAGAAGTCAACCACCTCCCGGTCCAGCTCAGAGGCCACCACGATCCACCCAGTGCTGTTGTTGATGGTGAAGGGGAAGCTGGTGCCAGTCTCCAGCAGGGTGTAAACCAACCGGCTGTTGTCACCTGAATCAGCATCAATGGCTTGTACATGGATGACGGAGTAGCCCACGGGGACATTCTCCAGCACGGTGGCCTGGAAGGGTGTGCTGACAAAGATGGGTGTGTTGTCATTGACATCCAACACCTGGATGGTAACCAAACCGCTGATGTTGGAGAGAGGCGGGCGGCCACCATCCTGTGCCCGGATCCGCAGGGTGAACTCCTTGGTGACCTCGTAGTCCAGGGGGGTAACAACATCCAACGTGCCTGTCTGCGCATCAATGTAGAAGTGCCCGCGGGTGTTGCCACTGACAATGCTGTAGTGCACCAGCGCATTGCTGCCTTTGTCACGGTCAGTGGCTGTCACCCGCAGAACTGCTGCATTGGGCACCACGTCCTCAGGGACCTGTGCCACGTAACGCCGCTCGCTGAACTGCGGCGCATTGTCATTGTCGTCCTCCACAGTGATGTGGACAGTGGCCGTGGCACTCCGGGGACCTGGATCCTGGCCCTGGTCTGTGGCCTCCACCAACAGCTCAAAGGCATCCACTGCTTCCCGGTCCACAGGGCCACGGGTGCGGATGACACCTGAGCGGGAGTCGATCTCAAAGACCTCGCTGGTGTCACCAGGATTGAGGAGGCGGTAGAGGATGTTGGCATTGGAACCAGTATCGCCATCAGTGGCCCGCACTGTCAGCACCTCATAGCCCACCTCCAGATTCTCTCGCACACTCTCCTGGTATTCTGGCTGCTCAAAAGCCGGGTCGTGGTCGTTGGCATCGCTCACCATCACTGTCAGTGTGGCCATGGCACTGCGCCGGGGTGTCCCATGGTCCACTGCTGTCACACGGAACACATGGGTGCTCTTGCTCTCACGGTCCAGTGGTGCAGCAGTTCTGATGGCACCAGTGACAGGGTCCACGGTGAAGAGGGCATCAGAGCGGCTGTCGAAGAGTGCAGCCATGGCGTAGCGCAGCTGGCCTGCCTCCCCCTCATCAGGGTCCTGCGCTGTCACCTGTGTCACCGGTGTGCCTGCTGGCCGGTTCTCCTCCACCGTGGCCTGGTAGCTGGAGGGCTGGAACTGAGGTGCTGTGTTGGGGCTGCGGCGGAGACGGTGGTGAGGTATGGGGGGCCTGGAAACCACTATGGTCTGGGACTCCCCAACATCTCCGGTGTTCACTGCATCCCCAGTGCCTCTGGTCTCCCTGAGGATGTTGGTGTTCCCAGCATGTCCAGTGTCCACAGTGTTCCTGGTGTCGCTGGGGACTTTCCCAGTCTCCCCACTACGTTCAGTACCCCTGCTGCTCCCAGTATCCCTGGGGACTTTCCAAGTTCTTCCAGCGTCTCTGGAGACTCTCCCAGTGTCCCCAGTAAGTTCAAAATTCCTGGTGCCCCTGGGGACCAGAGTGCTCCCAGTGCTCCCAACACCCCCAGTGCTCAGCATGTTCCCAGTGCTCCTGGTGTCCGTGGGGATTTTGGTATCCCCGGTGTGTCCAGTATTCCTGGCGCTCCTGGTGCCCCTGAGGACATGGGTGCTCCCAGTGTCTCCAGTTCCTCCAGTAACCCCGGTGCCTCCAGTATCCCGGGTGCCTCCAGCTTCCCTGGTGCTTCCAGCGCCCCCAGTGCCTCCAGCGTCCACAGTGCCTCCAGGCTTCCAGTTGTCTCCAGCATTCACGGTGCCTCCAGTGTCCCTGGTAACCCCGGTGCCGCTGATACCTCGGGACGCCGTAACGCCGCTGCCGGTGTCCCCAGTGGAAGAGCCGGTGCCCGGTGCGGTCCCATCGCTGC
>VZRO01000339.1:72694-83606 GCA_013397915.1 Daphoenositta chrysoptera
TCAGGGGCCGCGGGAGCCGCAGCCCAGCCCGAGGCACGGGGCGGTACCTGAACGCCTCCGATACAGGCGCCGACGATGGGGCGGTGGTGGGAGCTGGAGCAGCGGGGGCATCCCTCGGCCGTCACCCACAGGAAATGGAAGGTGCAGCCGTCGCAGGTTCCCTCGGGGCATTTGCTGGGGAGGGACAAAAAGGGGGGGGCTCAGGTGGCGGTGACACCCCAAAGTGGGGAATACAGCCAAGGTGACACCCCAAGGTGAGGACACCGTGCCAGCCGTATCCCCAAAGTGAAGCACCCCAAGGAAGTGCCTACACATGACAGCAGGAGACCTTGGGGGTCCCCAAACTTCCCCCGGGATCTCCTTTGTTCCACTGCCAACTTGAGTACACGCAGGGCGCCAGTGACACAGCCAGGATGACACCTCAGGGTGAGGGGCTCCGACACTGTCAGTGGCGTCCCCAAAGCAAAGCACCTCAGGGACATGCCCACCCATGACAGCAGGAGATGTTTGGGTCACCCAAATCCCCCCTCGGGGTCCCCAGTGTCCCCTCCCCACCTGGGGACAGCCAGGGTGCCGGTGCCGAGGTGCAGGGGGTCACAGCGTAGGCGAATGGTGGTGGCCCGGCCACCACTGCAGGGCTGTGTCATGTCGTTGGACCTGCCAGGGAACATGGTGGGTCAGGAGGACAGTGGGGGCACTTGTGTGGGTGTCACCCTCCTGTCACCTGCCTGCACCTGAAGAAGAAGATGATGTCAGGCAGGTCAGGGTGGCCGGGGGGGAAGAGCTCTGGGGGAGACACGATGCCGTCCAGCATGGAGCTGGTGGTGACACCTGCGGGAAGAGAGGGGTGTCTCCAGTCCCACGGGGGTGTGTCCCAGTCCCAGTCCCAGTGTCCTAGTGCCACCAGAGTGTCCCAGTCCCACCAGAGAATCTCAGCCCTACCAGGACAAGTCACACCATGGTGTCCCAGTCCTACTGAGGAGTCCCAGTCCCACTGAGGTGTCCCAGTACCACCGGTGTGTCCCATTCCCTCTGCAGTGTATCCCAATCCCAGCGAGGTATACCAGTGACAATGGCCCAGTCCCAAACAAGGTGCCCCTGTAGTGTCCCAGTCCCACCAGGGTGTATTCCAGTCCCAGTGGGGTGTCCCTGTGCCACCCGGGTATCCCAGTGCTGCTGAAATGTCCTAGTGCCAGTGCCCCAGTCCCAGCAGATTGTCCCAGTCCCACCAGGGTATCCCACTCCCAGTGCCACTGGAGTGTCCCAGTCCCACCAGGGTGTCCTGCTACCTGTCCCACGCATGTGTCTGAGTCCCACTGAGGCATCCCAGTGCCACTGGGGTAGGCTACTCCCTGTCTCACACGTGTCCCAGTGCCGCTGAGATGTCCTGGTCCCTGTCCCACCAGGGCGTCACAGTCTCAACTAGGTGTCCCACTCTCAGTGTCACCAGGGTGTCCCAGTCCCTGTCCTACACATGTGTCCCAGTCCCAATGGGGTGTCCCAGTGCTGGTGTCCTGGTGCCACCAAGATGTTCCAGTGTTTGTCTTGCCCATGTGTCTCAGTGACCCTGGGGTGTCCCAGTGCCCCCTCACCCAGCAGGTGGTCGCCCAGGCTGACAGGCTGAGAAGACACAGCTGCGTGGGCACCGGTGATGTCAGGGGGCACCAGAATGGCCTGGCACACATAAGAGGTGACCACACGGGCGGGGCCCCCCCGACCTGCTGTCACATTGTCAGTACATGAGGCCATCTTCCTGCCCTGTGGAGACACACATGACACATGTGCAAGGGGTGGGAATGTGTGTGCAAGGGACAGGCGTTGGTGTGTGCAGGGCTGCAAGTGTGCAGGTGTGGCTGCACAACTGTACAGATGTGTGACTGTGCACACAAGACTGCACAAGTGCGTGTGTGTGTGTGCAGGCATGACTGCATGTACGCCTGTGTTTGCACACCTACGTGTGTGAATGTGTGTTTGCATACATGCCCTTGTGCTTGCATAACTACAAGCACATGTGCACATGTGCCCATGTCTGCCCACCTGCATGCTCCTGTCCCTGGTGTGTGCCTGTGTTCGCCCATCCACATGCCCGTGTGTGTGTGCTCCCAAGCCCTCCTGCCCGTGTGTGCCCAAGTGTGCCCACATGTGTTCCTGTGCTCATCCTCCTGAGTGCCCACCCGTGTGCCCATGTTTGCACTCATGTGCTCGTGCCCACCCACTTGCATTGCCCACCTGTGTGCCCATGTCTGCAATCATGTGCCCATGTGCGCACACACACCCCCATGTGTGCTCATGTTTGCACTTGTGTACCCGGGACCACCTACCCATGTGCCCAGGTGTGTTCCCATACATGCACGCGTGTTCCCGTGCCCTCCTGTCTGTGTGTGCCCACATGTGCATCTGCATTCCTGTGCCCGAGTTTGTACCTGTGTGCCCGTGCCCACTCATCTGCCTTCCCAGGTGTGTTCCCATGTCTGCATGCATGTTTCCACGGCCTCCTGCCCGTGTGCCCACTCTCCAGAGTGCCCACCCATGTGCCCATGGTTGCACTTGAGTGCCCACGCCCACCCTCTGCATGCCCGGGCGTGTTCCCACGTGTGCACATGTGTTTGCCCGCACGGGTCTCACCTGGTGCCCGCAGGGGCTGAGGCGGAAGTGGTGGCTGTAGCGCAGCCCCTTGGGGGTGAAGCTGGGGCTGGTGCCCACCCCGGCACCCATGCCCAGTGCCGGAAACTCAAAGTGCAGCATCCGGCCTGGCAGCACCAGTGCCAGGCTGCAGTTGTTGTAGCATAGCGATCTCATCTGGGAACAGGGACAGGAACAGGGGGCTCAGGGACAGCCATGGCACCCACTGGGGACAGCCTTGTGGAGACGGTGGAGAGCTGGCACCACCCCTCAGAGACAGCAGGGCTATGGTGGCATCCACTAGGGTCACTCACTGCCACCCACCAGTGTCAGATACTGTCACCCATCTGGGGTGGCTGGGAGGGGCTGGTGTCATCTCACTGGGGACAGCTGGGGGGCTGGCATTACCCACCCAGTATTAGACACCGTCACCCACCCAGGATGGCCACAGGGCTGGTGTCACCTCCCTGGAGATGGCTAAGGGCAGGCATCACCCAGCCAGGGTCAGACACTCTCACCCACACTGCCACCATCCTGTCACCCACCCAGAATGGCTGTAAGGGGCTGGTGTCACCTCCCTGGGGACACAATGTCATACACCCAGGATGACTGGGGAGGCTGGTGTCACCCACCTGTAATGGTGTCAGCCTCCTGGTGCTGGCCAATGCTACTATCCGGGACATCTTGGGTGTGGGGGAGGCTGGTGTCACTCCTCTGGGGCCCATTGACATCACCCATAGGGACACTTAAGGACACTTGGACCCCCTGCCACCCCCAGTCACCTGGTTGCTGCGTGTGCCGGGGCCGCAGGGGTGGCAGGTGTGTGTCCCGTCAGAAGGGTGACCCCGCAGGTAGGTGCCAGGCGGGCAGGGCTGGCAGGTGCCTGAGCCAGGGTCCACAGCACTGCCAGGGGAACATGGGGCGCAGGACCCGGTGGGCTGTGGGGCACAGCGGCGGCAAAAGGAGGCCACCCCCCCCTGCACGTTGGTGACGTTGATGCTGTACAGCTTGGCCACATCACTGGTGAACCGTCGGCCCTGGTACCGAGAGCACTATCACCATCACCCCCCGACCCCCACTGGTCCCCCAAAGTGGGGGTCCTCCAGCCCTCCCAAAGCAGGGCCCCCGTCCCTCACCGCCTCGTGGTAGGGGGTGCGCTGGAAGGCCCAGGTGAAGCTCATGGTCGCATTCTTCTCCACCACGTAGGTGTAGGACTGTTTCCCTGTGGAGCCTGTCCACGTCTCCACCGGAGTGTTGGTGCGGGAGTTGACACCCTGTGGGGACAGAGGGATGGTGGCACTGCCCAAATTCACTGTGTCCCCCCCCCAAACTGCTGTGTCCCCCCACTCACCACCATAAAGTAGAGTTCACAGCCAACGCTGCACAGTGTCTCGAAGACGAAGGTGATCCTGGCCACCTCCCTGCTCTCTGTGTCCTCCAGCACTGGGCTCGGAGGGCTGGGGACAGTGTGGGGACACTGCTAGCTCTGCCCCATGGCTGTGTCCCCCCTGCTCCCTGAGGACACCCTGGTGGTGGTCCCCACCTCACCTGAAGCCAGGGACGACCAGCGTGAGGATCATGAAGTCACTGTCAGAGGCTCCAGCTGCTGTGTAAATGTAGTCCCCGGCTACTTCCCAGCCTTCAGGGATGGAGTGAAGCTTAGAGGGATCCCTGGCAGTCCCCCGGGAGGGGGCAGGGAAGGGACAGCCCTCTCCCACTACCTGCAATGCCCTTGTACTCGAAGTTGATGCCGCTGAGCACAGTGGTCTCCATGTTGGGGGGCAGCACGTTCCACCACTTGTACTCCAAGCCCAGCGCCGGCTCTGTGCCCGCTGGGCAGCTAAGGCAGGCTGGGGATAGGAGGCAACAGCCCTGCACAGGAGGGGGGGCACCCACTTCCCCCTCTGTCAGCTTGGGGTGCCCTACTTATCCTCTGAGGCCAGTGATGGGTACAAGAGGAGATAGCCCTGCACTAGGGTGGTACCACATTCCCCTCCCTGCAGCTTGGGGTGCCCTGGTAACCACCCCTTTGGGGACAATGATGGAGACAGGAGAGGACAGCTCTGTATTGAGGTGGCACCCACCTTCCCTTGGCAGCTCCAGGGACCCCAGTTACTTCTTGGGGACAATAACTGGGATGTTCTTACTGGATACATAGGGACAGCCTGCACCAGGGTGGTACCACCTTCCTCTCTGTCAGCTTGGGGTGCCGTGGTCACCCCTTAGGAAAAATGATGGGGACAGGATGGGACAACCCTGCACTGAGGTGGCACTCACCTCCCCCTGGCAGCCCCAGGGACCCCAGTTACTCCTTAGGGACAATGATGGAGGTGTCCTTATTGGAGCCATGGGGACAGGGGGGGACAACCCTGCACCAGAGTGGCACCCACCTTTCCCCGGCAGCTGGGGGTGCCCCAGTCACGCTTTGGGGACGATGACGGGGCCGCCTTACCAGAGCCGTTGGAGTAGGAGCCGTAGGGACAGGGCTGGCAGGTGCTGCCGTTGCCTTTGGCGAAGCCAGGGTTGCAGGGGGGGCACCGGGTCTTGACCCCCGAGGGTGGCAAACGGGCCGCCTGCGGCAGCTCCTCGCTGCAGATCTTGGGCTCTGCCCACTTGTACATCAGCTGGGTCTGCCGGGGGAGCAGGTGAGCCGGGGGAACACACCGGGGAACAGGGGGACCACCCCGGGGTGTCCCCGCATTACCTCCCCGCCGGCGTCACAGGCCGTGTGGGTGTAGAAGAAATCCTTGTCCGTGCAGGGGGGGCGCGGCTTGCAGGACCCCGAGCCGGGCTCTGCCGATGGCGAACACGGCGGGTGAGCCAGCACGGCCCGGGGACCCCAGCGCTGTTCCCACCTCACGGGGTGTCCTTGTCTTCCCTCCCAGCCAAGGAGGTAGTGGGTGCTCCCTACTCCCCACATCACCTCTCCCTTCTCCAAGGACACCCCGACAGGGAAGAGTGGAGGGACACAGGGATCCCTAAGGGTGTCAGCCCTGGGTGGGAGGGCCCTCAGTGGAGGCATCGGGCTCGCAAGGGTACTCCAACACTGTCCCCACCTTGCGGGGTGTCCTTGTCTCCCCACTCACCATGGGAAAACGGGTCCTCCCTGTCCCTATCATCACCTCTCCCTCCCGCAGGGCAACCCCTGCAGTGCAAAGTGAGGGAACAAAGGGAATCCTAAGGCTCGTGGGTAGGGACCTCCTTGTCTTCTCTCACTTGAGTAGGCATCAAGCTCACAAGGGGACCCCAATGCTGTCCTTACCACATGGGGTGTCCATGTCCCCACTCCCAACCAAGGGATAGCAGGTCATCCCTGTCTCCCGCACCATCTTCCCCAGGGGCACCCCCACAGTGGGGGAAGAAGGGGACCCCTAAGGGTAGCAGCTCTGGGTGAGGGACACTTGGGTGTCTTCTCTCACCGGTGGAGGTGTCAGATTCGTGAAGGGACCCCAACACTGTCCCCACCTTGTGGGGTGTCCATGCCCCAACTCACCATGGAAGAACAGGTCCTCCCTGCTCCCCACATCACTTCTCCCTCCCCCAGGGCCACCCCTGCAGTGCAGAGTGCGGGAACAAAGGGACCCCTAAGGGTGTTCCCTCTCACCAGCATAGGTGTTAGGTTTGTGAGGGGTCCCAACATTGTCCCAGCCAGGGGATGTCAGGTCACCCCTGCTCCCCACATCACCCCTCCCTTTCCCAGGGGCACATACTACAGGGACAGCTCTGGGAGGGGGGACCCCCGGTGTCCCTTCTCACCGGCGTAGGTGTCGGGGTCGCAGGGCTGGCAGGCGGTGGCCCCTTTGCCGGAGAAGGTGTCGGCGGGACAGGGCTGGCAGGCGGTTGAGCCGGCGGCGGGGGTGAAGGTGCCGGGTTTGCAAGGGAAGCATTCGGAGGTGAAAGCCACCCCTGGGAGCAGGAGAGGGCTCAGGTAGCGGGGAGGGGGGGGCGCGACCCCTGAGACTCCCCTTTCTGCCCCCACCCACCTGTAATGCCGATGTTCCTCACCAGCACCGGTTTAGGCACCTTGGACCAAACGGAGAAGGCGGTGGTCCGCCAGTACAGCACGTTGTTCCCGCTACTCAGCTCCACCTGGGAGAGGAATCCCACGGGACTGGGTAATCCCACTGCCAGGGATGGGTTTGCCACCATGGGTGGGGGTCCCGCTGCCGAGGAGGGGGCTGGAACCAGTGGAGGAGGGTGTGTAGCACCCCCGTCTGTCACCACCCACCGCCCTCTCTGCAGCTTCATGGAGGATCTTCTTCCCAGGGGAGGGACAAGAGACGCAGGGCCAGCACCGAGAGACCTCCTCCCCGTGTCACCTCCCTCCGGACACTCACACTGTGGAATTCCCAGCCCTTCTCTGTCGTCCGCATCCAGCGGGACTCCTCCACCGTGGGCTGGCACTGGTCGTTCTGCACCTGCAGGGAGTGTCAGGGACCCCATGTTCACAGGGACCCTGCAAGTCCCCAGGGCCCCACCCCCCATGCTCCCAGGGACTCTCCCATATTCCTAGGGACCCCTCCTCATGTCTTTATGAACCACTGCCATGTCCCCAGGGGCTCCCCTCATGTCACCAGGGCCCACTCTCACGTCCCCAGGGACCCCTCCATGTCCACAAGGACCCCCACCATGTCCCCAGGGACCCCTCCCACATACCCAGGGTCCCCTTCCCCATGTCTCTAGAGACCCCTGTCACAGAGATCTAGAGACCCAGAGATCCCTGCAGGGACTCCTCCCATGTCCCCAGGAACCCCTGCCATGTCTCCAGGAACACACATTATGTTCTCAGGGACTCCTCCCATGTCTCTAGGAACAAACATCATGTCCCCAGGGACCCCTAAGGAGTCCCCAGGGACCCACTCAGGTCACAAGGGACTTCCCCCATGTCCCTAGGGACCCCTTCATGCCATCAAGGACCCCCTCCCATAACCCCATTGACCCCTCCATGTCCCAAGAGACCCCTCCCATGCCCCCCAGGACCCTCCTGTGTCCCCGGGGACCCACCCCCTCCACCCCTGCCCCTTGTCACCCACGAAGAACTCGAAGACGATGCTGCTGTCAGGGTAGATGTACTCGAAGGTGACAGTCCCCGACTGCTTGAGGCTCACAGCATACATGAGGGTGGCCGTGCACTCATCCGTGTTGGAGGCCACGTAGTCCCCCAGTGGCACCCACGTTGACCTGGGACGAGTGACATGGCCCCGGGGACCCTGTCACCGCTCTCAACCCCGCAGCAGGCACGACAGGGATTGTAGGGACAGCTGTGAGGGTCCCCAGGAAGCAGGGGGGAAATGGGTGGCACAGGGGCTTGAGGACAGCTTGGGGACATGGCAAGGTGTGGTGGCTAGACACATATTCCTGGGGAGAATCGCCTGGGCTGCTGAGAGCCATGTGGACTGCAAGGAGAGGAGAGTGGGGTTACCCTGTTCTGGGAATGTGGCTGGATGAGGAACATTCTGCTGGGAGTAGGGAATGGCTGAGAGGGGCATCAATGGGGCAATGCAGTGGTGCCAGTAAAACCAAGGGTTTAGTGGTTGTTGGTACAGCTGGGAGGGTTTCATGGGTGTTGGTACAATCAAGAGGATTCAGAGGCTTCCAGTACAATTGGGATAGTTTGGTGGTTGTTGGTATAACCAGGGGGGTTTGGTGGCTGTTGGTACAACTGGAAGGATACAGAGGCTGCTGGTACAACGGGGAGGGCTCAGTGGTGTGGTACAACCAGGAGGGTCTGGTGGCTATCAATACATCTGGGAGGGTTTCATGGTTGCTGGTACAATTGGGAGGGCTCAGAGGCTCTGGTAAAACCAGCAGGGTTTGGTGGCTGCTGGTACAACCAAGAGGGTGCAGTGGTTGTTGGTACAGCCAGGAAGGTTTAGAGGCTGCTGGTACAACAGCAACAGGTGGGAAGTTCAGTGGCTGTGGAACAACTGGGAGGGCTTGGCAGCTGTTGGTACAACTGAGAGGCCTTGATGACTGTGGTACAACTAGGAGGGTTTGGTGGCTGCCAGTAAAATCAAAAAAGCTCAGAGGCTGCCAGTGAGGATCAAAAAGCTGTGGTGGTAAATGAAGGCACTGGCTGGTGGCACAGGGGTGTGGAGACCCCCATGGGTGCTGTGGGGACCCCCACAGGTGCTGTGGGGACCTCCACAGGTGCTCTCTCTCCGAGGAGTGGTGATGGGGGTCCCATGAAGTGGGGGTCCTGCCACTGCTGGTGGGTGTTCCCTGGTGGGTGCCCCTATGGTGCCCTGCTAGTGTCACCTCTCAAGGCAGGATGACAGAAGGGGATGGGGTGTTGGGGCAACAGGGTGCTATGGATGCACAGGGGTGTCACAGCACCCATCCTGCTTGCTGTGCCCCACACTCAGTCCTGATGTGCCAGGTGCCCCTGTGCTGGTGTCACAGCCAGTGACAGTGACTCACGCTGTGCAGTTCTCTGCTGCATCGCCAAAGCCGTCATCCACCTCCAAGTTGGTGGCCACATTGGCGAAGCCATGGGGCACCTCGTCCCACTCATCGAAGCGGACGCCAGTGCCCAGCGAGTAGGTGCCCGCAGCGCAGGGCCGGCACATCTGCGCCTGCATCTCCAGGAACTCACCCGCCTTGCAGGAGAATGCTGCCAATGGAGACAGGGGGGCATGGGGCATGGAGGGTCACTCCCCGATCCCCCTGGTGCTGCTACAGCCTCATCACCCTCAGCTCCGCATTTACAAGTGCTCCCAGCTGGTGGAGGTGCTGAGATCCTGCATTCTGACTATTCCACAAAGGCAACCCCCATCCATGACTTTTGGGACCTGACACCCAGCTCTGCCCAATCCAGGCAGGATATAACCCTCTGCCATGGAGCTGGGGCACCCCCAAGGTTTGGGGGCGTGTGTTTGGGATTCCCATCCTGCTCATCCAATCCTTGTGAGTGAGTTTGTGTGAGGGGGATTCTCATCTCGCTTATCCCATCCTGGTGCATGTTGCGGTGGGGAGATTTCCATCCTAGTGTGTGTGGTGGGATTCCTATGGCTCTCATTTCAATTGGTGACTCTGTGTGTGATTCCCATCCCATCCCCATGCATGTGTGTGTGTGATTTCCACCCCTCCTACCCCATCCTAGTGCCTGTATGTGGGAGATTCCCATCCCATCCTATCCCAGTATGTGTGTGGGATTTCCATCTCTCTCATCGTGGTGAGTGAATTTGTGTGAGGGGGATTCTCATCTCGCTCATCCTGTCCTGGTTCATGTGTGCGATTAGGGGATTTCCATCCCAGTGTGTGTGTGATTCCCATCCCTCTCATCCCATTCCATCCTATCCATGTGTGCATGTGATTCCCATCTGTCTCATTCCATCCCAATGCCTGTGTGTGATTCCCATCCCTCTCATCCCATCCCAGTGCCTGTGTATGTGATTCCCATCCCATGCTATCCTGGTGTGGTGTGGGATTCCCATCCCTCTCATCCCATCCCAGGGAGTCTGTGTGTGTGATTCCTATTCCATTCCATCCCAGTGTTTGTAGTTCCTCTGCCATCCCATCCCAGGGGGATTTCCATCCCGCTGATCCCATTCCATCCCTCCCGTTGCTGCACCGGAGCCGACAACGGCTGTGCTTGTCTCCCTGCTCTCTCCCTCTCCTCGCTCTCATTTCCCTCCCCTGTCATTCCCGCCCTCCAAACCTGACCCCATCCCCTTCCTGGTGGGAATCTCACAGCACTCAGTGCCCCTGACAGGGTCGGGCAGGCCGGTGCAGAGTCCAGGCGTGTGTGGCACAGCCACCCTCCAGCGCGAGCCTGAGCTGTCACATGCTGTGTACTCGTAGTGGTACTCAGACTGCAGGAGACAGAGAGGGAACATGAGGGGGAGCTGCACCCCGAGACTCCCCGGGCTGCCCCCACACCCTGTGCCCCCCAAGAGGGGCTAGGCCTGGTCCCTGGGTCCAGCTGTGCCTTGAAGGGATGGTTTTGAGTTAAGGTGTGGCAATGTCCCGTGGTGCCCAGGGCCCGGTAAAGGGGGCTTGGGAGGGTGCTCACAGTGGGGGAGTATTGTGGCNACTCCCCCACCCCCCACCCCTGGATATGTTCCCTCAGAGAGTGCTGTGGGGTCACCGAGGATCTCCCTGACAGCCCACAGGATGAGACAGCCTCGGAGCAGCGACAGCCCTGCACCCCCTCCCCGGGGTGGGGATGAACCCCTGCGCCCCTCCATATTCCCAGGAGCACATGGCGCTGCCATGGCCCTCGGTGTGCCTTGGCGTGGCCGTGACACACTTCGCTCATCAAACAGCCACGGCACAACCCGGACAGGGC
>VZRO01000339.1:114874-141543 GCA_013397915.1 Daphoenositta chrysoptera
GCTGCGCTAACGGCGCCCCCTGCCGGGCCGCCCGCGCCCCCGGGAGCTGCACTGCTCCGGTCCGCCCGGCGCCCCATGGCTCTAGGTGACTCCGCCGGTGTTCGGGTGATGCCCCTGGTGCTCCTACCCCGGGGCCAGCCGGATGCTCGGTGTGGGATGTCCCAATGGCCCCGCGGTGCCCGGTTGAGATCCCGCGTTAGCAAGGGCCGCC
This sequence comes from Daphoenositta chrysoptera, assembly GCA_013397915.1. Lineage (NCBI taxonomy): Eukaryota > Metazoa > Chordata > Aves > Passeriformes > Daphoenositta > Daphoenositta chrysoptera. Next base: position 115,086 of record VZRO01000339.1, read on the forward strand.
CCAAGGGGCAGGAGCGCGGGGGCAAGGGGCGTGGGGACTCCCCGGTATGGATGCCGCTCCTCCCGCTGGGCCCAGGCCCCTGCGCAGCTGCAGAAATGCCCCCAAAACGGCGTTCGGCTGGCACCAGGAGTCGTCTCTCAGCCACACACGTGGGTGTCCCAGAACAGGGGGAGCCTCCTAGGGAACACCCGGGTGCTGCTGCACCCCCAAACCGGCCCCGGCCCCGTGGTGCCAGGGGGGAGAGCAGTTCTGGGTGACCCCGGGGTTCTGGGGTGACCCTGGGGCGACCCAGGCAGTTGGGATGCCCAGTTTTGGGGTCACCCCGGGGTTTTGGGGTGACCCTGAGGCAACCCCAGGGTGCCCAGTTCTGGGTGGCCTCAAAGGGTTTTGGGGTGTCTGCATGGCTCTGGGTGCCTAGTTGTCTGTGTCCAGCAGCAGTGGGGTGCCCCATTTGGGGGGGGGGGCTTGGGTGTCCCATTTGCAGGGTCCTGGGTGCCCCATTTCGGGGTGTTCTGGGTGGGCGGGTGACCAGGGGCACCCAGGTTGGTGTGTCCAGGTGGTCCCAGGTGCCCAATTCAGGGCGGGCTGTGGCTGTGTAAGAGGGAAGAGCTGCCCCCGGCCGAGCTTGCTGAGCCCATTCCCAGACACCCCCTGCACCCCAGTCTGTGGGTGTGGAGCTGTCCGGAGGCACAGGAAGCGTCAGGTGAGCTTTATTGCTGATGCAGTGGCCGCAGTCATACAAATCGTGATCAAGGCGTCACGACAGGAAGGATGGGCATCACATGACCCCAAAACCCACTACCCTCCTTGAGCCAGTGCTTTCCCTACTTATCCTGGGGTGGATTTGGTTTCCATGCTCTGAGGGTTCTGGGGGTCCCCCAGCAGTGCTGTGGGTGCGTAAAAGATGCCCTGAGCTCCTGGCCCCAGCCTGGCTCCCCATGTCCCTCCACTTCCATGCCCCCTCTCTCCCTGGCTGCTCCCTTCTCTGACCCTCCCATTCCTCCTGATGTCTAGCCTAAACCCCCAACTCTTTAGCCACTGCTGTGCCTGAATCCCAAAACTCTGCTGGCCACCCAGAGACCGTGTGGTGATGTGATGATAGTCTGGGTGTCCCCTGCTCCCCCTCAAGGTTGGGGGTGCTCCCGCTTACCCCAGGTTGGACCCTGGACAGAGGGTGCCAAACACCTTCATTGTGCTCTAAGGGGGGATTTCCAGAAGGATCAGCTCTGCAGACCCATGCTCTGTTCTTGGCATCTCTGGCGAGGCACAGTGCTGGCAGAAGAGCAAGCTTGAAGGCTTCACAAACATCAAAAATAAATACAACATCCGCCATCATGTCCTGCTGGGCCTGGCCCGTCCTCCGTGTCCCAGAGAGATCCCTGCTTCTTGGCGTCGGTCACTGCAGGTTCCAAAGGGCTTGTCATGGAAACAGTCATGAGAAAGGTGAGTGTCTGGGGGTCTGCCATGGGCTGCAGGGGAAAAATCCTCCCGCTCCCTACTGCAGCAGCTTTGGCAACTCCACCTGCAGGGAAGGACACCCCATTACTGGGAGAGCAATGGGAGGGGCTACAGGAATGTCCCTGACGTGGTCCAGGGACATCCAGGGCAGGGTTAGATGGGATGTTGGGAAGGAATCCTTCCCTGTGAGGGTCACAGGGAAGAATTGAGGATGGGGAGGCCCTGGCACAGGGTGCCCAGAGAAGCTGTGGGTGCCCCATGCCTGCAAGTGTTCAAGGCCAGGTTGGATGGGGCTTGGAGCAACCTGGGCTAGTGGAAGGTGTCCTTGCCCATGGCAGGAAAGAGATGGTCTCTAAGGTCTCTTCCAACCCAAACCATTAAATGACCTCTTTCTCTTGGCCAGGCTGGCTGTTCCCACACTCCAGCCCATGGACAGCCCAGCAGGGACACAAACCACCTGGAGTGTGTGAGAGGTTTCAAGGCTCCATGCTGGGACCAGCATTGGAGATGCAGCCTCTCCAGCCATCCTGGGGCCACCTCCCACTCCAGGGGTGTGGGCTTAGCCACAACAACAAGATATCAAGAGCACAGTGAGTTATAAGTTATGGGTGGCTTCTTCTTTGTGTCCCAACCCCTGGATCCTGGTGGATCTGCCAAACACAGGAGCTCTGCCAAGGGATGGATCTGCTGACCCCATTTGCTCTGCAGGGATGGTGTTAAAGGATGGATCTTCCTTCCCCTGGCAAAGGGCTGGATCTGCCCCTGTGCAGGCGTTGGGAGCATGGACACCCTTCTCCAGAGAAGGACACTGCCAGAGTGACAATGGCAATAACCTCATGCCCCAGCCCCCAGGCCCTCCCTCCAGGTGGGCCCCACCTGGTCCTGCACTTGCCTTCTTGAGCTGTTTGAGGTTGCTGGAACGAATGGCTGCCAGGAGCTGGTCCCGAGAGTTCTTCTCCTGGACTGGCAGCGCCCGGTCTCCCAACTTCCTCTGTGTGGCTGGCGAGAGTGAGTTCTTCAGGTTCTCATTGATCATCAGTGGTGGGGCGAGCGGGGGAGGAGGTGGGGGTGGTGTGGTGGGTGCCCCCCCTTTCTTGGGAGAGCTTTTGGGGGAAGCCTTGGGGGATGGCTGTGGGGATGCCTTGGAGGACCCCTTTGGTAGTGCTCCGGGCTTGGGCACCTCCAGGAGGTCTTTCTTCTCCCCCCGTTCCTGTGCCAGTTTCTGCTCCTGGAGGCGTTTCTGCCTCTGCCTGTCCATGTTTCGGCTCAGCAGGTTGGTGACGGTCATGCGTGGCCCAGCCAGCTCAAAGTGGTAGCCCAGCTTCAGGAGCGTGGTGTTCTCCTTCAGGAGCTTGGCGATCTCCATCTCTGTCTTTCCCCCACAGATGTGCCGCTGGTTGTGGAAACGTAGCTCCGTCAGTGTGTTGTTCTGCAGCAGTGCCCGGAAAATGGCCAGGATACCCTTGCCTGTGATGTGGTTGGAGTCCAAGTTGATGCTTGTCAGCACCTTGTTGGACTTGAGCATTATGGCAATGGCAAAAGCCACATGGTCATCAGCACGGGTGTTAGCCAGGGCAAACACCTTGACCACAGTGTTGAACTCCAGGGCCTCGGTGAAGCGCACCAGGGTCTCGTTGTTGATGCAGTCTGAGTTGTTCACGTTGACCTCGGTCACGTCAGCATCGTTGTTCTTCACCTTCTCGATGAGCTCATCAAAAATGCTGGAGGCTTCATCCTCCTTGGCTTGATCTGCGGAGCTGCTGGAGGAAGGCTTGGAAGAGCTGCTCCCGGCTCCTGCCTTGGCATCCTGCTTCTCCTCCACCTTTTCTGCCTTTTCTGGCTCTGCCTGGGATTTATCCTTCTCATCTGCCTTGGATTTTTTCACAGCTGAACCCTTTTCCTCTTCTTTTTTATCTTTTTCTTTCTTGCCTTCCCCTCTTATGTCTTTTTCTGCCTGTTTCTTTGATTCTGAACTCTTCTCCTCCTTTTTGTCCTTCCCTGTGTCTTCTGATGTTGAATCCTTTTCTTCTTGCTTTTTTTCCTTCTCTGTCTCCTCCTTTGCTTCTGAGACCTTCTCTTCTTCCTTTTTATCCTTCACTGCATCCTTTTTTTTTAAATCTGAGCCCTTCTCTTCCTCCTTTTTATCCTTCTTCAACTCTGAGCTCTTCTCTTCCTCCTTTTTGTCCTTCCCTGAGTCCTTCTTCAACACTGAACCCTTCTCTTCCTCCTTCTTGTCCTTCCCCATCAGCTTTTTCTCCATGGCCTTGACTTTATTGTTCATGGCTTTGTTCTCTTTGCTCTTGGTCTCAGTCTCAGCTTTACCTTTCAGGTCCATTTTCTGAACACTTTCTTCCTTTTTAGAGTCTTTCCCCACTTTAGTATCTTGTTTCTGGGCCAGGTCTTTGGAAGGAGGTTCCTTTCCTTTTTCTTCTTCATTTTTGTCTCCTTTATTCTTGCTCAACCTGCTTTCCTAGTGAGAGAAAAACACCTGGGAATTACAGAGACAGGTGCCTCTGATCTACAGACTCCCCACCCCAGTCTCACTGTCACCGACCTCTGTCACATGGGAACATCCTGCAGCCTGTGGCTGGCCTTTGGAAGAGGAATGTTTGGCCCAGCCGAGGTCCCAGCTCCAAGGAAGGGTTCAGCATCTGAGTGTCTTGCATGTAGGCAGAGCCTGCAGGACCCAGGGGTGATGAGGTCCTGCTGCAGCTCTCCAAGGCAGCTCTGCTCTCCTTCTGCCTCCAGCCCCTTCCCAAAGGGCTCGGAGGTCTGCATGACACCCTCCTTAACAGGCCATAAAGAAGCTGCAGGAGGAACCTCCTCTCATACCCCCTACAAGTTATCATTTTTTAATAATTTTTCTAACTAGGGATGGAGGTAGTGCCTGTGAGCCCCAGGTGCTTTCCCACCTTTCCTAAATGGTTTCCAGCTGGATGCTTGGTGGCTTTTCACAGTCTGTAGCCCAACACTTCCCACACTGTCCTGGATGTGTGTGCAAGGAGGGGAGCACCCACAGCAGTGTCCCAAGTGACCCAGCAGTCACTCCAGCCCTGGGCTCTCCAAAACCATTCTCCTTTCAACAGCAGTTTGCACTTTTGAGCAGAAAACCGAGGAAATGGGAGCGTGGCATTTATTGCTTTCTCATGCATGAGGTTCTCCCAGCACATCTGCTCCCACTGTCCAAAGACATCATAAGAGGGAAGGGCTTAACCTGGAGAGTGGGGGAAGGTCAGAAGGAAGTTTTGGTCATTTTTACAAGCACCTGACCCTTGGCACAGCCTGTCCTGGGCATTGCTGCTGGCCACAACCAGCTCCAGCAGGTTGGGGACACAGCCAATACCTTGTTGCAGCCTTCACCCAAGGCTGAAGGGGTGGGAGGGGTCTCCATCAGCACTGGTACGACCTTTGATACGGTTCTCATCCTTCTTGCTAAACTGCCAGAGGGCAGGGATAGATGGGATATTGGGAGGAAATCCTTCCCTGTGAGGGTGCTGAGGCCCTGGCACAGGGTGCCCAGAGCAGCTGTGGCTGCCCCTGGATCCCTGGCAGTGTCCCAGGCCAGGTTGGATGGGGCTTGGAGCAACCTGGGCTAGTGGAAGCCCCCATGGCAGGGGGCTGGAACAAGATGAACTTTAAGATTCCTCCCAACCTAAACAAGTGTGGGACTCCATGACATGAAACACATCCATTCCCAAGGGAGACGAGCCAATGCTACAGGTGGCTGAAGGCAGATAATTTGACACTGGGACAAAGTTTGCTGCACAGTGGAGGATCCTACCATAAATTTCACATCAAGGTTTGGCAATTTAAACCTCCTTCTCCCTCCTCCATAGCTAGGGAACACACAGGTCCTCACCACTGGCCTGGCTCATCATCTTTGCTGGGGGGATTTTAGGGCTCCAGAGAGAGGAGGAAGGAAGATGCCTCTGGGAGATGCAGCTGTGATGCCTTTACAGTCTCCCTGGACCCTCTCACGATTAGGACAGCACTGTGGCTTCACTCTGTGCTTGGAACCCCCGAATCTGAATCCACACACCCCAGTCTGCAGTCAGGCTGGCCTCCTTCTCTTCTCCAACCCAGGGCTCCATGGTGTCCATGCTGAGGCAGCATGTGGCTGAGCTTTCCCCACGCGCAGCACTGCCAGCCCTCAGGGACAGATTTTTGGTGGAAAGAACTGGCTGTGCATGGGCAGCCCTGGGGACTGTTTGTACCTGGTGTATAAACAGATGCCATCGGGGACGAGAGAGCTGTTTATTTAGTTAAGAGATTTCTTGGCTTCCTGGTGCAAGGCTGAACAGGGACAGGAAGGCTCATGCCACAGCCCTACAGAGCCTGGCCTGGTGTCCCCACAGTCCCCAGTGCTGCCACCCCAGGGACCAGGGACGGGGCTCCCAGGGTGTCTGTGGGCCTGCAGGGAGCAGGTGATTCCACCTCCTCTGGCACTTAGCCAGGTGTCCTTCTCACCAAGCTGTGGCCTGTTCCCAGCACCAGGATGGTGCACAGATGCTCAGTGACATCCTGAAGCACCTTGGTGGAGGAAGAGCCCTGGCAGGAGGACTGTGGGATGAGGACACTGCTGTTCCACTGCTGGTGCCCAACAGGGTCTCTCCAAGGTGTTTGGGGGTGCCCAGGTTGCAGGTTCCTGTGAGAAGGGACATCCATCCCCCTCAGGGTTCTGCAACCCTTTGGTGACCACAGGCTGAGCACCCCTCGAGTCAGAGACAGCAGCCTCATCTCCACGCCAACTGCTCCAGAAATCTTCTCCTTCCCAGCCCAAGCTTGCCCAGTCTGACACTGGGGAGCCCTGAGTCTCCTCTGGGCACATCCAAGACCAAGCAGAGCAAAGGCTTTGGCCAGGAATGAACAGATCTTGGAGAAAGGGAGAAAAACCCTGGTGAGAATGACCAGCAACATCTCCCATGCTCTGGGAAGGTGATGGTTTACTCCAAGCAAATGAAACTAGAGGAAAATGAAATCCATGGCAAATCTCTGCTTGGGAAAGCTGCTGCAGCACATGCTGGGAATGTCCTGTTATCTCATTAAAGCTTTCATCCATGGATGTGTGGCCATGTGTCCACGTGCTGTGGTGTGGGGCAGGTCTGGGGGAGGAGAGACCTGGAGCCAGAGAATGGGATGTGTGAAAAGAGGCGGGGGAAAAGGAATCAGGAGAAAAGAAGTTGGGAGAAGTCAGGGAAAATAAGCCAGGGGAAAAGGAGCCAGCTGTGGCCCCAAGCATGGGAAAAAGGGAATGCAACAGATAATCAGTGACCATCACGGATGTTTCTGCCACTGTGGATAGTGCTTGTGGGATCATTTGCATCCAGCAAATTTGGATGCATCAGAAGGATCCCATCAAGGAGCTGCAGGTTACTGGAAGAAGTGCTGAATGGTCGCAGGGGGTGAGAGGAGTTCAAGCAGCTTCATCTCCTGTGGACCTGCCTTGGGAGAGTCCTTGGCAAGTGCCCAGTGGCAGCAGAGGGGGAGGAATCAGGAGGAAAAAAAGTTGAGGCCAGAAACCAGATCTGTGTTTCTAAAACCAAGGGTCACTGTGGCCCATCTCCATCCCTTGCTGGGGCCTGGGGACATCTCCAAAGCAGGTCTGCTCAGGGCCCTGCCTAAGACCACATGTGTGCCCAGGAGGGAACGTGTCCTTGTCCCCTCCTGCCTTTCCACCCATCCCTGGGCTCTCGGTGCGTCCCACTGGCCCAGCCCTGTTGCAGGTACCAGCCTCAGGTGTCAGCAGCCCACCACCGGTGACAATACCAAAGTCCTCACCTCCAGGCTGGAAGTGCAGCTGGAAGTGGAGCTTGGTGGCAGAGCTGCATGGCAGGGGATGGAGAACAGGAGAGAGAAGAGCAACTTTCCCCTGCTCTGGAACCCCTGGCTGTCCCTGTGGCCACCAGCACAGCCTCTCCCCCAGCCCAGGTCCAGCTGTCCCTTCTTCATGGCCATCCTGTGTCGTGCCTGCTCACTCTCGTCTCTGCCCACTGGCATATTTACCTTGGGTACCTGGAAACCAGTGCAGCTGCACCCGCTCTGTGCCATTCCCTCTGCCACAAGCACAGTTATTAGGAGAATATTTTTACATAGCGTGTCAGACCTTTAAAAATAAGCCTAATGAAAACAGCCTGGTACTCGGTTGATTAATCACCAGTGTTTTGATGAACTGAAATGCCTTCCCGTTTCCTCTAAATAGACTGAAATGAGCATTGCCATGGCTTGTTAGCATTTGTAACCCTCAAACCCACTCAGATGTTGCCTTAAAAGGCAAAGGAGACTGGGAACTTCTTGCCTGGAATCCAAGCACTCGCTCCAGCGCTGAGCAAGGGATGGGACTGGGGATAGAGCTGGGGATGGGGAGAGTCAATCTGGATGTGGAGTGAGGGTCTCACTTCCTGCCCCGAAAACCCCACAGGTAATTTTGGGGTAGAAAATTGCTGGTTTAATGGTAGTTACTGATCTGGCCGTTTGTTCAGAAGGCAGAATATGGGCACAGTCACCCTGCTGTGCCCAGAGCAGATTTACAAGGGAAAGGAGAGAGGAGAGAAGAGGAGAGGAGAGGAGAGGACGTGTTACCCAGGGATTCACAAATCCCAAGCCAAGATAAGGGAAGGGGGGACATATAGAAATGCGTTTGCAGAAGTTTTGTCTTTGGAAGGGGCCAGCTTTCCCCAGCCTGCAGTTATTTTCAGAGGTATGCCCTGGGAAGAGTCCCATCCCACCACAGCAGGATGTGCTCGGCTCAGCCAAAGAACAAGATGTGAGGATGGAATCTCGGGGGCATGAGCAGCTCCATGCTGGCTCCAGGGAGGAGTACCTCACTGGGCTTCAAGGAGGGCTTGGCTGAAAGCTGGGAGCCAGAAGGACTCCAACATCAGGAGGTGAGTCCAGAGGAGGTCACAGAGATTCTCTGAGGGCTGAAGCCCCTTTGCTCTGGAGACAGACTGGGAGAGCTGGGGGTGTCCAGCGTGGAGAAGAGAAGGCTTCAAGGAGAACTTAGAGCATCTTCCACAGCCTAAAGGAGCTCCAAGAGAGCTGGACAGGGACTTGGGACAAAGGCTTGGAGAAACAGGACAAGGAGGAATGGCTTCCCACTGCCAGAGGGCAGGGTTAGATGGGATATTGGGAAGGAATTCTTCCCTGTGAGGGTGGGGAGGCCCTGGCACAGGGTGCCCAGATAAGCTGTGGCTGCCCCTGGAAGTGTCCAAGGCCAGGTTGGAAGGAGCTTGGAGCAACCTGGGACAATGGAAGATATCCCTGCCCATGGCAGGGGGTGGAATGGGATGATCCTTGATGTCCCTTCCCACCCTAACCAGTTCATATTCAAGAGTCCAGGAGGCTCCTCTGACTGCTGGGGACACGGGTCATGCTGGTCCCCATGAGAAAAGGGGCATGACAACAAAAGATCTCAGGCCAAACCTGCACTTGCAGCTCCTGTGAAAGCGGCTCCAGGAACAGTGAACTCAACCTGCAGCCATGACACTGGTTCTGTCTCTAATGTCACCTGCAGCTCTGGGGGCCTCTGGAAGTTGAGTGATGAGAACCTCAGGAGCACAACAGGGGAAGCCTGAGCCAGGATCGGGCCCATCCCAATCACCCTTACTGCTAGGAAATACAGGGTCAGCTCCAAGGTGGCTGATGGTGGCTTCTGCATGTGCACTGGAGCCCACCACGCCCCTTCTCTGGGGACCCACTGCCTCCCTCCTGTCTGGCAGCTTCCCTGGCAGGGCCATGCTGGCTATCTGGCACGTGGATTTGGCCACCAACAAAGACTGTCCCCCCAGAACTGTGCTCCTTGCAAAGCAACTGGAATCCCTCCAGAGCTGCAGACTCAGGAATATCACCCAGGCCAAGGGGCTGTTCCTCTCTCCCAGCCTCTCCTGGGATAATAAATTCCTCCTGCAGCCTATGGGACATTTTCCAGTTCATCTCTTGGCAGGGCATGGCTTAGACAACACCAGAACAATTCCATCGGTCCTACACAAATCCTGACTGGCTTTTGGAGGTGGAAAAATGAGGACGTGGGGAAGCCCAGGGATGAGGGGAGACCTCTGAGACACAGAGAGACAATTCACCAAAATCCCTTGGTCAGCTGCGGGGGTCCCAGACCAGTCTGGTGAGGGAAGGAAGCTGGGTTGGGTTACTTGAAGGAGCAGGTTTAGGGATAATTATGGATCCATGACTAACAAGCCAATCTGCTTTCACTGCCTGGGGGGTTTCAGTCTGTCCTACACATGCTGCCAAGCCCTATAAAGTCTCCGGAGCCACTGAAGTCTCAGGCCAATGTTTTTAAAAAGTCCCCTTTCTGAGATGCAGAGCTGTTCTCCAGAGACTGGGCAGCTTCTGGCCCTGATTTTACCTTTTTTTTCCTGAATTAAGGCTGATAAATGTTTCAACTTGATTTCCCTCTAACAGAAGAGCTCCAGCCCTTCCATGGAGACAAATGGCCATTTCCCAGAAAGCTGTAAAGCCACTGCAAATGGAAACTTTTGCTCCTCTAACAAAATCTGGTTTTAGAAGCCCAGGTTTTTCTCTTCTATTTGCTGTATTCCCAGCCCTTCTTCTGGCACTGCCATGGCTGAACTGGATATTCCCAAAATGAGACCTTCTCCCTGGTTGTCTCTTCATCAGGGGTTGAAAAGGGCAGGGAATGCCAGCAATTCACACCACAAACACCTCTGGGCTGGATTTCTGCCCAGTGCACTTTGTGGGAAGCCCACGAAGAGCATTTCTTGGATTTTTAGGAACAGGAGAACTGCAATTCAGCCCTAGAGAGTCTTAATCCTATCTCCATCCTCTGTGTCATAAGGGCTGGATGGTCAAGGAGCAGGACATGGTTCCCAGCCTCATGGGAACACATGGACACGTCTCCAGGCCCCTTGGTGGTGCAGGTATCCAATGGATCCCATCTAGCAGCCCATGGGACTATCACACACACTCCTTGGCCGTGGGCACCTGGTGTTGGAAGATGATTCCAGGTCCTTGAAGCAGGTGAGAAGAGCCAAGCTGCAGGTGCCTACCTGGAAAATTAGACCAGTTTTGCTGGTCATTCCCTTAAACAATTTGTGGGAAACAGGAGCACGGGCTCCTCAGGCTCTGGCACCACATGGGAGCTGCGTCCCAGGACAGAGCACTTAGAGCCAGGCATGCCAGGGGTCACCATCTCTGGTTCTTGGGAACTGGGGAATTCCCTGTAAGGAAGCAAACAGCAACTCACTCTCCTCGGCAGAGGCTCCCACGGCTGTGCAGGTGCTCATTCCTGTTCCGGGCACGTCCAACATATGGCATGGTGCCCCTGTCAGGAGGAGGGACCCTTTGGAGCCCTCAGCAGCATGCAGCAGGCAGCATAAACCCTGACCCAAATACTGTGTGTAAGCCCTGGGCTGCTCAACACACAGTGAAAGGGCTGCACAGGACACCTCTGTGATCTGGGCTGGTGCCTCTCCAGTTGTGTTTCAGGAAATCAATGAATCACGGAATCACTATGGTTGGAAAAGCCCTCTAAGATCATCAAGTCCAACCATTCCCCCAGCACTGCTATGTTCACCACTAACCCAAGTCCACAAGAGCCACATCTGCACAGCTCTTAAATCCCTTCAGGGAAGGTGACCACCTCTGTCCTGGACAGCTGTGCCAGTGCTTTACAATCCTTTCCATGCAGGAATTTTCCCCAATATCCAAACTGAACCTCCCCTGGCACAGCTTGATGCCATTTCCTGTTGTCCTGTCCCTGTCCCCTGGGAGCAGAGCCCGACCCCCCCGGCTGCCCCCTCCTGTCAGGGAGTTGTGCAGAGCCACAAGGTCTCCCCTGAGCCTCCTTTTCTCCAGGCTGAGCACCCCCAGCTCCCTCAGCCGCTTCTGGGGCTCCAGACCCTTCCCCAGCTCTGCTCCCTTCTCTGGACATGCTCCAGCCCCTCAATGACTTTCTTGTCCTGAGCAGCCCAAAACTGTTCCCAGGATTGAAGGTGTGACCCCACCTGTGCTGTGGCCCAGCACAGGGGATGGGCACTGCCCTGGTCCTGCTGCCAGACCATGGCTGGGACAGGCTCTTGTTTCCACAGCTCCAATTCCCTTCTGTTTTTATCCCTGTTTGCTCCACATTCTGGGCAGAGGAAAGGACAGAGAACTCTTGACCCTCCACGGTGTGTCTGTCCCCTGCCATCCTGCCAACCACATCTTGACTTCAAAACATGTGCCCTGACACTGAGATCCTCTTGCTCTATCCTGCCATGATTCCCACACAGCAAAGAGTGGGATGGAGCAATATGACCGGTTAATCCCAGCATCCTGCTGGGAGCTGAGTCACTGAGATGGTTTTAGCACACAAGTGATGTCATAGTGCTGTGAAAGAGAGGGACACATAATGGACCCAGCTCTTCTCCTCCTCTATGTCTATTTATCAGCTCAACATAAACACATATTAAACCTCCTGGGCAGTTCAGCCCATATAAGCTAAACACCCCAAACGTTTCCATGGATTTATCTGCATCCCAGTTGTGCTTTATGTAAATATAGAACTCAGATTTTTACTCTTGTTTTTCCAGTTCACTAGAAATCCACTGTTTTTTCCTGTTTGTGCCCTTAGATGGACCGTGGATCTCCCAGACTTGTGTGTGCCTTTGGCATGACCTCTGTATCACTAGGAATGCTTTGTGCTGTCACTTGCCCTGGTCACAAGAGGAAAAACAAGGAAAGCAAGGCTTCTGTCCCCAAGGGCATTACAAAAACACCAATCCTACTGTGAAGGTCTTTCTCACACCATTTTTTTAGGAATGCAACTCCAAGATGCCTGTGTTCTCACTTCACTTTTTTCAGCTGTTCTCCACACTGGAAGCTGTCATGGAATTGTTCTTGCTTCTGTGTTTACCTTGGAGGGTTGTTTTATAATCTGCTGCAGGTAAAAGCTGCTACTTCTCCTGCTTGTCCCTCTTGTGACAGGGCTGGGACTTTTTCAGAAACTCAGAACAAAACACCAGAGCCCAGACAATAGTTTTCATTTCTGAGCAATGAAAGGTGACAAATAAAAGGGATCTCCTGGACTTCACAGAATTACAGAATCAGTTTGGTTGGAAAAGACCTCTGAGATCATCAAGTCCAACCTGTGGCTGATCCCCTCACCTTGTAACCCAGCCTAGAGCACTGAGTGCCACATCCAGGCATTCCTCGGACACCTTCAGGAATGGGGACTCCACCACTGCCCTGGGCAGTCCCATACAATATTTGACTACCCTTTCCACAGAGAAATTCCTCCTGATGTCCAACCTGAACCTCCCCTGGCACAGCTTGAGGCCATTTCCTCTTATCATGTCCCTTGTTCCCTGGGAGTGGAGCCCGACCCCCACCTGGCTGCACTCTCCTGTCAGGGAGTTGCAGAGTGACTTGTGCAGCTGGAGGGACCATCTGTGGCCTCCTTTAAGGACCAAATAGGAACGGCTCAATACCTTTGGTTTCTTTCCAAATGTGTGACTAGTTTGGATATCCCTGGCTTTCATCCATGGAGGAACGCAAAGTGCAGGAAGCTGCCAGCTCTAGTCTTCTCTGTGTACTGGTGGAAGGATCCACAGCTCTGCCCACTGCCCATTCCATGAGCCAGAAGCCACTTGAGAAGCCTCTGGATGAATGTCCTGGTGTCACACATCCCTTTCACCTCTTTTGGAGGCCAGAAGCTGTTCAGAACAACATATTCTAGTCCATTCTCTCCTGTGAGGATGCTGAGGCCCCAGCCCAGGGTGCCCAGAGAAGCTGTGGTTGTCCTGTCCCTGGGAGTGTCCAAGGCCATGTTGGATGGGGTTTGGAGCAACCTGGGATGGTGGAAGATGTCCCTGCACATGGTAGGGGGTGGAATGGGATGGGTTTCAATGTCCCTTCCCACCCAAACCAGTCTGGGATTCTGGGATTCTTTGGACTTGATGATCTTAGCGGTCTTTTCCAATCATAAAGATTCTCTGATGAGGGAAAAAAGACCAGGTCAGGACATGGCTAAAAGAAAGGCAAGAACTGGGAATTAATGAAGACTCTTGGAAGGGAGGAGGAATGGTCTTGGCAGTCGATAGAAACAGCTGATAAACAGAAGAGCAGAGTTTCAGTACACATGTGTTAGGGGCAAACTGGGAAGATGCTCAAGGAACTATATAAACCCCTTGTTTGCAAATTCCCTCGAGTCTGAACCAGCGAGTTAAATGTGGAGCTTTTTTTCCCTCCAGATATTTTCATGAAAAGATGACAAGCTTTGACTATTAATAAGAAATTTAAATCCAGGCTTGTTTGCCTATGGTGTTGAAGAAGGGCTCACACTGAGGATCTCCACTTTCCATGGAGGGAAAACAAGTCACTAGATTAAAAGCCACCCAGCAGCAAGTTCCAAGCCTGAGAGAGGTAGAAAGGGAGGCAGGACTTTTTATGAGACCTTCCTAAGGTCTCATAAAAAGAAATCCTTCTCCATGGCAATAGGACCTGCTGTCCTCCGGCACTGGCATCCTTCAGATACGCAGAATTTGGATTAAATAAACCCTCTGAGGTCACTGCTTTTCCTTCTGCATCCAAACTGGGCCATGAAGAGCCTGTCCAGCCTCCATGAGGAGAGCTTGGGGACATGGAGACATTCCCAGGAGCCTTCAGGGATAAGGATGCATGGACCTGGAACCAAGGAGGGTGTCTTGCCTGCAGAGGAGTGCACCTGCATAGTGGGATATCCAAGAGGAAGGGAAAAGGTGCTGGAAGATAACTGACCCACCTCAGCTTCTCCTGTGGGAAGGGGGTTCAGCCTTCATGAGACAAAAATACAGGGACCTTCTGCACTCTGCACATCTGGCCCTGATTGTGCACATCTGGCTCTGGCTGTGCACAATTGCCGTGGCATCCAGCATCCCCTGTTCAGAATCTTCTCCAGGAAACTGGTCCCTGGGCTTCCATGGAAAGACACCCACGACATGAGTATCTTCCTGAAAGAAGTGGGTTTGTGGCCCTGGAAAGACTCCCCACCATAAGCAGGATAATGCTCCCTCATGCAACTTCCCTGCACTTCCCAGCCATCCATGCTTAAAGCTGCATGAAGTCAAATCAAAACCAGCCCTCTGGGGAGGCAGGACTAGGAACTCTGATGGAATTGGGACATCCAGTTCTCCTCCCCTTACTTCAGGTGTCCTCCCCTTACAGGTGAGCTTCAAAGAGCATTTGGACAACTCTCTGAGGCACACAGTGGGATTTTGGGCTTGTCACGTTCATTGTGCATGTCTAGGAGTTGGACTCAGTGATCCTTGTGGCTCCCTTCCAACTCAGGATATTCCATGATTCTATGAGCTGAGGGAAGGAGGCTCCATCGATTCCCAGGGAAGATGGTGATGCTGGAGAAAAGAAAGCACAAGGAGGGGCTGCCTCTGTCACCAGGTGCTTGGTGTTTTGGGAGCCACCAGGATGCTGTGGTGAGGCCAGGTGGGAATCCAAGGAGACCCAAGAACAGCTGCAGGTAGATTTTGTGGAATGCTTTGAAAAGTAAAACCTTCTGCTGTGGATTTGGCAACTGCTAAGGAGTACTCATCCAGCAAAGCACCAGTCTATGGCATGTGTGGCTCACATGGAGATCCTTCCCATGGGATAGCTCTTCGCATCCAGGTACCATCTGGCAGAGGTTCCCTGAGAGTGTTCAGGGCTGACCAAATGCCAGTGAAAAAGATCATGGAATTATAGAATGGTTATGCTTGGAAAGGACCTTAAAGATCATTCCCTTAAAGACCACCATGGAAGAGACCCCATGGATGGGGTGTTCCTAGGGTAGGTATAACTGTGCTCTCTGCACAGACACGTGGTTTTTATAGATGTAACCAGCAATAGGGGAACTAGACCAGCTCCCACAGACCCCATCTCCTCTCATAGGTCAACTCTCAGAGAAATCCATCCTACAGGGACAGCTGCACAGAGCCCATGTGCCCTGGCACATGCAGCTTTTCCTCTTCTAGACAGATATCCAGGCATGATACAATGATTTCAAGTGACAGCAAGTCAGTTCTGCCCCAAGTAACTTCTTGGAATCATGGAATGGTTTGGGTGGGAAGAGACCTCAAGTCCCATCCAGTCCCACCTCCTGCCATGGGCAGGGACACCTTCCACTATCTCAGGCTGCTCCAAGCTCCATCAAGCCTGGTCTTGAACACTCCCAGGGATGAGGCAGTCACAGCTGCTCTGGGCAGCCTATGCCAGGGCCTCCCCACCCTCATAGGGAGAAATTTCTTCCCAACATCCCATCTAACCCTGCCCTCTGGCTGCTTAATACCACAGCATCAATTTCACAGCATGTTTCTAACCGGAATTTCTCTCATTACATCTTTGCCTGTGACAGTAAAGAGCCATGAGCTAATAGAAATAATCTCTTCATTTATCTACTCATGAATATTCATTTAATTCCAGCTCCCGTGACACATGGACCTTGTTGAGTACATCCAGAGAGGGGCACTGGCCCAAGCCCCACCCTTGAGCTGGGTTATACTTCTACTCATTAGCAACACAAAATTAAGATTAAATTATTACTGCATCACCAAGATGGGAATTTGGCTGCCCAGTGTGGAAAGGCTGGGGCAAAGCTCATGTCTATTTTGGGCTGTTTATAATCTGCTTCCTAGTTACCCAAGTTTGCCCTTTTCATCACTAAGAAGATGTGTTATGTGGTTACAATATTTCTAAATATACCCCATTCTCCCAATATTTAGGTGGAAATGGAGGTGCCTGGAGCCAGTCCAAGAACAGGGCAATGACTGCAAGAACAGTGAGATGGGCAGAAGCTTAACCTTTCCCTTCAAAATACCTTACTTTGCACTTTGGAGGAATTCCTGCACATTATTTTGCACTTTGGAGGAATTCCTGCACATCCCAGCTAACAGACAATGTTCCATACACAGATTCCCATCAGGAGGCATGGAAGAACAGCAGGGAGGACATAAGAGGGACATGGAGCTTCTGAAGCAAGTACAGAGGAGGCCACAGAGATGCTCTGAGGGCTGGAGCCCTTCTGCTCCGGAGACAGACTGGGAGAGCTGGGGGTGTCCAGCCTGGAGAAGAGAAGGCTCCAAAGAGAACTTAGAGCCCCTTCCAGGGCCTAAAGGGGCTCCAAGAGAGCTGGAGAGGGACTTGGGACAAGGGGGAATGGCTTCCCACTGCCAGAGGGCAGGGTTAGATGGGATAGTGGGAAGGAATTCTTCCCTGTGAGGGTGGGCAGGCCCTGGCACAGGGTGCCCAGAGAAGCTGTGGCTGCCCCTGGATCCCTGGACGTGTCCAAGGCCAGGCTGGACAGGGCTTGGAGCAGCCTGGGCTAGAGGAAGGTGTCCCTGCCCATGGCAGGGGGTGGAACAGGATGAGGTCCCTTCCCACCCAAAGCAGTCCATGATTCCATGAACTATGCACAGACAAACTCTCTGTAGTTCAAGGACAAGAATCTGCCCCCTCCTGTCCCTCCCTACTGAAGAGACATAACAGACACAGGATAACATCTTCCAGCTGTTCACAGGGCCAGTCCCATTGGAATTGCCTCCCATTCCTTCCCTGCCCTTGTGCCTGTGCTTCTCTCCCCCCCGCCCCACTCACACATCTGCTTCGGGCTTGCAAAGGTTTCTCTCGATGCCTTAAATCAGGAATGCCAGGCACTGTGATGTCTCTTCGGTAGGGCAGTGGAAGGGGCTCTAAGTTCTCCTTGGAGCCTTTCCTTCTCCAGGCTGGACACCCCCAGCTCTCCCAGTCTGTCTCCAGAGCAGAAAGGCTCCAGCCGTCAGAGCATCTCTGTGGCCTCCTCTGGACTTGCTTCAGAATACTGGGATGTGTTGATGGAGAGGGGGTGGGATGGACATGTATGGGGTGATGCCTGCACACCCTGGGGGAATGCCAACCCCGTGGGAGTGCGGCCACCATGCCTGTGCTGGCTGGCACAACAAGAAATCTGCTGACACATGAGATGGATTTGTCATTGGAGGCCTCAGAGTCTGAGCAACTGGGGGAGAGCTCAACACCTGCCTGGGGTGCTCTGGATGGCTCCATGTTCTCATTCCATCCTGAAGCAAAACACAGCCCTGGGGCTTCCTCAGACAGAGGGGACTATTGGCTTCCTGTACTGATTTTTGTGACTATTCCTGTGGTCTGATGATCCCATCACATCCCACCCCATCCCACCCCATACTTGGGCCCCATGGCAGAGCACAGCCCTGCTCCACCACCAGCATGATCTGATGTGCCAGCAATACAAGCTGGCATTTTCCAGGTGCTAATCCCAGATCCCAACAATGCCAGGGAGGAAGGGGTGAAGGATATAATTTTTTCTTGGCCTTCAGGGATTGAAATAGAAGAAGAAAGTCAGTTCTGCCCTCTCCAGTTACTGCAATGCAATCGAACTGGGCCACTTTCACAGACAAACTTGACCTGTGGCCAATGTGCTTTGTCTTCCACAGCCTGAAGCTCCTGAACCCAGAGAGGAGCAGGAGCTTTTCCAGGACCCCTGTGCTGCCCTCCCCTCCAGCCAGAGCCCTATACGCTCTCCCAGGTGTCTCTCCTCCCCAGGCCATCCCTTTACGTATCCCAAGTCCTCTCCCACTGGACACACACTCTTAGGCATTTCCAAAATACATTATGTTTAACCAGGCAATTTCCCAGGTCTCTTTAGCAAAACCCACAATTTTCCTCCCTTCCTCCTGATCACGGACACTTCCCTATGCCAATTCCCAGTCAACCCCTCATGTTCCAACTGTTAAAACCGAAATAGCAACACAAGTGATGTCAAACCCAAGCGTCCCCCCACCTGAAAAAGCAGATTTTTCAGTGTCACCTCTCAGGATCACCTGCAAACCAGTGGTCACTGGGATGACTGGTTCCACATAACAGCATTTCCCTCTCCAGGCAGGTTTGTCCAGCAGCACCTGCACTTCCCCACCACAGTGAAATTTTCTGCTGGTAAGGAAATCAAGGCAGAGCCCTTGTGGTGAGGGGCATGGCACTCACTGTCCCCCAGCCCATGCCAAGCGCCACATACAGAAGGTGAAAGCTGTGCCTTGTCTTCAGAACCAGAGGGAGCTCCCAGGCTGCCCAGGATAGGGGTGGAGGGGGGTTGGGGGGAAACAATTTAACCCCTTATTCAGCTCTTCAAAATCAACCTTCCGTTATTTCTCCTATACGTGCAATTTTTATTCCCACTCCTCCCAATGTTTAGAAGGGAATAAGGGCACCCAGGCCACAGTCAGGAGAGGATCCTCCTATATAAACTCCATAAATATCCAGAAAGAGAAATTTCCAAGTGCTCTGGTGTAGGTACAGATCGATTACCCAGCTGGAAGACCCAGAGTACAGCTGGGTGACCTGGAATAGATCTGGAATCAGAGCCAGACCAGAGAGGTATCCACATAATCCTTGGCTCTGCTTGTGCTGCAAACACTCCCCAGCCCTGCCGCAGCACAGCAGATGCGAATCCTGCCTGGGACATGAAACCAGCCCATGACAACATGGATCAATCACTGAAGAGTCGCTGTCTTTCACTTTCTGGCTCAGCCTGCTGCGAAAAACTAGGGAAACCGGATGCTTCCCAGGCTTCCACGCACAAAACACACACTAAATATTCTTAGTGCTGAGGTTAATCAATGTTACAGAAAAGTGGGACTGGCTCCCACTAAGGCATGGCATAAAAAGAGGAGAGGGACAGACATGAAGCTCTCGAGCTCCAAACAAACTCTTAAAGGATTTGTAAGGTGCAGAGAGGGAGATAAATGTACCCAAATCAAGCAAAAGAAGGTATTTTAAGTGAACAATAAATGCAAAACAAACGGCATGGGCTAAAACCTGCTTCTAGATGGGATTTCCACAAAGCAGCAAACTTTTTTATTCCACAAGAACCAGAGACTGTTCAAGCTTTTGCACAAAAAGAACTGAAAGGACTAAGAGTCCAGAGATCTCCAAAGGAGGGAGAAAAAAAAAAAAACAACAAAAAACTAAAGGAAGAAATGCAGCCCGTGGGATCGCTGTCACTGCACCGGCCCCTCCAGCAGTCTCCCAGGAATCCCAGCTCTGCTCCCAGCCCCTGCCCAGCTATGTTAGAGCAGGGGCAGGGAGAAGATCCCTGGCACTAGCACAGGTTTTGGCTTTGCTAGTATCACCGGGATTTTATGGGACACCCTGTTCCCTCCCAGAGCGCCTGGACTCCCATGTCTCTCCGGGACAGCTATTCCTCCTCAGCAAGCCTTTCTCGTTGGTTTTGTGTTTTCCATCTCGTCCCTCACCCAGCCCGGGGGGGCGGAGGGTTGAGGTGTGTTCCCACCTTTCCCGCAGCAGCAGTGGAGGATGTGACTTACATCTATCGAATGCTCCCGCTGCAGGAGCCTCCTGGTGTCCTTGTCGTGGTGGTTGAGTGCCGTGTCACAGTTTTGTGGGCCAGGTGAGGAGTTTTCTGATTGGTTTTTCTGACTGCGCTCCACAGGGATGCTCCCGTCTGCATCCACTACATCCAGCTCCTTTTCCAGCTCCTCCATCTCCTCTGGAGACAAAGTAGACAATAAATTGTCTATATCTGGATCTTCACTAACTTGTCGCCTGTATTTGGCCACTTTGGACATCTTGGCTCGCTGGCGAGACACGGTGGCGGTTGTGTGGTACCCAAAGCAGGAGAAAAAAAAGAAGCCGAAGCTCCAAGGCTGCTTCCCGAGCGGCAGCAGGTGCTGAAGTGTTAAATCTCAGCAGCTCTGCAGCCCGGGATACGATGGTTATCCAGAGGGACACCCCTCGGCCCAAGAGTTGGCCAATAACAGGATCCAGCCGCGGTTCGGGTGCTGGGAAGCCAATGGAGCCCGGCGGGAGGCGGGGAATGGTGCTATCAGAGGAGCCTGAAACCCGAGGACATTCCAGGGAACCATGCAGAGCTACATGACCAAATTTAGTCCGAAGCATTTCGCCTTTTAAAGGCGATGGGCCAACCCCGTGAGAAAACAGGGAAAAATGTACCAGCTGGCAGGCCGGGGATGGGGGGTGGAGGAGGCAGCCCCAGCCTGTGCCATGGGGGCTGGAGGGCTACTAAAGTGGGCAGCATAACTACTAAGGGATGGGGGGAGCCTCTGCTGTGACAGTGACAGCTCTTGGCTGAAATCGGTAGGGAAGCACCCACTCCAGAGGAGGTTTTCCTCTTTATCCCGCTGCAGTCTGGGACTGATGCCGTTAGCCGAAGTGCTCAGCCCCTCGGGAAAGAGATGGAGGTGGTGGTGTTGATGCAGACTGGTTCCATGGGAGGGATGGAGGCAGCAGGTAGCGAGCTCTCCCGGCTCTGCAGATCTGACCCCCCGGGGATTGTCTGAGCTCCTACGGACCCTCAAACCCTGAGGGGCTGTTCCTGCAGCTGCTCTTCCTCACACACTCCCACTTCCCCTCTCCAAGCCCCAAAGACATCCCTCCTTCTGCACAGATGGAATTCCTGAGTCTCCCCTGCACCTGGTCCAGGCAGTGCCCTAAGCCTGGGCTTTGGCTGGCAGCACCAACTTTCCATCTCCCTAATCCATATAGAAGCCCTACTGGCACCTGGGAGTTCTCCCAGAGGGACAGGAGACAGGCTCTTCTCTCCAAGTTTCCAGGCAGCTTTACCCCATGTCCAGCATTTTGTACCCATTTGTTATCCTGCCAGGTTCATCCTGGTTTTCTTCATCCTTTATCATTCTCCTAATATTTACTGCCTGCTCTCAGGCCTCTCTCTGTTTATCCAAGCAAGGAGGCCTTTGGTCCTTTTTGACAAAACAAACTCCCCTAGGATTTTCCTCAGCCTAATCACCTCCTCTGTCTGTCTTCCTGGACAGATCCCATCCCACACGCAGGCACCGGGTGCTTCAGATGAGTCTCCAAGTCCCGTGTGTAACAAACTAGACATTCCCCATCCTGACAGGAAAAGTACATTCTTGGTGCATTCCAGGATTTCCTTTATCTCCAGTGCTGCAGTGCCCAGGTCCTGCTCATATCCTTCCTATGATTCACCAGCACGGCTGAGATTTTTTCCAGACTGTACTAGAAACTGTTGGGTTTAGTTTCCAAGTGCACAAACTTAAACGTTGTGGCGGATTCCATCCCCATCACTTCTGTATCCCTGATCCTGCAACCCTGGTCTTTGTGCTCACTTGCACTGGGAGGGACACAGCCATTTTCTTCCCCAGCTGGCCTCAGATAGAGAATCATGGGATGGTTTGGGTTGGAAAAGGACCTTAAAGCTCACCATGTTCTACGCCCTACGGTGGGCAGGGACACCTTCCACTAGCCCGGGTTGCTCCAAGCCCCGTCCAGCCTGGCCTTGGACACTTCCAGGCATGGGGCACCCACAGCTTCTCTGGGCACCCTGTGTCAGAGACTCACCACCCTCACAGGGAAGAATTTCCTCCCGGCATCCCATCTAACCTTTCCCTCTGTCAGTGGGAAGCCACTCCCCCTTGTCCTGTCACTCCAGTTTCTGATGAGAAGTTCCTCTCCATCTTCCTTGACTCTCCTTCCCCAACACTGCCACAGCTGTGACAGTGCTGAGGGCAACAGAAACCACAGTGAATTTAGAATTTGGTGCCCATTTGATACTGTCTTTGCCCGAAGAAGCCAAATGAGTGTCTTGTTTGTTCCACCTTAATACAGCCCTGGACCTCTCTAAGGTCCTGTCTGGTCACTTTTCAGGATACAAAGCTGGAAATGTTTCACACTGTGTGTTTTGGAAGAGAAATTTGAGTTACAGAGTCTGGGGATGGAAGAAATTAACAGACAGGAGGGTGGACCTAGGTGGGTGTCAGGCTCTGCTCCCAGGGAACAAGAGACAGGACAAAAGGAAATGGCCTCAAGTTGCACCAGTGGAAGTTTAGGTTGGATATTGGGAAAATATCTTCCCTGAAAGGATTGCGCAGTCCTGGCACAGCTGCCCAGGGCAGTGGTGGAGTCCCCACTCCTGGAGGAATTTACTGGGTTAGTGGTAGTTCTGGGGGAATAGCTGGACTTGATGATCTTTTCCAACCTAAACAAGTCCATTATGCTATTTTATAAATGTCCAACCCTCCAGTATTTCTACAGCGTTGTTGTGCTCAGTCACCATGTGCTTGCAAGAGATGAGCAACAAACTGGAAGCTCATTTCCCAACTAGAAAGCACACAACAAAAAGGTAGTGAGGAATCACATCTTTGTGTCTTCCTCTTCTTGGAACAATCCAAGCATTCCCAGGTGTGCCAACCCTGGCTCCAGGGACAGGACATGTAGACAGCCCCAGGGATAATCTGCAATGCTAAGCCAGAGAAAAAATCCTTCTCCTTAAAAGGGAAATCTGGAATTTTCTCTGTCTGCCTTCCCTTCATAGTAAATCATTGCAAACTTTCCCATGTTGTACATTGGTTTTCAACAGAATAAAATCATTATCGACACCTTGATAAAATCTCTATTTTGTCATTCCTGAACCTTGATTCTTGTGATGAGAAGAACCACACACCAAATTCCCTTAGAAGCTGTGAATATGGCCTGGGAGACTCCAAGTTTCTCCTGAAGTATCACCCATCCTTTCCTGATCCAGGAGTCCACATCTGCTGTGCACTCCTGCCCTGTGCCTTAGAGCTGGGCAGAGGTAGCACAGAGCACACTTTTGTGGGGGATTATTCCTACATTAGTAGAAAATCTGGGAGAGAAGCAGGGGACACCCTAAACTTGTCATGGTTTAGAGTGGATGGTCTCACTGTGATTTATCTTGGCCATCACACAGCCCTTTTTAACTGGGATATTGGCACAGTTCTGTTAGACTATATTCCCCAGGGTTCTTGAGGCTGTAGAAAGAAAACACTAGAAAGAAATTTTGTATTTTCACCGCAGAATAAGAGGAGCTCTGGATATGTCTGCACTGACTGGTCCTTCATGGGCTGCCAACGACTGGGACTGGGGATGTGTTTGGGGACCCCTGGGCCATGCTCTGGAGCTGGTTCCAGCCACTACGGTGTGGAATAGGAAGTACAGAATCCCAGAACCTCAGAATTGTTGGGGTTGGAAGGAACCTCTGGAGATCACCCAGTCTGACCCCCTTGCCCAGGCAGTGTCACCTGCTGACACAGGAACATTTCCAGGTGGGTTTGAAGTATTTCCAGAGAAGGAGACTCCACATCCTCCCTGGGCAGCAGTTCCAGACAGTGCTCTGCTGTCCTCCATGGAAAGAAGGTCTTCCTCATGTTGAGGTGGAACTTCTTATGGTTTAGTTTATGGCCATTGCTTCTCATCCTGTCACTGGGCACCTCTGAAAAGAATCTGGCACTATCCTCTGACACCCCTTGGAAATATTTGTCTGGATTGATGGGATCTCCTCTCACTGTTCTCTGGACTAACAAGGCCTAGCTCCTGCAGTCTCTCCTCATCAGAGAAATGGTCCAGGCCCTGTGTGATTTGGAGCAGTGGGATACAGTGTAGTTTGGCACACAGGAGCTCCTGGCAGCTCTGAATCTGTCAGTCCTGGATTTATCGGGTTCCCATCTCCATAGCAACCAACATCTCCAGGGCACCAAACCACTTGCTTTGATGCACCACAACAAGCCATTAGAGAGGAGGGACAGAGACAGAGGCAGATTAAGCAGGTTTTCCAGGCATATTTACAAACTCTGGCAGAGCTGAGAAAGCTTTCCGTGCCCCCACCTCTCTCATCGCCCCCTGGACCATCTATCTGCCTTTGTTTTTTATTAGCTGATAAAGGACAGCTGAACTTTGGATGGATTCTTCTGTTTTTTGTCTGCTTTCTTTCCCTTTCCTTCAGAGCCCGCAGGAGGAAAGGTTGAAAAGGGATCTTTTTACCATTTTCTAAGCTGTTTGCTGAAGAGTGACATTTCCCTGCCTGGCCACAACAGGCAGTGGGTGTCTTGTGGCCAGTGAAAGATATCACTTCTTTCCCAAACCCTATGTATCTTTATCCAAAACCTCCTCTCCAGACACATACTGACATGACAGCAAGAGTGGAGAAGATTATATTTTTGGGAAATCAACCAAATCCTGGCTGTGCGGAAACTCAGCAATCCCAGAAAGCCCTGGAACATCATCCCTGAGCCTGCCCATGGGTGCCACCAGGTCCCTTTGGTGATGCTGAAGCTCCTGCACCTCATGGACTCACCATGTTTCACCAGTTCTCCCACAGCTTGTGAAAGGAGGGACCAGAGTGACCATTCAGTCTGATTTAATTAACCTACCATTCATTAGGCAAAGAATTGCCACCCCGAGGAGGGTCAGACCAGTATGGGAGCAGTCACAAAATACTGGAACTGTTGAGTTTGGAAAAGCCCTCTAAGGTCCCCCAGCACTGCCAAGGCCACTACTAACCCATGTCCCCAGGTGCCACATCCACACATTTTGTAAATCTCTCCAGGGATGGTGATTACACCACTGGCCTGGGCAGCTGTGCCAGGGCCTGACCACCCTTTCCAGGAAGAAATTTTCCTCAGTATCCAAACTGAACCTCCCCTGGCACAGCTGAAGGCTGTTTCCTCTTGTCCTGTCCCTTGTTCCCCTGGAGCAGAGCCTGACATACACCACCCCCCTCCCCCCCCAGCTGCATCCTCCTCTCAGGGAGTTTTGGAGAGTGAGCAGGTCCTCCCTGACCCTGCTTTTCTCCAGGCTGAGCCCCTCAGCTGCTCCGGGTGCTCCAGCCCCTTCCCCAGCTCTGTTCCCTGCCCTGGACACGCTCCAGCCCCTCAATGTCCTTCTTGAATTGAGAGGCCCAGAACTGACCCCAGGATTGGAGATGTTGCCTCACCACTGCCCTGCACAGGGGGATGAAATCAGCAGTACCAGAGGACACAGGAGTGGGGAGAGCTGCTTCGGTGGCTGAGAGGCCAAGATTTCCTACTTTTCCCATCTCCCCTTCTTGGCCAAAGCAGAAGCCACAATACCACCTCACAGGAATCTCCAAAACTGCATGACTCCCACCCCTCCACCTTAAATGAGGCCCAACACACCTGTTCGTGAAACCCTAGGAGTCTTTTAAAGCATCACCACACCCCAGCAGGTGGAGCATTCTAGCTCCTTCATGGTGCTTCAGGCCTTGATTTATTAAAACAATTAAGTCCTTGGAGAACAACCTGTTCTGCATTCAGTTTTTGCTGCCAAATGATTTGCTGCCCTTACAGGGGAGCAGAGCTTGTAATGTTAAATTAGGAGTAGAAAAGAATAAGCAATTTACAACTTACAGTGGCTGCAAATCACTGGATGGGGCAAGGCTCCAGGGCAGAAGATGAGGCTGGGGGGGGAACCTTCTTGCTCTCCACAACTCCCTGACAGGAAGGTGGAGCCGGGTGGGGGTGGGGCTCTGCTTCCAGGGAATAAGTGATGGGACAGAAGGAACAGCCTCATCTTCTGCCGAGAGCTTTGCAAGCTGCCTAGCAATCTCCTGCCATCACAGACACTATTCTCTGGATTCCAGCTCTGCCTGCCCAGGGAACTGACCCGGCAGTAGGAATGTCAAGTCCCAGCTCCCAGCTCCACATAGAACCACAAGAGCATCCCCTGGGACATACGAGGTCAGCCCAGCTCACGCAGTAGCATCATGAATGACGAATGACGTGGGCTTGGGCTCTGACATTCCAGGCCAGGTTGGACAGGGCAATGTGGTCTAGTGGAAGATGTCCCTGCCCATGTCAGGGGGTGGAATGGGATGAGCTTTAAGGTCCCTTCAAACCCAAACCACTCCATGATTTCATGAAACTTGGAGCAGAGTCCTTGGAGCAGCTTGCCCAGGTACTGTCCTTAGAAGAGCTGGAGAGGGACTTTGGACAAGGGCCTGGAGTGGCAGGACAAAGGGCTTCCCACTGACAAAGGGTTAGATTGGATATTGCGAAGGAATTCCTCTCCCTGTGAGGGTGCTGAGGCCCTGGCCCAGGTTGCCAAGAGAAGCCGTGGCTGCCCCATGCCTGGAAACGTCCAAGGCCAGCTTGGCCGGGGCTTGGAGCACCCTGGTCTAGTGGAAGGTGTCCTTGCCAATGGCGGGGGGGGGCACTCGATGGGATTTTAGGGGAAC
>VZRO01000339.1:142332-193450 GCA_013397915.1 Daphoenositta chrysoptera
AGCGGGATCGGGATCGGGCTCGGGATGGGGATCGGGATCGGGATCCGCGAGCGCCGGGAAGGGGCGGGGGAGCGGTGCGGGCGCTCCCCGGGGCCGCTCCCGGTCGGAGGGGCGGGGTTGACCTTGGTGGGGCCCCCTGCGGGAGGCGGTGGAGGCCGCTCTGCGGGGCCTGCTCGGGGCCTGGGCAGCCGAACCCCGCCACCACCGAGCCCCGCGCGGCCTCCCGGGGCAGCGAGGAGCCGACGGGGCCCTGCGGCCTTCGCCGCTCATGCGCCTCCGGGGGCGGCGGGCGCTGCAGTGACGGTCCCACGTTGGGCAGCGCTTCCGTCCTTCAGCACCCCCTTATTCGCAGCCCCACTTCTGTCCCTCATCCTCAGCTTCCCTTCCAGCCTTCCCTTAGCCTTAGTGCCTTCTCACCCTCAACCCTCCTCGGCCTCAGCCCCCCATCATCGGTCTCCCTATCCTCAGTCCCCCTTCATTCTCAGTTCCTCACATTCTCAGTCTGTCCCTCATTCACAGGCTCCTTCCCCTCAGCTTCCCTCCTCATCCTCAGTCCTTTCGTCATCCTCAGACTATCCATCCTCAATCCCTCCTCATTCTCAGCTCGCCTCCTGTCTTTCCCCGATCTACAGCCCCTCCACTCCTCAGTCCCCCTTCATCCTCAGCCACCATCTCAGTCTCCTGTCCTCAGTCCTTCCTCTCATCCACAGTACCCCCAATTCTCAGCGCCACCATTTAGAGCACTCCATCTTAGCCTTCCTTCATGTGCAGCCCCCCTCTCAGCCTCCACCATGCCCCACTTAGCGTTTTCTCACCCTTAATTCATCCTCAGTCGCCCCTCAGCCCTCAAGTCCCCCCTCATCCTTGGCCCCCCCAGGCTCTCCTCACCCCCCAGTGGCCCTGCCCCTCTCCTTGCCCATTTCCATAAGCCTAGCCCGGCCCCCTGGCCCACTCCATGCCAAGCTGGCAGTGTCTGAATCCTGTCACGGTTCAGCACTGTCTTTGTAGACCTACACAGCCACATTGGTTGCAAGTCAAAGGTTGTATCTGTAGTAATAATAGGATTAAATGCAAGCTCAGGTGCAAGGTTACTGAATACTGGGCAGAGTTCTCTCTCAGCATGGAGAGGACCTTGGGACAAGGGCCTAGAGTGGCAGGCAAGATAAGGGAGAATGGCTTCCCCCTGCCAGAGGGCAGGGGTAGATGGGTTATTGGGAAAAAAATTCTTCCTGTGAGGGTGGGGAGGCCCTGGCACAGGGTGCCCAGAGCAGCTGTGGCTGCCCCTGGATCCCTGGAAGTGTCCAAGGCCAGGCCGGATGGGGCTGGGAGCAGCCTGGGATAGGGGAAGGTGTCCCTGCCCGTGGCAGGGGGTGGAACAGGATGAGCTTTAAGGTCCCTTCCAGCCCAAACCGTCCTGAGATTCTGCTCGCCTTTGCAGACAGAGACCTGCGACTGTGCAGGAGGCTTTTCCCAAACTTTGCAGGTTGCTCTGGTATTAAGTTTCTCCATAAATGTTACCCCTGCCTTTTTGCAGCATAAAGTCTGAGACATGAGCAAAGTAAATTGTATTTATTAAAAGATTGCTCCAGGTAATTTATTAAAAGTGGGCTCCAGGTAATCCCAGAATTACTGAGATTGGAAGAGACCTCTCAGACCATCAAGTCCAACCTGTGACCCATCCTCACCTTGTCAACCAGCCCAGAGCATTGAGTGCCATGTCCAGTCATTCCTTAAACACCTCCAGGGATGGGGGTTCCACCACCTCACTGGGCAGTCCCTTCCAATGCCTGACAGTCCTTTCTGTGGAGAAATTCCACCTGATGTCCAGCCTGACCCTCCCCAGGCACAGCTTGAACCCGTGTCCTTAATGCTGTGCAATAGAGATGTTTTGCTGCCAAGCCATGTGGGGCTGCTGGTGTCCTCCATTGTTCTGACCCCTTTGCTGCTGGACACCCTGTGGTCCCCCTGTTTCCCAGCCTCCAGGAGCTGCTGTCCTGGGGTCAGGCTGGTTCCCTATCAGCGATTGGCACAGAGAAAAGGCCCCTTTGTTCATTTAAAGTGTGGTGGCCTCTGATTCCAGTAGTTTGCCAGCTGTCAGGAGAGCTGCAGGATGCCCTGGGGCTTGGAGGGAGGACTCACCCCTCTCCCAGGCAGCCAGAGCTAATATGTGGCTGTCCTGGCGCCCTGGGAAAAGTGAGGTCTTGTCCTCTGCTCTCCTCATCTCTGAGCAATCTCTGGTGTCATCAGGAGCAGGACCCCGACCTTAATCCACATGTCATTTCCCTGCAGCCGGGGCTCCCCTCAGAGTCAGGGAAACAATTACCAGTAATGTTATGCTTGTAGATAAGTGCCAGATTAACAATGGAATAAACTCTTTTCTTCCCCTCCAATTCTTTATGAGGTCAAGCAGTGCCGGGTCTGGGGGTATTTTGTGTCAGCTCTGAGGGAGTTTGGAGGAGCTGACACACGGGCTGGCTGTGCTGGGGTCAAAGAAGTTCTCTCATTTAAAAGCTGCTCAAAAAAGGTTGGATAGTAGCTTAAAAGGAAAACTAGGAACCGCAAAGGTAACAGCTAATGAGGTTAAAGAGGGAAGCATTCCACGACTGGGGTCTCATTAACGAGGCTTCAGGAAAAAGCAGCCATGATTTGTAGACTGGAATTCCTTGACTTTGTGCATAAGGGAAGCCCACTTTACGTAATAAATTTAGATTTCCAAAAAGCCTTTTAACTAGATCACTCTTAGAGAGTTAACAAAGGGAGAGAGTTGGGATGAGATGTTTTATTCATGAGAGAGGAGATCAAAATCTGCACAGGAGATGTGAGAACAAAACAACAAAAAATCTCTGAGAAGAAAGACTTGAGTTGCTTTTCATCTTGGCATCTTGGCATCTTGGGAAGGAGTGTGCCTGGAACCTTTTCCTGATGCAGGAAAGAGCAGAAGGAAAAGAAACTGTTGAATTATTTAATGCAGTTAGGGCTGAGGGGGTTGTAATGAGATGAGACCATGTGCAGGCAGGGCAGACAAACAAGAGGTGATGAAGAATAAAATACACCCCCTTGCTTCCTGAGGCCATGCAGGTTTGGGACTTGGATGTGGCTGTCACTGGGGACACTCAGTGGTGACACTTGAGTGTGGTCCTAGTGCCTTGGGAACAAACCAGCCATCCAAGGTACAAAAGCAAAGCCAACATTGAGTGTGACCTGTGCACACAGAAGTTTCCTTGGGCAGGGGGCAGGGCTGGCTGCGGAGGAGGAGATTTGGAAGTAGGTCATGAACATGAGCCAGGGACAACATGCGGGAGGAGGGACTGCATATTAGAGATACATTTTTCAGGAGGAAAACGCCTTGTGGCAAAGCCTGCAGCACAGTGAGGGGGGTTTGTCACCCCTGACTAGAGGAGGTCTAGGTGGGGAAATGGCAGGTCAGGGATGATGTTCTCATGTGCAGGAGCTGGAAGCTGTAGGGGGTCCTCAGGAACAGAAACATGACATTCCGAGTGAAATTGGAAATGCTCATTTATGCTCCTGCCTGACATAAACACTGAGCTTGCCATGGTGCTCAGATTTGTTACCTGCATCCTGTTTTAGGCTGATTTTTGCATTTTCTGGTTATTGGCGGTGCAGGAGTTAAATTATCTGAGTGCTTGGCTGTAAAATCTCAATACAAGATGAAAGAAACTAAACAACTTTGTTATTTTATGCTCTGAAATTACCCACAGTGACAACAGAAGTTAATGGCATCTTAAAGCTCACCTAATTTAGGAGTTTGGTTTAGGGTTGTGAGGCTCCAGTTCTTGGCAGAGGTTCTGAACCCCAAATTAAGGCTCCCCTGGCAGGTGCTGACAGCCTGTGGTGCAGGAAGGTGCTTCTGTGCAAGGTTTTCCTGGCCGCTCTGTGGTGTTGGAGCAGGAATTGTGGCTGCTATACCTCTGAAGGGATCTCTGTTTTGTTTGAATGGACTTCAGAGATCCAGGATGCATCAGGAAAAACCTTTCTAGCTCAGCAAAGATGACTTTGAAATCTCCCTTAAATAAGCAGAACTAATGAAAAGGGTGAGTGATTCAAGAAAATGTGTTTTGTGTCAACTGGGAGCAGAGTCTCATGGAATTTGCTACCTCAGTTCTCTGTAGGTCAAGAGGAGAATGTGATCAGGGAATTTAAAGCTATTTACGCTATGTAAGTAGGGCAGAGGTGGAATTCTGCAGGAGTTTTCCATGATGGAAGTATGTCTCTGCCTTGCGTGAGGAGTTCAGGCATTTCTGTATATTTGGTACTTCCCACTCTAGGGAAGTGGGCCAGGAGACTCTGGCAAAGGTTAGGTTTGTTTTGCTGTAACATTCTTGGTTTTTTGTTGCTGCCTGCTCAGTGAGCTGGATGTGAGGCAGTATAGCCACGAGGCTTGATCTTCACCCATCACATCAGTTATACCAGTGCCGAAATGCTGGATCCATCCCAGGCACTTACGTGATAACATGATGGGGTTTAATATTTTCATCTTTATTTTGCTTTCCAGTCCCTGGAGGATAGTGGATGACTGCGGAGGGGCCTTCACCATGGGGGCCATAGGAGGGGGCATTTTCCAGGCTATCAAAGGCTTCCGAAATTCCCCAGTGGTGAGTAAAATACTCTGAAGGTGCATTGACTTGCCTTCACTGTCCTTCCCCAGGGAGCATGGCAGTGAAGGGGAAGGAGAATAAATCCCTGTGCAGGGAGCGGGGCTGATTAAAGACCTGTACATCATTAATCCATGAGAATCTGTCCTGGCTCAAGATCTGTGGGGCTCCTTCATCTTTTGGGATAAAATTGCTGCTTCCTCGTTTGCTCTGGTGGCTGCAATGGGACATTGGTAGCTTGTTCCTTCCTAACTGATGAACGTTTCCCTCAGGATGGGGAAGTGCAGCAGGAAACATCCATCTTGGCTGGGATTTCCTGCCTGTGGTTCTGTCTGCATGGAGGGACATGAACCCTGGGCTCTCCTTCCTCTCCTGGCCTCTTCCTTTCTTTTGAAACATGGAAGAACTCAAAGAAAGAATCTTTTTCTCCTTCAGATTTATATTAAAGGGTATAATTTTCTTTAATTAATCTCTTATTTAATCATTGCCTTTTATATTAATGCAATTTTTTAATGCTCAGATTTGGTTTCAGTGCAGGAGTGAGTAAACGTGGAAGTGAAGTTTTGCTGATGCAAGTCAGTTTTCACTTTCGGGTTATCTGCTTCAAAATTTTCGCTATAAACCCATTGCAGAGACATTTGATAAATTAAGATCTAATTGCTACTTGAACATTTGTTTTAAAATTTCTCTGACTTCATATAAAAGGTGTTTTTGGTGTTACTCTGACAATAAGCTGTTGGTTTGAGGTGGGTTTAATAAATAACTGTTTCTGAACTAGTCAGATCCTGCAGACACTTCACTTGAAGAGGATTGTGTGCCTAATTAGATTCTTAATTTTGCATAAGACTTGCTAAATATACCTATCCCCACTTCTGTGTGATTGTAACAAAAATAAAACTTGGTGGATATTCTTTAAACTGTGTTAAAGTATGGGAAAATGTGTAATAGTTCTGTGGGGTCCTGGGTGACAAGTTGAGTATTGGACTCTGCAAGGCTCAGCATGACTTTGCTTCCCTTGGCTACCAAGACTATATATTCCACCTGCAGGAATGACTAAAAGTGGGACAGCTAGTGGGATTGCCTGTCAGATAGGAAGAAGAAATGATACATATGAAAAATCACTGCTTATCCTGCTAAAATGTTACTGTAATGCCTCCTTAAGTCCCACTGGGCCCCTCAGACTGTGAACCCAAATTGTTTCCTGCCTGGTGACTATAATTCCCATATGTACCTGACAGGAATATTGTAAGGGAGTGATAAATAGTGAAATAGGTGTAAAGTGCAATTTGTCTCAGCTCCTCACAGCTGCTGAGGGGGCTCAGAAGTGTGTTGGACTTGTGGCAGGTTTTTGCAGTATAGACTCAGTTTGGCTGAAAGATTTTACTGTTTTATTTTAACTAAATTCTCTTTATTTTAGGGTGTAAACCACCGGCTGCGTGGCAGTTTGACAGCCATTAAAACCAGAGCTCCACAACTGGGAGGTAATGAATTTTGGGGTTTTGTTGCACAGAATTGACTGTTGGTAGATAACAGAGTTTGGGAATGTAACATGGTGCAGGTGCACTGACACCTGAGTTGAGTCTCAGCAGGTTTGTTGGCCCAAGCAATGAGTAAATACAGTTCTGATATATCCAAAATGAATTCAGCTGGGGAGGAAACAGTCTGTGTTCCTGGAATGATAAGCCAGCAGTAATAACTGGTCATAAACAGCAGAGCTCCCTGGAGCCTCTTCTTCATGGTGTGCAGGGGGTTAAGATAAAACTAACTCATTACAAGAAGTGATCCAGCTTGAATCAGAAATAGAACTTGGGGGTGTCCCTGCATGTGCTGTAGGATGCTGAGCTCCGGAGGCCGCAGGATCAGGCTTGGGTGAGGTGTGACATTGTTGGGTTACACCATGGGTGTTAGAGAAGAGCAGGCCTGAAGGCCTACAAAAGCATCGTCCCTAGGCCCGGTGGTAACCATGGAAACACTTCCAGGTCACCTGAGATGGGCTAGAAAAGAGAATTATGGGTTAGTGACCTTCTTGACCAATGGCCCGGGAAGATTGTGGTTAGTGACCTTATATGGTATTATTTACACCTTACCATAATAGGTAATATCTAGGGAATACTGCAGGTGACTGGGTGAAATCCTGGGATTTGATCTTCCTGTTTATATGAGGTTCTATCCTGTTTGTGCACTGGTATTAGGTAACCTGAGCTGCGCAATAAACATCTTTGCACTTCTCCATCTTGCATGCAAAGTCCTTGCCCGGCGTGAGTGCTGCATGACATGACTCTGCATCATTGTCTGTGAGGAAATATGTTAAAAAGGGAGAAATGTGGAAGTTCCCTTAGCTAATCTGACTTTGTTAGAATGAAAGTTCCATTATAATCACAGTTTGATAAAATTTCTGTAGTTAACTGTATATTAGTGAGATGATACATAAAATGGGGGGAGAGAGGGATAACGACATGACAAGTTGGAAATTTTCCTGTACTGATTTTAACCTGTATTTGGCTCTTTATGAGTTTGAATTTACTTCATGTCTGAAAGGGAGCACAGTAACACCACAGCACCTCTTGTGCAGCACAACTGGCTTCTTTGCTCTCTCCAAAGTGGCTTTGGTTTGATTTGAAACAGGTAGCTTTGCTGTCTGGGGAGGTCTGTTCTCCATGATTGACTGCAGTATGGTCAGGATGAGAGGGAAGGAAGATCCCTGGAATTCCATCACAAGCGGAGCCCTGACTGGAGCCATTTTAGCTGCAAGAAGTAAGAAACTGGGGATATCTGTTGAAAACCTCCTGTTCTCTAAATGTACAGTTCTCCCTGTTATAGCAAAGCAACAGTCTGTGACACCCATATTGGAATTTGCTGTCTCAGATGGTGAAAAATAATCTGAAACTTTTCTCCTGTCCTTAGGAAAGTAATAATCAGGCTCCCAGATATTCCCGGTGTTCCTTGAAGGGAGGGCAGGGGGAGTTGCCCAGTAATTATCCTTTAATGCAGCTTAATGGATGCTAAATTACTGCTCTGAGTCTGCTTTAGGAGAGATTAAGACTGCACGAAGAGGGTGATGAGGCCCTGGCTCAGGTTGCCCAGAGAAGCTGTGGCTGCCCCTCGAAGTTTCCAAGACCAGGTTGGGTGGAGCTTGGAGCAACCTGGGCTAGTGGAAGGTGTCCCTGCCTATGGCAGGGGGTGAAACAAAATCATCTTTAAGGTCTCTTCCAGCCCAAAGCATCCTGGGATTCAATGGATTCTAACTTGTAGCAAAGAAATTAAAAGTGTTGGTTTGTGCTCTTCATTTCCAGATGGCCCTGTTGCCATGGTCGGATCTGCCGCGATGGGAGGAATTCTCCTGGCCTTGATCGAAGGAGCCGGAATTCTGCTGACAAGATTTGCCTCCACACAGTTCCCAAACGGTAAGGAGCCAACAGAAGATGTGTCACAAGGATTTGCTTTGCTGATGTGCCCCTGGCAGTCATCTTATCCTAGAGTGAATCTGCACTGCCCTGCCAGCTCCTGAGGCTGTGGAAAGCCAAGGAGGAGCTGTAGCTGCTGATGACATGAGATTATCACCAGCTGCTTCCTGCTGGGAGACTAGTGGTGGCATGGCAGAGAGCAGGGATGTCCCTGCTGTCCCTGGCTTCTGCCACACACCTTGCACATGGTGGCAGAAGGGTTTTACTCAGGGGTGGGACACAATGGTTTGAGACAATGGCTGGCAGCAAGTTGTGGAAAAGAGGGGTGGTTCTGGCAGGCAGCGGTCTGTGTGGGGAACCCTGGGGTAAATGAGATGATAAAGACCCGGCAGATACAGATACACGATTTCCAGAAACGGTGGTGGTGATTCTCTTCTAAACTGCTTCAATATTTACATCCCTTTTTTCTTTCCCAAGTAAAATGCAAGCAGGGCTCTCACTGAGTCAGAAACTGTTGTGTGAATGCTTGCTGTGGAAAATCCTAAATATCTTTGTCACAGAATCCCAGACTGGTTTGGGGTGGCAGGAACCTCAAAGCTTATCACATTCTACCGCCTGCCATAGGTAGGGACACCTCCCACTAGCCCAGGTTGCTCCAAGCATTATCCAGCCTGACCTTGGACACTTCCAGGGATGGGGCAGCCACAGCTTCTCTGGGCACCCTGTGCCAGGGCCTCCCAACCCTCAGAGGGAAGAATTTCTTCCCAATATCCTATCTAACCCTGCCCTCTGGCAGTGGGAAGCCATCTCCCCTTGTCCTGTGATTCCACCCCTTGTCCCAAGTCCCTCTCCAGCTCTCTTGGAGCCCCTTTAGGCCCTGGAAAGGTCTCTAAGGTCTCCCTGGAGCCTTCTGCTCTCCAGGCTTAACATTGCGAGCTCTCCTAGCGTTTCCTCATAGCATAAATGCTCCACCTTATTTTGGGAAGAACACAAACCACGAGTGTTGGATGAGTAGTCACTGATTCCCAAGTGAATCCTCTCCTGGGTTTGTTCAGCAATATTCTTCATCCAACCTAAACTATGACAATTTCTGTTCTTTAAAGATGCTTGAAAATTAATCTGCCATGGAGAAAGTGTATCATCTGTCCATGACAATTAATTCTCTCTGGATTGTCCCACCACAGCTGTATTGCTCCCTCCAGCAGCAGCAGTGGATCAGGAAGCTGACTCCACGCTTTTTCCCTTTCACTGGTTGCTTTATTGTCAGGGAAGTCACTGTGGTTAAACCTTTCCAGAGGGGCCAAGGTCACCTCAAGGGTATTAACATGCAAATTTCCAGGTCCTTTATGTGACTGGAAAGATTTCCCTCTCCCTGCTCTAGTACATTTCCTTATTAGAAAACCTTATCTAGTGCAAGGTGTCCCTGCCCATGGCAGGGGGTAGAATTGGATGAGCTTTTAGGTCTCTTCCAACCCAAACCAGTCTGGGATTCTGTGCAACTTTTGAAACTTTTTATGAAACCCACACCATTCCAGGATTTATGATTAATTTTAAGAGGGATTTATATAAACAAACCAGTTCTGAATTCTGTTAATAGGAATAATCTCTTGCCTTTTGGTATTTATTTGCCTTTTCCCTTGTCCCTGCTTCAGGCCCACAGTTGTCAGAGGATCCATCCCAGCTCCAGACACCCCCCTTCAGCGACTACCGACAGTACCAGTGATGGTCTGCGGCTGCCTCCCCCTCCTCCTCCTCCTCCTCCTCCTCATCTTCTTCCTCCTCCTCTTCCACTTCCTTCCTTGTTCCTGAGCTGTCCCATTTGGAGGATGCAGAGGGGGTTTGTACTTAACACCAGTGGTTGTCCCTTACACACCATGCCAGGAGGACCTGCAGCGTTTCTCAATGTCAAACTGCTCAGGAGAACTTTTAGAAAAGAGAATCTATTTATTCCTGATATATTCCGTTGCTGTAATGTTACACATGTCTGGTAGAATACAAGGAGGTTTGAGACAAGGACCAAACGGAGTCTGTCATCCTTTGGACACAGACTGGAGTGAAAGTCTTGGAGTCTGCTCTGGGATGTCACACCTGCAGTGAACACAGCTGGAATGTAGCCTCTTCCCTGGCGGATTTAGGTTATGGGGCTGGAGGGGGAAGCATTGCACCTGCTGCCAGCACAGCCTCCTGCTTTTCATCTCGGATCCTGGCCTGAGCAGAGTTACCACATCTGCTATGCAGTTTTGTCGTTAAACTCCAGTTGTGGAGGCCCCTTCCTTCTTGCCAGGAGTTACAAAATAACACCCAGCGAGGTTTTCTGTTGCACCGGGGTAATTAACACGCTGACGCTATTGCGTGCTGGCAGCTCCTGATACAGTATCCAGAAAGACTGGAGTCTGAGCAAGTCCTGGCTTTTCCTCTGCCCCAGGGAGGAGGAAACCAAATCAGCCATGTAGTGGAAGCAGAGGATGGAAGGAACAGAAGTGCTCGCAGTGATGTTGACAAGTGGGTGGATTAGGGTTGTGCGAGGTGTGCACGCATGTGTGAGAGCCTGATCATCTCCTGTGCCCTTGGAAGGGACATCTTCCCATTTCCACCCCCCTGCCTCCCAGAATCACCCCAGGACTACCAGGGCTTCTGTCTCATCCCGTAAGAGTTACCACTGGTTTGTAATTTTCAATCCCTTACACACAAAAGTGCCTTTTGTGTGTTTGTGGTATGTGTGTGTGTAGGCTCATCTTTTTGCCACTTCCCTGGTTCCTCGGGCAGATTTTGAAGACAATTTTCTCGATTTGTGTCACTCAGGTGGTGTCTCTTCTGTTCTCAGGTGAGTGTCTGTGCTCTTAGAGACAATTACACTTGCAGATTCCCTGGGTATCCAAACCTGGATGTTCAAATCCCTGGTGTTTTCCCAACCTCCAGAGGAGGAACACTTGGATGTTGTTCAGATCCATGTAGAGTTCCAGGATGTGACTGCTAGGCCTGGCTGTGCATCATGGAGCTTTGCTGGAATGGGGGGGACACTCATCCACGACATCTCCTGGAGCATGGGGTGACCTCTCCCAGCAGTGCTGTGTCTGGGAGCAGGCTCAGCCTGGGTGAGAGGTGGGATACAGGATTGGTCGGGCTCTGCCCAGGTGGGATAGGGGATGCAGGATCTGCTGCTGCCTGCACTGGGGGCTCCTGCCAGCCCCAGCCCGGGGGATTTCCAAAGCTGGGCCACATCCAAACAGCTCAGCAAAAGGACGCCCCCACCTGTGTGGGATGGCAGGGGCAGGTGGCACAGGGGCGGTGGTGGCTGTGTGCACACTCCTCCTCCACCCCTATGTCAGGCAGTGGCCTTCAGCTGTCTGAGCTAGGCTTTACTGTGCTGGCCTCTGCCCCTCTAAAACCCTGACAAGTCACTGTCCCCTGTGCACCAGAAGCCTCTGACTGGGGCATGGTCCTGCACTGCCCCCACCCCAGCCAGGCTGTGACACCTCTCTGGCCCTGCTGAGCCCCAAGGGAAGTCACAGCCCCTGAGCTGTCACCAGCCAGGGCCCGGTTTCCTGCCCTGTCATCACCACAACACCCCAATTTCCTGTTTTATTCCA
The DNA here is from genome assembly GCA_013397915.1 of Daphoenositta chrysoptera. Taxonomy (NCBI): domain Eukaryota; kingdom Metazoa; phylum Chordata; class Aves; order Passeriformes; genus Daphoenositta; species Daphoenositta chrysoptera. Next base: position 153,940 of record VZRO01000339.1, read on the forward strand.
GCCCAGTCCAGACTCCACCGCAGCTGGAGGGATCCCACTGCCCCAGGGCACTTCTGCCCTGCTCCTGGGGGTGCCCAGAGCCCTCTCTCCCCCTACCCCAAAACCAGACATGGACACAGTGGTGACACTGAACTATTGACCTTTTTATTTCAATCAGCTACAGCAGCTCTACATTCCCTACAACACTGTCCTTCCTCCCTCCTCCCAACAGTGAGGGAGCTGAGGACTGCAGCGACAGTGTATCATCTTAAAGCTTAGTATTAAATATTAAATATTCTTTCATTTATGTTTACATTACTTTTTCAAGGAAAACAAAACAAAACAAAAAAGGACAATTAAAACTTTAAATTACATGAGTGTGTGCCTGTGCCTGGGGCTGCGCCAGCCAGGTACTGCCACGGGGGATATGCAGAATTCCTGGTGCGTGAGGAGCTGGATGTGCTCGGCTGTGCAGGAGCAGGGAGCTGTTCCCTGTGCTGTCGGAGCAGCAGGTGATCCCGGTGCAGCTAAAACACTGTCTGGAGGAGCCAGGAGTCCCCCTGCAGCCCCAGCGCAGTGCGTGGGGAAGGGGGTGAGGATTTGGTCAACAACTTTGCTAAAGGATTTATCCGTTTCTTATTTTTTTGTTTCTTTAAAAAAAAAAACCAACAACCCCAAATGGTTTTGAGTCTTCCTTTGATTTTAGCAAAGACAAGAGTTTAAAAAGCACTTAGGAAGCTTGTACTAAAACCAGGTGCTCTCAGAGGAGAGAGTCATCTGTGCACCCCCCTTCCAGGCCATAGCGGAATTCCTGCAGGTTGGACACCCCATAGAAGTGGACAAAGGCTGCAGCCACCACCAGCACGTGGAAGATCTGATGAGACTGGAACTGCAGGGAAGCAAAAAAGCCTTTAGACGAGACCAAAGGGTACATGAACACTGTCAACACCTCCTCCTCTTCTTCCTCGCTGCTCCAGGACTGTCCTCTGCCCTCTGCTCCCTGCTGTGTTGCTCCCAGCAGTGATTCCCACCCTGCACTTTGCCCTGCCCACGCACAGCACCCGTTCAAGGTATGCCTGCCAGCATATGCTGAGGCACAGCAGGACACCCCCAGCCTCCAGCCCCTCAATGCCCCCTCCCCTGACCACAGAGCTGCCCCTAGACATCCTGTTCACCCCCTCACTCACCCAGATGTCGAACTTGCCCGGGAAGAAGCGCTCAGGGATGCGGGCAGCGTAGAGCCCAGCGCCCGTGATGTACATCACAGCCATGAGGAAGAACCAGCCCATCTGCCCCACCGTGGTGGCCTTCACAAAGCCCTCGGCGATGGTGAAATGCATGGTGGGCACAACCCCGCTCAGCCCCAGCCCCAGGAACACGCCTGTGGCCCAGAGAGGAGGTCAGGGAAAGGAGCTCAGTGTGGAGGAGGGAGCTGCTCCTCCCACCAACTCCCCTTGATCCTTCATCCTGTGTTAAGGAAGCAGCTTTTCTTCATTGGATTCATAGAATATCCCGAGTTGGAAATGACCCATAAGGATCATTATGTCCACCTCCTGGCCCTGAACAGGAGACCCCCAAACAATCCCACCCTGTGCCTGAAAGTGTCCAAACACTCCTTAAACTTCTCCAATCCTCATGGCACTTATCCTTAACAAAACAAGGGATCCACAGCTCCACATCCCCGGCAAACCACCACTGTGCTTGCTGGGTAGAGCCCACGCAGTATTTCTTATGCAGGGCTACAGCAGCTCCCAGTCCTGGCTATGGGAATGGACATTTTGGAAGGTGCCAGCCCTTTGGATTGCACCAGGAAGCCATGGTCCAGGAGAGGCATTTCTTGGAGCTCCTGAGAAAGGAGCTCAGCAGCAGCTGAAATGTTCAACTCTGGCCTCTGCTGAGTTGGCAGAGAACAAGTGGCACCATGGTGACACTGGCTTGGAGAGGCTCTGGGTGGCACCCAGCTGGATCCTACTTGTGCTGGGGGCACAGGATGCAGTGGGTAGGAGCCATGGGGATGTGAGTCCTGCCTGTCCCCTGCCCTCATCTGAGGGCTTTCGGGTGGCCTCTGGCTCAGCATGGTCTTTCCTCACACATGTAGCCAAGACAGTGCTCTGAGAGACATTTGCTTCGGGACCCCTGGGAGTTGGGGAGGGAGGTGTCTTCTGGTGCTCAGCGAGGTTGATGGGACCTGCCATGGGGGTAAATTGGGGTGTGAGGCTGGAGGCAGCCCCCCACTCCACCCCCAGGAAGGCAGGGACCAGCCAGCGTGTCCCTGGCAGGGAAGACCTCAGGGATGTCATCCTCCTCCACCCCAGCTGCAGGTTCCTGCTGCCAAACTGCTTCCCAGGGAAGGCAGAAAAGGCACAACCCCAGCCTGCCCAGCGCTATTTTTAAACTCCAAACCTCAGGCTCTGCACAGGAGATGAATCCCCAGCACAGCAAGAGAAGGCAGGAGGCCGCTCCCTGCAATGCTGTGCTGCTCGGGGGAATGAATCCTGCAGGTGCCCAGAGCTTCTCCCAAATGGGATCTGCCCAAAGTGCCTCCCAGGACCTGGGGGAGGAGGGAGCTCCTACCTGCTCTGGTCTGCCTGTGCTTGGGTGTGGCAAATCGGTCCCACTGTGCCACAATGATGGCAGAGATACCCAAGACACAGACGATGGAGAGGTAGATGAGTCTTGGCTGTGGGGAGCAGTAGAATGAGTAGTAGAGCCATGGGACGAAGCTCCCCATGATCAGCAGTGCAATTCCTGAATAATCCAACCTGCAGCCAGGATGCAACGACAGAGAGCCAAAGGTGAGCCCCAAAATCCACCCTCTCCATATGTGGGAACTCTCCAGCCTGCACCTGAGTGGAGTCACTGGGCAGGAGGGGTGTGCTGGGATCCAATCAGGGCCAGGTGCAACAGGAGGAAGGGCCTGGGCATGGTGGGAGTGCTGGGGAGGGGCAAGAGGGGGCTGGAGCTCAAACCACCAGGAACAAATCCCTGTGCACATGGATCTGTGATCCTCCACTCATCTCACCACCGAAACATAGCACCTGCACTGCCCCCATTGCCTTCCCAGGAACACAGGGGCATTTCTACTGGGTTTGTTCTGGAGACGGGATCCCATGGGATCTCTGGGGGTTGTGCAAAGGGGATGAGCAGGATTCCCAGCAAGCGGCACCCACATAAATGCCTTTAACAGCCATGTGGGAGCAGAATGTCACTTGAGAGCCTCACTGCGAAGGCTGATGGGGAGCTTGACTCTTGAAGCAGCCCAGGAAGCGGCACAAACCACTGACTTGCCTTCCCACTCTGCTGGGAATCCTGTTTGTGTTCCTTCTTTTCATTTGGTTTCAGTACAAACTGGATCCAAACTAGCGGTTTTTAAAAGCATCCAGTAAACTGGGACCTGCCCATGGCCCCCAGCTGCCCAGTGAGAGTGAGACCCCCTCCTCAATTCACTGCTACGAGGGGCACAGAGCCTGTTGCCTTGGGAGGATAGAGACTGTTCTCTTGGAAGCTAGGATCCTGTTCCCTTCTGAGCTGCAACCTGAGGTCCCTGACCTGGCAGATCTAAGGTGCTCAGGCAGAGCCCTCCAGAACCCTGTTGTGGTTCCCCCTCAGTTCCATGTGGGATTGGGTGGACTCCCCCTTCCCCCAAGGATAAAATATTTGGGAACGCAGTGCTTTACAAGAGGAAGTGCTGCAAGAACCCAAAACCTCCCAGGAGACCACACAACCACACTCATGCTGACTCACTTCGAAAAAGTGCGCGAGACCTTCTCTGAGTGACAGTAGACAGTGTGGAAAAGCCAGGAGAAGCTGAGGCACAGCACTGCTCCCAGGAAGAACATCCCAAACACCACCTTCTCTTGGAGAGGAGCCATAAAGTACATGTTGGGCCGCAGCATGGTCAGGATCCCCAGGCAGAGGAACAGAACAAACCCTGCAGGAACACATGGAGCGGGAAGTCAGGGGGACTGTGGGAGAGTTCAGCAGAGCCAGGATGAGAACAGCCCTGGCCATGCTCCGGGAGGTCCTGGATGTATCCCAGGGGTTCTCAGTGACCCACAGTGGGTCTTTGGCTGAAGCCTGTGTTAGTGCAAAAGAGCAGGGCTGGGGTCGGGGAAGGGGCAGGCACAGGGCAAAGAGCTGCTGAGCATCCCTGTGTTTCACGGAGTCATGGAATCAGACTGGTTTGGGTGGGAAGGGACCTTAAAGCTCATCCTGTTCCACCCCCTTCCATGGGCAGGGACACCTTCCACTGTCCCAGGTTGCTCCAAGCCCTGTCCAACCTGGCCTTGGACACTTCCAGGGATCCAGAGGCAGCCACAGCTTCTCTGGGCACCCTGTGCCAGGGCCTCCCCATCCTCAGAGGGAAGAATTCCTTCCCAATATCCTATCTAACCCTGCCCTCTGGCAGGGGGAAGCCATTGCCCCTTGTCCTGTGATTCCTAGCCCTTGTCCAAAGTCCCTCTTCAGCTCTCTTGGAGCCCCTCTAGGCACTGAAAGGGGCTCTGAGTTCTCCCTGGAGTCTTCTCTTCTCCAGGCTAAGTATTCTTAGCATTCCCAGCCTGGCTCCAGAGCAGAAGAGCTCCAGCCCTCAGAGCATCTCTGTGGTCTCCTCTGGACTCATTTCAGAGCAACATCCTCTGAGACTTCCCTGTTTTGCCCAGAACACATTTCCCCGTCCCACTCCTGCAGTGGCTGAGCCCAGCCCTGGTCCCTCTCTCCCTAGGGGCTCCAGGAGTTCTGGCACTCCATGCATCCTCCTGCATGCACAGGATCCACACAGGGAGCCCTGGGCATGGAGAGGACCCAGCAGCGAGCCCATCCTGACCCTAATGCAGGGTCTGAGCCCCTCCAGCCCCAGAGCTCCCTGTTCCCCGCAGTCACCCAGCAGGTGTGTCCAGATATTGCCCGTCTCAGTGTGTATCCGGAAGATGCTCCGGAAGCAGGCGCGGAAGGACGGCATGGGGGGCCGGTGTCCGTGCAGGAGGTAATCGTTGTCCTTGAGCCAGTCAGGCAGGACGTCGTACGGGATCACGCGCCAGCGCCCTTCCCACACCTGCAACACACCAGGGGGATCAGGGCAGGCCAGAGCCCCAAATCCACGGGGAACAGCCCAGCCCTGGGGTGCTCCTCAGGGAGAGGAAGTTTGGCTTCTCTGACATCAAGTGCCCTGTGGGACCCTGTAAGCCACCCACATCCTGCCCTTTGCTCCCCATAGCTCCGCCACGGAGTGATTCTAGGTCCTCCCAGGGAGTGATTCTACCCCCCACTCAGTTCCCACAAGGATTGACTCCCAGCCACCGAGGGAGTGATTCCAGGGAGTCAGGGGCGATTCCTACTCTCAGCTTTAACCCTTCCACACTCACAGACTGTTCCCTGTGGTGGGAATTCTCGTTTGATAAGGGAACAAGCATGGGAGCCACAGTGACTGCAGGCACCCAGTGACACCTCGGCCGGCACTCGGTGCGTCCGGGCCCCACCCAGGCCCACCCCCGGGATTGCTCCCGGATCCTCACCCACCACGGTTGGGCCAACTCCCATTCCGGCCATCCCCTTCCCACACTGTTACTGGAGATGCTGCTGGGAGCAGCCCAGCAGAGCTGGAGCCAACGGCAGCCATGTGGAGCTTTATCTGGACACATCACGGCAGCCATGTGGAGCTTCATCTGGACACATCGCGTCGCCCCGAGCCCTGGGACTGGGGAATCTGCTCCAAAATCAGGACCGGGGGATCGCCGCAGGCTCCGGTACCTTGTACACAAACTCTTCCATCTTCTCCATGGCATGGTGAGCCTGCAGGGGCAGGGTCAGCACCCGCACTACCTCCTCCTCCTCCTCACGGGCCGCTGGGCACGGCGGGTCCTCGGCCTGCAGGGAGAAGAGCCGGGAGGGAACCATTCCAGTCCCCAGGAGAGGAATCATCCCTGCCCTTCTGAGAGCACCTGGGGCTTCATCCCTCCGAGGGGACGGGCAGGACCCACCGGTCACCCTCATTTATGCAACACGCTGCTGCTTGACCCATCCGGGGCGGGCTAATCCCAGATTTATCCTGTCGAAAGGCGGGATTACCGCCAGGGATTTTCATCCCTACAACCAAGGCTGGAACGGCCGCTCGGCCCAGCCGGGAAACCCGAGCCGGCCCACCCGAGCAGAGGCGGCTCCGATCTGGGAACGCTCTGGGTCCCGGCACAGTTCCCGCTCTCCTCAGCCGGGAGAGGGTTCGGGAAGGTGATTCTCAGCCCTGTGGAAATGCTGGGACACTGGAAACACCCTGGGAACACCTGGCACAGACACAGCGATCCCGGTAACAACCCTGCGAAGGGCTATCCCAGCTCCACACTTGCTCGGCAGGAGCAGAGTTTGGGCCGGCTCGGAACAGGGACCGGCCCGAGGAACGACAGGGAGCCGTATTCCTCCAGCTATTAATGGGATAAGGGGCAGATTCCCGGGATAATCCGCGGGGGCGGAGCGAGGAGACCGAGCCAGGCTGTGGATCCCCTCCCGCCCGGGGGTCTCGGAGGGGCTCACGCTGGCCGCGCCGGTGGGTCCTTGGTCCCCCTTCTCCTCGAGGAGCGGCCCCAGCTCGGCGAGCTCCAGGTGCGCCCGTTCCCGTTCCCGCTCCCGCTCCCGGCCGGCAGCCGCCAGCCCGCTGCCCGCCCCGGCGGGGGCCTTGCGGGACGCCATCGGGGCGGCGGGTCCGTGCGGCTCCGAGGCAGCCGGTGAAGGTCCCTCCGCGTCCTTCTGCCGCCGCGCTGGGGGGAAGAAGCAAAGAGTTACTGGAACCGGGGAACCGGCGGCAGGGCGCTCCCCGGTGGGCTGGAAGCAGCGGCCCCCCGCCGCNCGGCGCTCCGTAACTGGTCGAGGTCGCTGTCCGTCCCTCTGCTCCCGCCCCGCCGGCCGCGATGGGCCGAGCCGCCCGGCGGAGCTGCCCGCGGGAGGCGCTCTGGCCGCGCCGCGCAGCTCTGTGGCTGCGCTCCGCTGCCCCCTGCTGGCACCGGGGGGCCGCGGGGGACACAGGCGGGACAGAGCCCCGAAGGGCCCTGGGGCTGCGGTGACACTGATGCCGTCTTCAGGTTGATGCCTTCAAGTTGAATTATCTGCCCCAGGATGAATTTTCTCACCTTTTGCAAACATAATTCAACTTCTCCAACAGAAGATGCTTTGATGAAGAAAAGAACTTTTTGTTTCAAGCACTGAGTAAAGTCATATCGCCAAAATAAATATGCATTAGGCAGGCGAAGAGTATCCTTTAGATAGGCGGGTTCGTGTAAATTTTACTGTAGAAAAGATTTAACTTTTTACCCCTCGGTGTGCTTGATTGGTGGAAACCTCCTCGTTGCACCTGCTGCAGAATAAATAATGTCTCCTTTCTAACACGACTCTGTGTTTAGAGATCTCCTAAAGTCAGCAACAAGAGGGAACAGACCCTGCCATCCATCTGTGATGTCCCTGTGTCCCAACAGCCGACCGCCCCCGCAGCACCACCTGCCCGCCCATGGGTCCCACGTGTGGCCATTGAGGGCTTCCCCGAATGGCCACAGCAATAATCGATGTCCGAGGTCACCCCAGCCTGGTGGGGCGGCTCGTCTTTCCCTGCCCGCAGGCTTAATTTCCTTGGCTGACAAGAGCCGGAGACTCCCGGCTGCCGCCGGCACAATGGTGGATCCTGTTCCCCATCAATCATTCATGGTGTCGCCGCTGGAAGGGGTTTCTTGGGGGCTGCTGGAGTGGGAAGGGGGGAGGGATTTTCCGACCTTCATTATGTTATCTAGGTGCTGGCAGCACCAGGGAAGGCTGGAGGTACCTGGGTCACCCGCTGTCCCCACAGGGTGAGTGGCGTGGAGGCTGAAGGGAACACAGAATTTAGAGGGGACAGGGGTTTGCAGGGGACATGGGATTTAGAGGGGACACGGGATTTGTAGGGGACAAAATATTTGGTGGGGACACAGGGTTTAGAGGGGACATGGGTTTGGAGGGGACACAAAATTTGGAGGGGATACAGGGTTTGGAGGCGACATGTGGTTGGGAGGGGACACGGATTTGGAGAGGGCACAGGTTAGGGGCTTTTGGGGTGTCATGGGAGATGGTGGGGATACAAAATGATCAGGGAATTTTGGGAGGCTTTCCCTTTTCCCTTCTTTTCCACATTCTGCTGGAGCCATGGGGTCCAGGACAAGTCAGGGCTAGCTGTGGCCAGGGCTCTGCTCTCCCCTCCACAGGGACAAACACTGCCATGTCCCCCCTCCCAGTGTCCCCATGGGTGTCTTGAGCTGCATGAAGTACTTGATGTTCATCTTCAACGTGCTGGTGTTTGTGAGTCCACCTGGGACCCGTGGGGTGCAGGGGTGGAGGCAACCTGTGCCTGGGGAGTGACATCTCCAGCTGGCTCAGGGGTGGGTGACACCGCTCCCAGGGAGGGGACCAAGGGTTGAAGCATCCTCCATCCACATGGGGTGACATTTCCGTCTGACTCAGGGGTGGGTGACACCCATTCCAGGGAGGGGACCAAGCCCTGGACACCCCCTGACCCCATGATCATCTCCTGACCTCCCCATACAGGCTGGGGGGACATGCCTGGCGGGCGTGGGAGTCTGGGTGGCCGTGGACCCGGCTGGTTTCCAGGACATCGTGGCCGTCAGGGCTGTACTGAGTGCAGGCGCGTGGCTGCTGCTGGCTGTGGGCATCGCCCTGTCCCTGCTGGGCTTCCTGGGCTGCTGTGGGGCCCTGCGCCGGAGCCGCCCACTCCTGCTGCTGGTGAGGGAGGGGAAATGGGTGGGAAGGGGCTGCAGGATGTGGGCTGGGGCACTGGGGGCAGGAGTCACGGGCTGGAGGGTGGTGGGGGATGCATGTGTTCCTGGAGGAGCCAGGAGTTGGTGTTTCTCATCCTCAACACGTCCTGCCATCCACTCCCCACTTTGTGAGTCTCAATTTAGAGCCCAGAGGATTTATAAAGCCACCAAGTGGGGTCGATTCTCTCTGAAGCCACTGGCTTGTCCCACATGGCATTTCCAAGATATCCCCACTGCTGGTGAGGGGCAGAAACACCTGTCTGAGTACCAACGCCCCCATTTCTTCAGCATCCCCAGTCCCTTGCAGATGGTGCTTGTTTTTAACCCCTGCCTTGCAGCCACAGTGGTCAGAGATGAGGAATCTGTCCCCAGGCATCTGTCACCACATCGCTGGTCTTGGGGATGCAGGGCACAGACAGGGCTGGTGCAGAGGAGGGCAGGGACAACGTGAGCAATCTGCTTGTGGGATCAGGCTGGTCTCTGACTCCTTCACCTGCTGCCTTCCAGTTCTTCATCCTCGTCAGCCTTGTCTTCCTCACGCAGCTCGTCGGGGCCGTTCTCTTCCTGGTAAACTGGAAACAGGTAGTGGCACCGTCCCCAGTGTCGCCAGCCTTCCTCTGTGACACCACGGCCATGCTCAGAGTCCACCAGGTGACTGGGGCTGGTGTGGGGACATCCTTCCCCTCACCTCCATCACCAGCACCACAACACAAACCTCAAAGCAGGTGGGGGAGGTCCACTGGGTGCCCACCTCCCCTCAAAAGGAGCTGGTGCTGAGCAGAGTGGGAGAGGAACAGTCCCAGCCCTGGCACCAATCCCACAGGTCCAGCCCGAGCGCTTTCTGTCTGAGCTGCAGAGGAACTATGGTGGGGACGAGGGTGCTGAGGTCTTCTCCACAGCCTGGAACACCCTCATGGTCACGGTGAGCAGCTGGGAGGCTCCTGGGGGCGTGTGGAGCACACACAGGATCCACCAAGGGTGACCACGGTGATGGCATTTCCCTTCTGTTCCAGTTCTCGTGTTGTGGCGTTTTAGGACCTGAAGACTTTGGGAATGGCTCCCGCTTCCAGGAGCTGCACCCAGGGATGCCATGGCCACGGGCATGCTGTGCCCGGGATGGGCTTCTGCAGGCGGGAGAGCTCCTGGGCTGGGAGCAGTGCCAGGACAGAAGCCCTGGCTACATCCATGAGCAGGTACAGCACAACTCTGCTGTGTCCGTGTCCGTTTCCCTGTCCCAGCCTCAGCCCGTCCCAGGCTCACAGAGCAGAACATAAGGGACAGGAGCCTGGGACATTGCCTGGCTGTGGTTCCACAGTCCAGTGGCTCCCAAAGTCCTCAGCTCGTCCTGCCCCACAGAAGACCCCCCCCACACCCTGGTCCCCCTCTGGGCTCCCCGTGGCCATGGGGAACACGAGAGAGCCTCTCCCTCCTCTCCCTGCCCCAGGGCTGCTTCTCCACCTTCGGCAGGACCCTGCAGAGGTACATCTCCCTCCCTGGGACCTGCAGCTTGGTCGTGCTGGGCATTGAGGTAATAAGGGGGGCTGGGGACAGGGCAGGCAGAGGGCCCCCTCTTTGTGGCAGGGGGGTTGCTCAGTAGGCAAGGAGAGCACAAAGGGGCTCAGGTCTGTCTTGGGGTACAGAGCCCGCTCTCTGCTGCCAATGGGGCAGGCGAAGAGACAGGGGAGGCTTCGTTTTGCCCCCCCTGGGTCTCCTTGCCCTGGTGTCCCTGCGCAGCACCAGGACAACCGGCCCAGGCCCCTTGAAGGGCACAGCAATGGCCCCAGGCCAGGGAGCCTCCAGCCCCTCTCTGCATCCAACTGCAGCCAGGCCCGGCCTGGCCCGGCCCTGCCATGGGGTTGACCCTCTCCCACCTCCATCATTCCAGATCTTCGCCATGTTCTTCGCCTTCTGCCTTTACTACAACTTCGACTGAGTGGGACAGGGACACATCCGGGGCTCTGGCAGCAGCCGAGGACACAGCCTTTCCTCACCCATCAGAGCTCAGTTCATCACTCAGCTTCATCACTTCCCAGGCACTGGGAACCTTGCCGAGTCCTGTCTCTGTTGCAGATGGGCCTGGCTCGCTTTTCTGGGAGCAGGGACAGGATGTAGGTTAAATTCCCAGCAGGGAACCTGCAGAGCAAGAGGCCGAGCACCTGACTTGCTCCTGCTGTGATCTGCCGTCAGCCCTCATCTTTGGATCCACAGAAGCACTGAGAATTGTCCTCCTTAGCCCAATCCTCTGGTGCTCCTCACCCTGCACCTCACATCGCTGACATCCCGCTCTTCCACATCCATCCCAGATCTCTGGGAACCCTTTGGGCTCTTCCTCACCTGCCCTGAGCTAGTTCGTGTCACTGACCACCTCCTGGAGTCACAACAGAGCCAAGACACCATCCAGGTTATCCTAAATGGTCCAACTGGAACCTAACAGACTGCTCTGGAAGCCAGAGTTGTAGGACTTGAGTTTAATGACTTAGCCCTTGAGGTTACATGGAAAACTAAGACTTTCCCAGGAAAGGATTCCCACCAGCTGGTTCTGATCTGTCTGCTGCTCAGCTCCTGCTCTCAGTTGGTTATGAAAATAGAAACTGAACTGCTTGGTGCTATTCCCATGTCTCTGAAAGTTGGAAATTGGAAGCTGCAGCAGTGCTTCCAGTTTTTTTCTTTTGAATATTCCAAAACTTCCACTCAACAAAATGGAAAAATAGATATAAAATCTTTATATTTTATTAATATATGGAACTTTTCACAAAAAAAAAAAACAACAAAAACCATGCCAAGGAAACAGAAAACCAAAGCTGGTGCGGCCCTTTAAAGGCAGACTCTTCCTTGTACCTGTGTGAGGGGAAGAGGACTGTGACAGCCCCAAAAGAACAAAACCCCCTCAGGAATCTGGGCGGGATTTCTTCTCCTTCCTGCTGATGTAAACCCCTTTTCTTTTCTGCATGGTTGATTCACTGCTGGCACTTGTTTCACTTTGGATGATTTTCTCTTCCAAAGGCTTGGAAGCCTGTGATGACCCAAGAAATAAAGCAGCTGTGAATAATTTAATTTTACAGCCACTGGAATGCCCTGTGCTCCACCAAGGTCAGAGCTGACTGTACTCTGGCTCTTATGCACTGAGCCTTCGTTGTTCTGCTCTGGCTGCTGGGAGTTTTAGGAAGGGGGATGACAGGATGACAGGAGAGCAAGATAATGACTGAGCAGAGCAGTGGCACACACATAGGTGAGCCAGGTCGCTCCAGGGCTCCGTGTGTTATTACAGGGATGGCTTCACTCTGTGCCCTCCAGACAACCACAGTTAACTTGGAAATGGGTTCAGAGCTGGAGCAGTGAGCATGGCTGCCAGGGCTCCCGCAGGGAAGACATCCCCATCCCAGAAAGGGTGTTATTCAAATCAGGTGCAGGGAGGAAAGGCATCTAGGGAAGGGAGAAGGCCCAAAGGTAACTGATTTTTGGGCAGATTTTTTGATCTGCTTAAGTGTAATTTATTTTTATGAAACTCATTGGTGAGGTGAGGGAGAGGAAAGGAGGCAGGAGAGGAAGGGTGATGGGAGGAAGGCTGCACTCCACCAGGGAATACGGAGACCAGTCAGTCAGTGGATAAGCAGGTGGAGAACAGGTGCAGGTGGGCATCAGGCACAGGAGGACAGGGAACACATCTGAGGGAGCACAAGGCTGCAGGATCCCTGGGAAGGGTTTATCCATCTGTCCCTCCTCCTCCTTGAGCAGCACGGCAGTTATTAGTGAATGAGTACATTTAATTGGAAGAAGAGAATGTAATGAGCTTAAAAAAATATAATGAAATTAAATACAGATGCAAAACCCAGAGCAGAAGGGGAGAAAGGAAAGAACAAAGCAACTGTGAAAGGGAAACTGAGACAAAAGGACTGTAGACCAAGAGGGACCTACACCCAGTGAGCAAAGCGTGGTCCTTACCCTCAGCTGCCCTGCATATTTCTCAGTCCACTCCCTGGCATTGAGCAGGAACAGCTGCTTGTTGTACTTGTATTCCGAGGACTAAATGGGAAGAGCAAGACAAAGACAGAGATTTGATTGAATACATGTCATTGAGAAGCTGGGACCAAGTGTGGCTTTAGGATTCCTAAACCACACTAAAACCACAACAAGCATAAAGTGTAAAATTCATTTAGTTTGCTTGAAGAACCCCTGCTGCCATTTGCACTGAAGATAATGGCTTGAAGACAAGACCTTGACCATCTCTTCTGGCCTGAGCTGCCTCAGGGAAAGCCCAGGGACACCCCAGCTGATCCAGGTCAGGCCACGCTCCTAGTGTGTCAATCCAGAGTGAGTGAAGCAGAAGTTGTGCCTAAATCCAGCCCCCCACTCCCTCCCCACCTGTGTCCATGGCCAGGAGAGAAGGAGAGGAGCTCACATACAATGTCAGCCATGAGAGGGTCGTCAGGGTTGGGCTCTGCCATCAGCAGCTGGATGGAGGTCAGCAGGGTGGAGATGTTCAGGGAAGGCCTCCATGCACCCTGTAAGGAAATGGGACGAGAGCAGCAGCTCAGAGAGGAATCAGCACATGGCGGCCCAGAGACACCTCAGAACCCACAGCACTTAAACCCAACCTGCCCACAGCTGCCTAATGCCCCATGGAACACACCAGACCCACTCTCAACACAAGGCTCCAAGGAAGCCCAACTGACAACTAGGGCAGTTGTCATGGCTCCAAGGTGTCCAGAGCTCAATGAGCATTTGGAAAAAGCTCCCAGGCACACGGTGGGACTTTGGGCTTGTCCTGTGCAAATCCAGCTTGTGGCCCTGATGATCCTTGCGTGTCCCTTCCAACTCAGGAAATTCCATGATTCTGTGGGCTGGATCTCTGCTGTGTTGGGGCAACTCATTTTCAGACCTAACACCTTTTGACTGCAATCCTTAAAACCTTGGAAACTTATGTGGAACAAAGATCATGTTCTGGCTCTAAACAAAGGAGATGCCACTCAAAAACTTCACTCCCTGCTCCTTGTAAATAAGTCAGGAGTAAACAGACATTCAATCAGGCTTTTACAAGGAGCAGATAAGGAGGTCATTATCCTGCCTGGGCTCACTTACCCACACCCAAGCACTGTCTTACCTTTGGGGGTAACTTAAGAACATCCAGGCAAATCCTTCCAGCAGAGTCGATGTTGGGATGGTAGATGGGGGTCAGGAAGCGAATCTTTGGTGGCTCAAACGGGTACCTGAAGGCATAAGTGTTAAGAAACAAAAGTTATTGTTATATCTGTAGGCCCATTGTTTTGCCAAGCAATGCCATCGTTTCCTCCTCCCAGCCTACATGACACCCTTCCCCACAAATCTTTGGAGGCAGTGCTCTGCCTTAGCTGCTTCCAACTGTGTCTGACCAGCACTTCCCTGGATAGACTTCCACAAGGGAACAAGGTAAGTAACTTTGTACTGATGAACAAGCTCTTTCCAGAAAGCTTTGAGACAGTATGATGAGGCAAAAGTCTTATCATTGCACTTTTAAGTTTTTAATCACACATCTTTGATGTTCAATGCAAAATAAGTGTATCAGCCACTGGAAAAATTGCATTCCATAAAAAAAGGATCTCAACCCCATTCCTGGTTGGGAAGATAAAGGAAAGACCCACATGTTAGCATTTACAGCAAATACTTTACATCAGTTTACTCATATTTGAAAGCAGGACTACACCAACTACTTAATAAGAGAAACAGCCTGGTTTAGGTTGGAAGGGACCTTAAAGCCCAGTTTGATCCATCCCCTGCCATGGCAGGGACACCTTCCACTAGCCCAGGGTGCTCCAAGCCCTGTCCAACCTGGCCTGGGACACTTCCAGGCATGGGGCAGCCACAGCCACAGCTTCTCTGGGCACCCTGTGCCAGAGCCTCCCCACCCTCACAGAGAACAATTCCTTCTTAATTAATCTAGCTAGATGTTATTGCCCACTTACCTTTCAGGAACTATGATTTCCAGGTTGAATATTCCTTTCTCATATGGTGTGTCCACACCTCCTAAAATTTCTTTAGGAGCAAGATGAAAATACAAGAATTACATCAAAATCAGAATTACAGAATGGTTTGGGTTGGAAGGGACCTTCAAGATCCTCTCGTTGACAGCAGTCCCCACATACCTCCCACAGTTACAGAGCTGCTCAGGTGACAGAATAATAGAATGTTAAGGGTTGGGAGGGGCTTTAAAGACCACCCACTTCCAGGAACACCTTCCCATTATCCCAGGTTGCTCCAAGCCCCATCCAACCTGGACCCTCCTAGGCATGGGGCAGCCACAGCTTCTCTGAGCAACCTGTGCCAGGGCCTCACTACCCTCACAGGAGAGAATCCAGGAACAAAAAATGTTGTCTTATGTGAGACCAACTCCCCTCCACAGCAACAGAAATTGAAGGCAGACCAGCCAAGGCATAGGCCAAGCTGTGTTTAAAGGAAAATAAAATCCCACACTTACACATAGCCTATAAAGCCCAGAGCACACAGCAAGCACAGACCTAGCAGCAAACTACAGCCAACCCCTGCCTTTGGGAACCAAAAGGTACGTACCAGCCCGCAGGTGATCAAGCTGCCCATTCTGCCAGCAGGTGATGCCTGGAGGTGGCTCCGCAGCCAGGAGTGAGAGCTCCCTTGTCAGCCGCGAGGCTCTCTGCATGGTGCTGCAGCTCTGAGACTGGATTCTATTCCTGACACACCTGGATTTTCAAAAATAGCACTTTAGATAGGGATTTTTTTTTGGCTAAGGACATGGATTTTGAGCTGTTATCCTGATGTGACACCAGAGTCACAGAGAGGCTGAACCTGTTCCTAGAGCTACTCTTGCACCTGCTGGAGGAGGGGTATGAGACTCTTTATTATCCATCCCATCCCTTCAGTCACCAGCTAAGCGTAATAAACCCTGGGGTTTAACAAACCCTAATGAACTGGGAGGCCATGACCAGGCTCCAAACCTCTTATGGGACTATAACATCTGCCCCAGAACCACCCCATGTCCCTTCATGGTTAGGGACACCCATCAGTGTCCCTTCCCACCCAAAGGCCCCATCTCCCCCTTCCTGTGCAGGGGGAAACCCGAAAGCTGCTTAGGGATGGGCCACTTCCTGCCACAGCAATGCCCCTGACCTCCCGTGGAGGTGGACATGGGGACACCCGCCAGTCCAACCTGAGAGGAACCTGGCTCGATAACCCACCAGGGCCCAAACCACTCACCCTAAGGATAGGGGGACAC
Source organism: Daphoenositta chrysoptera (assembly GCA_013397915.1). NCBI lineage: Eukaryota > Metazoa > Chordata > Aves > Passeriformes > Daphoenositta > Daphoenositta chrysoptera. The sequence continues at coordinate 169,927 of VZRO01000339.1, forward strand.
CCCCCTAGGCCTAACTGCCCCCTCTAGGGATTATCGTTTCCCTCAGGCACCATTAACACCACGCGGACTCCCCACCCGAGCACCCCTCAGTTTCACTGCACTCCTAGCCTAACTATCCCCACTGAAGAAGCGTTTCATCCCCCTCCATCAGCTAATTAATTAGTCTCTTAGCCTAATTACCCCCGCACAAGGACAAAAGCTGCACCCCCCTTCCCACTCCCCAAGGATGGGAACGGCCTCCCACAGCCTCACCCCTCCAAGAGCCCTCACACAATCTCTTCGGAACGACCTCCACCCTCTCTGCTTACTAACTACCTCCTCACTCTAATTAACTAACGCTCCCCCTACAAGGACCAAACCCAGCGCTCCCGCACGCCAGGCCCGTGAGGCAGCGGGCGGCGGGGGCTGGACTTCCGCTATCACCTGGCAACGGCTGACGCCCGGCAGANTCGAATTGGAGCGCTGCCATTGGGTGAGCGCCGCGGGCGGGAACTCCAGCCCCGCCCCCTGTTAAAACCCGCGCGGGGGATGCGGCCTGAGGTTGTGATGCGGGAGCCGGGAGCGGGGTCGGGGCTGGGGTCGGAGTCGTTCCGGGACCCTCCAGGACCCTCGGCTTTGGGACCCTCCGGCCCTGGGACCCTCTCACCCTGAACCGTGTTAAACCTCCGCGGACAGGGGGCAGGGCCCCGCTGGGAGCGGTGCTTACATAACCCGCCTGTCCCGGCCGGCGTTGTGTAAGCGGCCCCGTGGGGCGAGGAACCGGCGCCGCGCCCGCCGGCACCACAGGAAGGAGGTAAAGGCGGGCTCTGGGAGCCACCCCAGGGAAGAGGTGGGGGGCCAGGCCGAGCCGTTCGCCCCCAGCTGCTGCGGGGCTGGCGCAGGGGCCGCCCCTCCTTGTTCCCTCCCCGCCACTTCCCCGCCCGCCTGAGGGGCCCGGGCAGGGGTTCCTGGCGCCCCAGCCCGTCTCCCGCACCCCACTTCCCTCTGCCCCGTCCCGCATGGGTAGAGACTCTCGGGGGTGGTTCTCAACTCGCTGCAGAAGAAGTCCCTGTCAAACCCCTACACTTGGGTGGGTTTGGGACTTACTTCCTACTCTGATTCAAAATGCCATTTTCTTGCATCAAAGCTGTATTCAGTACCGTATTTGCCACCGAAAGTATTCAAGCAGGGAAAAGAACCTAGAGGTTGGGATCAACAGTAGCCTCAGGTCTGGCTCAGTGTGGAGAGTGGGATTATGGAACCAGATTTATGCAAAAAATGCATTCTTGGATCCCAGAATTGTTAACAATTTAAGAATTATTCTCAAGCCTATCAAATCAGAATAACATTAAACAACTTAATGGTGATAATTGTTCCACTTTCCAAGCCCAGACTGTGGTTTCAGAGAGCAGGTGTGGGGCTGCTCACTCCAGGTGTCTGACACCTGTGTTTAACTGTTCTACTATTGCTTCTGAAACAGCCAGGATATAGTCAAGGAGCATCTGTGTTTGGGTTTGACAATGGAGAGTGCCCCACAGAAGAAATTAAACTCTTAAAAGTTTCTCTTCCCAGTTCCTAGGCCTTGGTCTCTCCCTGCCCCATCTGGCTCTGCTGGCTCCAAGGGGCAGTGGGACCAGAGAGGAGCTGCCTGCAATCCTCCTCCTTCTCTCTTGGGAATTACAGAAAAGCCTGAGCGGCTTAGACCATCTTTGATGCAGAATCAACCTCAGTGCAGATATTTATGGTATTTAGGGGTGTTTAAACCTGGGCAACTCATTTATCAATGCCTGTAGGAATGGGAGCAGCACAGTGGGATTTGGATAGTGCCACTGACAGCCCTCGCATCCCTCCAGCACATCCCTGCCTGTGGAGAGAAATGCTCAGCAGCAAGAGAGCCGGGATCAGTGACTGTGTGACCTCGTCTGTTTGGAGTGACACGTTGTAAAGACCCTGGAGTGTCAGCTAAGCAATCCTCCAGGGTAAGGCCTAGGTTTCCTGCTTTCTGTCTTGGTGTACCTGTCCCAAAGTGCAGGGATGAAACCAGTGTGAGGTGTATTTTCTGCCTGCCTGGTTGACTTTTGGGGAACAGATGTGATCTGGATGTGGCAGGAAGTCTGCCCAGCCTTGCTGGGTGAACGGACTCGAGCCATTTGTTCATGGACAGGTGGAAGAGTAGCAGTGGGTAAATCGCAACATGATGTCAATGACAGACAGCACCTGCTCTGCCTTCTCTAGCATCCCAGAGGATCTTTCCCTTCCTTCTGACTAGACAGGAGTGTCTGGGTGCAGTTCCTTTCTGACACCACCCATGGCCTGCACAAGGGATACCTCTCCCCATTCCTTCCCACCCAGTAGCGGACCCCAGCTCCTCACCCAGCCTTGACACCTCTTTGGCTCTGGGCTCCCTCCCTCTTCAGTGAGCTCCAGCCCCTTTTAATGGAGCCCCTGCTCCTCCCAGCCTCTTTTAATGAAATCCCTGTCCTCCCAGCTCTGATTCCCCCACTCCCCTTTAGTGGGATCCCCAGAGCTGACCTTAACCCAGACCCTGCAGCCCACCCAGGCCCTGGTCTGGGGCCTGCCTGCCCTGTACCCAGTCCCTGTTGTAGTGTAATCTTGCTCCCCACTGCTCCTGCAGGAATGCCACCACTGGAAGGGATGGACACATCCTGGGGGACACATCTTGGGGCCATCCCATGGGCTGTGTGGGGCACTGGGCTCACAGCAGTCCCAGCTGTGTGAGACCAAGGGGCACTGGGTGAGCATGATCCCACAGGCTTCATAGGACTGCAGGGCCCTGGATTTGAGGTGACCCTCCAGGCCATGTGGGGCCACAGGGCTTAGGACAGCCCCAAAGCCTGTGGGGGCCTTGGAGCCCCTGACTGGGGCAGTCCCTCAGTGAGGCTAGCTGGGGCACAGGGTGCAGGGGACTCCTCTAGCATGCTTTGCATGGTTTAGTACCCAAAAATGCCAGCTGGGTGCTCCCCTGAGCAGTGGGAGTCACCTTGTTTTTCCAGTTCTCCCAGGAAGTGGGTGCAGGGCAGTGCTGAGCTGGGGCACAGGGCAGAGCACCCCACACATCCCAGCTCTGCATTGGGCTGCACCCCAAGCTCGTGAGTTTGGGGCTTTACTGGGCGGGTTGCAACAAAGTGGGTTAGTCTGGGTGCTGCCAGTTCTTTGGGAAACGGAGCAAATCAGATTTATGGAAAAGCTGCTGCATGTGGGTTGAGCAGGGACAAGGGCTGAGTCACCTGGTGCAGCCATTGGTGAGGGGGTGAGTGGAGTTGTTTGGCTGGAAGAGCTGAGCTGGATGAGGGATTGTTGTTTGGTTCTTTGCTAATCCCTAATCTCTTAATTCTCCTCTGGGGGTAATACTCGAAATTAGCAGCAGGTGGGCACCCAACTGGGAGGTGGGTGTTGAACTTGCCTAGTTTTCCATGGGAGACCGAGTTTGGGAGGTGCTGCTGGGCTCGGTGCAGACACGAGGTGGCAGCTGGGCTCCTCCTTTGCTTCCCGGCATCTGCGGAGTTCATTGTCCTGAACAGGGCAGCCAGAGCCTGGGAGCTGCTTCCCACACTCTACCCTGAGCCACTTCATCCTGAGACCCAAGGTCAGCACTCCTGCCAAACCTCTGAGCTCGGCTGAAGTGGTTCAAAGGGGAATAAATGTATGAATTGAGAGTAGTTTTGTGTTATTATCACACCCAGCTCTGGTCTGGAGACAGGCTGGGAGACCTGGGGGTGTCCAGCCTAGAGAAGAAAAGGGGAGACCTCAGAGCCCCTTCCAGTGCCTAAAGGGGCTCCAGGAGAGCTGGAGAGGGACTTTTGATAAGGGTCTGGAGGAACAAGACAAGGAGAAATGGCTTCCCACTTCTGGAGGGCAGGGTTAGATGGGATATTGGAAGAAATTCTTCCCTGTGAGGATGCTGAGGCCCTGGCACAGGGTGCACAGAGAAGCTGTGGCTGCCCCATGCCTGGAAGTGTCCAAGACCAGGTTGGATGGGGCTTGGAGTAACCTGGGATAGTGGAAGGTGTCCCTGCCCATGGCAGGGGGTGGAACTGGATGAGCTTTAAGGTCCCTTCCCACCCAAACCGGTCTGGGATTCTGTGAAATCCATAAATTCAGATGTCTCCTACTAAAATCCTCTTGACAGAGGGAGAATTGTACCAGGTCTCTGATGAGCTGATTGCTCCTGTGGACCTCCTTGAAATCAGCTGATGACTTCCAGAGGGTTTGCTGACAAGCCATGTCTGTGGGGTTAAAAATTGTTTGTGCACTAAATGGAGCTCTGGCAGCTCCATCTGTTTTGATTCCTTCCTTCTGGTGAGTGTTATTGGGATGCAATTTCATTGAGGGATTCAATTTAAGGATTTGAGTGACTCATTTGGGGCAATGACCATTCTCTGTGGAGCTGGATGGTGATCCTGCTGCTGAATAGTGGGGCCAGAGGAGAGGTTTGGTCTTGTTCCTGCTTTTCTCTCTCATGAAAACTTATCAATGCAAGAGGTTTGTGGTAAAAACTGCAGAGGATTTTTTCTTTTTGAGCTCTATTTCTAATTGTTAATTGACCTTATTCTTTATAGGGATTGGGTATCTTGATAGCCAAGGGTTCCCTTCCTCCTTTAGCCAGGATGCTGCATCGCACCATTCACCTCTTCCGGAAGGAGCTCCGGCTCCACGACAACCCAGTGCTGCTGGCTGCCCTGGAGTCCTCAGAGGCCCTGTACCCCGTGTACATCCTGGACAGAGCATTCCTGACCTCCTCCATGCACATTGGGGCCCTGCGCTGGCACTTCCTGCTCCAGTCCCTTGAGGATCTTCACAAAAACTTGGGCCAGCTGGGCTCCTGCTTACTGGTTATTCAAGGGGAGTATGAGACCGTTCTTAGGGATCACATCCAGAAGTGGAATATCACGCAAGTGACGCTGGATGCAGAGATGGAGCCATTTTACAAGGAGATGGAGGCTAACATCCGGCGCCTGGGGACAGAGCTGGGCTTTGAGGTGCTCTCCCTGGTGGGCCACAGCCTGTACGATACGCAGCGGTACGTGACTGCCCCAAACCCACAAGTGTCCCCAGGGAGGTCATTTTAGAAGAGAAAAAGCCAAGTGTCTTGGGTTTTTGTTTGGATAGAATTGGACTGGCTGAGGTGAACGTGATGCTGTTTGCTGGAGAAACTTTGTATGCTTCTCTGTTGGAAGAAACAGACGAGATTATGCACAGGTTTCAGGATTTCAGCCTAAAGAACTGGTTAACTTTCTCCTTTTGGGCAGTTTAATTCACCTAAAAACTTACTCTTTTAAACAGAGTGGAAGAAATTCTCTAACACATTTAACAGGACTTGTGAAAAAAAAAAGGTGTTAAATGTGGTAAAGAATTTTTGGTGTCAGATTTTTTAAAATCTTTCTAATCAGCTTTCACTGATGTCTGGACGCACTTGGATCCAAGCTGCTACTCAGTGCTGAATGACTGAAGATACTGAAATTACTAAGAAGGAAAATAGTAATAACTAAACCATCCCTAACACTCCAGTTGTGCAAAACCCCTAAATTATATAAATGAATGGATGTGTGTAACTTGCTGTCTTGAATTCAAGCTGTTTGCACAGGTGATTGCTCACAGAGGACAGTTATTTACTGTCCTGAGCCTGTTTTTTGTGACACCAGAGGCATCCCACACCCTGCCCTGTGTGTCCTGGCTGTGTGTGGCTGTACAGGTGAAGCCATGGCTGGAATCCTGATCCCAGTTTTGTTGTCTCAGGTCCTGAGAAACTGCTCTTGGGATAGATGTACATTCACTATGGGGAGTTTTACTTGTAAAGTCTGTAATTTCCACATTCAGTTGCACTAATGGAGTTATTATAGCCTGTGATGTCACCTTCCTGTCCACCGGCAGCTCCAGCTTCTTCCTTGGTTTCTGTTGTGTGAAAAGGGATCTTGGTGGGTTTTTTTTTAGGATTTTGGACCTAAATGGTGGGAGTCCCCCATTAACTTACAAGAGATTCCTTCACATTCTGTCTCTGCTTGGTGACCCTGAGGTGCCTGTCCGAAACCTCACAGCTGAAGACTTCCAGTAAGTACCAGCCAGTGAGTGGGAGTTGCTGGTCCTCTTTCTCTGCCCAAAAGAAGAGCCAGAGCCAAATGATAACGACGCATTTTAGATGTTTTCTTGTTTTATTTCTGTGCATGGAGGGTTATTGATTCTATATTACAGGGGATGTGACTGTTGTTACGAGGGGAGAGCAGGTGGTGGAATGGTCTGATACTCAGCTCTTTTGATATTTGTGCAGCAGGTTTCCCACCATGTGGGACACCTCATGAAATAATGTTTGGATTCAATGATTTAAAGGTCTTTTCCAACCTTAATGATTCTGTGATTCCATAAAAGTCTTAAGCTTTTGCAAGGCACCCTTGGGAAAAGCTTTTAAGAAATGGCAAACTCCTACAGAGGAATGCCTGGGGAATTTACTCAAAGGCATGCTCTACATTCTTAAGATTTTGGACAGGAATTGGATGAACCACTGTAGTTTGTTTTATGCAGGAAGTTCGGTGGAATAATCCTACTGTTCCCTCCTGGCTTTAAATCTCTCCTCCCCTGTGCTGTATGGGAAGGAGGGACTGAGCTCATGTCTCCCAGGACTTGAGAAGAAGCTCAGAGTCAAGGATGCTTTGTGTTTAGCTCTGCATGAGGAGTGGTCAGTGATCCAAAGGGAGGTAAGACTGGGGCAGGAGAGAGCTGGGATGGGACTGCAGGTACTTGGGATTCAGTGTCAGGTTCCTCCTGCATGGCCTCAGCTCAGTGCCACCAACCCAGGCTTGGGTCTTCCCCTCTTGGGGGAGTCCTGTTAACTCCTGAACATTGTCCTCAGACAGTCTGATGACAAGACTCATGTAAGTACTGGGATATATAAGTTCCTATATTTTTTTCTAGCACTGTGTTTCTGGGTTTTTGTTTTTTTTTTTTTTTGCTTTCTTGCCTAATTTGTTTGTTTGGACTTTTAAAATTAATTCTGATGAGAGATAAGTGGTTCACATGCTTCTCAGAAAGCCTGAGCTATGTCAGTGCTCTGAGAGATGCACCTCTGTAGGTGTCTGCAGCAAGGCTGAGCTCAGGTTTGTCCAGGTAGGTACAAAGATCTGTTGATGTCTGAGTTCATTCTTGGGTTGTGAGAAATCTCTGTAGAACCAACACTTCCTTGGGCCTCTTCATCTGTATTTTACAGGGTGGGGAAGAAAAAGCAAACTGGTGCTCTTCCAGCCTGATGGGGGGCAGAGGCCTAGGGAAGCCTCAGCAGCTGAGGCTGAGGAGATGTGGGGGGGCTGTTTAGGGGTGTGGGCTTGGGGACCCCCCACCTTGGTTAGGAATGAGCAACCAGGGTGGCCCAGGGAGCTGATCTTGCTCCTTTCCTATGAAACTGAAAAAGAACAGGTTTGGATTAGATGTTGGGAAGAATTCTTCCTGCAAGGGTGGGGAGGCCCTGGCACAGGGTGCCCAGAGAAGCTGTGGCTGCCCCATCGCTGGAAGTGTCCAAGGCCAGGTTGGACAGGGCTTGGAGAAACCTGGGCTAGTGGAAGGTGTCCCTGCCCATGGCAGGGCGTGGAACTGGATGAGCTTTAAGGTCCCATCCACCCAAACTGGTCTGGGATTCTGTGAAACCTCTCCAGAGCGACCTCTCCTCAGAGGCACAGGAGCTGGAGTGGCCTTTGGAGGCAGCACCATAATTGTGTTTATGGTCTGAGGAGGCTCTTGGTTCCCTCCTAGAGATGGATGTGACAGCTGGGAGCAACTGGAGAGGAGTTGCCTCTGAGCCTTGTGTAGGGGATGGGAACTAAAAAGGGTCTGAGCTGCGGGTCTGCAGCCAAATGATCTGCGCACCATAACTTGATGGGACTGTTCCCCTTTCCCAGTTCAGGCTAGAATTCCCTGGAGCAATTGCAGGATGAGCTCTTCTCCCCCAGGAGAGTACAGCCTGGGATTTCTGGCTGGCTTTCATTCCCTTTGCTCTGGTTGCACTGTGACAGAGGAGACTTGGCATGTGCCATGGACAGGGGCTGCCTCCTTCTCCTGGCTCCTGTTGCCCCTTTCAAAGAGTTTTCTCTCTCACCTCAGGAGATGTAGGGCCCCTGACCCGGGCCTGGCTGAGTGTTACAGGGTGCCTCTCCCTGTGGATTTGAAGATTTCCGAAGAGAGCCTTTCCCCTTGGAGAGGAGGGGAGACCGAAGGGCTGCAGCGCCTGGAGCAACACTTGACTGACCAGGTCAGCCCTGATGGAACACAGGGGATGGTGGTGGCTCCAGGTGGGCTGAGGTCAGTGCCCAGCTTGGCTTAAAGGAGGATGGCAGCTTGGGCTCGAGTTTTGTTCTTGATTTCTAGGAAGCGGGAGTGTTTTCCAGGAGTGGCATCAAACAAGCCCCTGTGATAGTGAAGCCAGTTCCAAGAGCTTTCCTCTGTTTGTTACTGGACATTTATAATCTTGTGCTGCCTGAACCCAGATTTCTGTTTTCATTTCAGGGCTGGGTGACAAGTTTTACTAAACCAAGGACAATCCCAAACTCGCTTCTTCCAAGCACCACAGGCCTGAGCCCATATTTCAGTATGGGCTGTCTGTCAGTTCGGACCTTTTTTTATAGGTTGTCAAACATTTATGCTCAGGTAAGCAAATAATTGGTCCTAAGTAATTAAATCCAAAACTGTGACATGTCTGGCATGGGAGGCAGGATTTAACACTTGGATCATCTTGGTAGAGACTTGGTATATCAAAAAACGCTGCTTTGTTAATGTTTTCTCAGTGTCTCATGAAATCTGTGGAGTGACTTCATGTTGTGTGAAACACCTGTGAATGTCTGCAGCTCTTCCTAATTAAGTTTTAGAAACAGGATATTCATATTCTAAATTCATCTTTTCATCAGGGACTGTAATAACAGGACAAGGGAAAATGGCTTCAAACTGAAAGAGTAGGGTTAGATGGGATGTTGGGGATAAATGCTTCCCTGTGAGGGTGGGGGGGCCTTGGCACAGGCTGCCCAGAGAATCTGTGGCTGCCCCATGCCTGGAAGTGTTCAAGGCCAGGTTGGATGGGGCTTGGAGCACCCTGGGATAGTGGGAAGTGTCCCTGCCCATGGCAGAGGGTGGAGCGAAATGGGCTTTAAGATCCCTTCCAACCCAAATCATTCCATGGTTCTATGAATAGGGAGCAAGCAGACGTGTGATCAGCAGGGAAGCCCAGGAAAACCTTCCTAAAATTCAAGGATTTTAGTTTTGTCTGTCTGGTGTTACAAGTCCAAGTGCTAAGTCCTGCACTTTGGCCACAATAACCCCCTGTAGTGCTATAGGCTGGGGAGAGTGTGGCTGGACAGTGGCCAGGCATGAAGGGACCTGGGGCACTGATGGACAGCAGGCTGGACATGAGCCAGCAGAGTGCCCAGGTGGCCAAGAAGGCCAATGGCACCTGGCCTGGATCGGGAACAGTGTGGCCAGCAGGACCAGGGCAGGGATTCTTCCCCTGCACTCAAGCACTGGTGAGGCCACACCTCGAGTGCTGTGTCCAGTTCTGGGCCCCTCAGTTCAGGAAGGACGTGGAGACGCTTGAACGTGTCCAAAGGAGGGCAACAGGGCTGGTGAGGGGCTTGGAGCACAAGCCCTGTGAGGAACAACTGAGGGAGCTAGGGTTGTTTAGCCTGGAGAAAAGGAGGCTCAGAGGTGCCCTCATCACTCCCTACAACTCCCTGAAAGGAGGTTGTAGTCAGGTGGGGCTTGGGCTCTTTTTCCAGGCAATGACTGACACAACAAGAGGACACAGCCTCAAGCTGCGCAAGGGGAAATTTAGGTTGGATGTTAGGAAAAAGTTTTTTACTGAAAGAGTGATAAAGTTCTGGAATGGTCTGCCCAGGGAGGTGGTGGAGTCACCATCCCCGGATATGTTTAAAAAAAGACTGGATGTGGCACTCAGTGCCATGGTTTAGTTGAGGTGGTGTTAGGGGATGGGTGATCTTGAAGGTCTCTTCCAACCTGGTGATTCTGTGGTTAAGGGAAGTTTTTGACCAGTTTATGCAGTTTTCTTTCTGGAAATCAACGGGTTTTGTCTTAGACACATTTAAATTTTAGCATAAACCAAAACCACTTTGTGAAATCTTGTTTGATTCTTAAGAAAAAGTGAACTTGAAACCAACCCAAGATAACCAAGGTCCTCCTGAACCTCCATCTTAAGATTATCACTTGAGACATGGCTGAGCCACCTGAATTCAGTTAAGAAGTTAATGAACACGTGTTTGGTGTAAGAAATCCCAGTGTGACACTGTTTTGGAAGGTAGATGCAGAATGTTTGAGGTAACACTGAGGTCTGGCAGTTTGGCTTTGCTTTGGGCCAGACAGTGTTGCCTCAGATCTTTGATTTCCTTGACTTGAACATTAAATTGCCTTGAAACCAGTATTGTAGTCAGATTAATCTTTATTTTATGGGCCTGACAGTCACAAAATGAGTGAGGCTGCAATTATATGAACTGAAGCTGTCACCTTGTGTCTTTTGCAGGCAAAGCACCACTCTCTGCCCCCAGTGTCACTTCAAGGGCAGCTTTTGTGGAGGGAATTCTTCTATACAGTAGCATCAGCAACCCCCAACTTCACCCAAATGGCTGGGAACCCCATCTGCCTCCAGATCTGCTGGTATGAGGATGCAGAGAGGCTGCACAAATGGAAAATGGTAATGAGGTGCATGGCCACAGCAGCTGCATTGGAGCTCGGACCTTTCCTCTTCCCTTGATCAGTCGCTGCTGGCAGTTTGAGGGGGTCTTGCAGGCTGTGAGAGCTGTTCAGCCTGGAGAAGAGAAGGCTCCAGGGAGACCTTAGACACCCTTCCAGTACCTAAAGGGACTCCAGGAGAGCTGAAGAGGGACTTGGGACAAGGGATGGAATCACAGCACAAGAGGGAATGACTTCCCCCTGCCAGAGGGCAGGGTTAGATGGGATAGTGGGAAGGAATTGTTCCCTGTGAGGGTGGGGAGGCCCTGGCACAGGGTGCCCAGAGAAGCTGTGGCTGCCCCTGGATCCCTGGAAGTGTCCAAGGCCAGGTTGGACGGGACTTGGAGCAACCTGGGCTAGTGGAAGATGTCCCTGCCCATGGCACGAGGTGGAATGAGCTTTAAGGTCCCTTCTCACCCAAACCATCATGTGATTCTGTTAAAGCAGCATATGAGGGGAGCGCTGATGTTCCTGTTCTGCTGCAGGCACAGACAGGGTTCCCATGGATTGATGCCATTATGACCCAGCTGCGCCAGGAAGGCTGGATCCATCACCTGGCTCGGCATGCTGTCGCCTGCTTCCTGACACGAGGGGACCTTTGGATCAGCTGGGAAGAGGGAATGAAGGTTCACTGCTGGCTTTTATTTTCCTCTGTTCTGCCTGGCCCTGAGAAGCCCTGCACAGCCTGAGTCTAGCAGTGGGAGGGTTCTGCAGAGCAGGGTTTCATTCTGAGCCTTCCTGTAGATCTCAGGGTATATGGAATCTCTTGGTTTGTCACTCAGTGCAGTGGTGAGAGGTCATTCCCTTCCCCAAATCCTCATGATTTTCAGATAATGAGGATAATGGTGGAGATATGCTCAGTCTGTAGCAGATCCCTAACCCAGAGTTTCTGGGTTGCGCTCTCTTCCTTCTGTCTTTGTGGAGAGCATTCCCGGTGTGCCTGTGAGGAGGCAGCCCAAGCCCCACAGTGCTGTGCTTCCAGTAGCAACCCCCACCCTTCACCTCCCAGCCTGCTTTTGTCTAGTTTTTGCAATGTAGCCATTTCAGAGGTGTTTCTCTCTCTCTTCCCATCCCTGACATGCAGGTGTTTGAAGAACTGCTTTTAGATGCTGACTACAGCATCAACGCTGGGAACTGGATGTGGCTGTCAGCCAGTGCCTTCTTCCACCAGTACACGCGGATCTTCTGCCCTGTCCGCTTCGGGAAGCGCACAGACCCCCAAGGCGACTACATCAGGTCAGGGGACACCCCACCCCACCATCTCCCTGGGAGTTTCCCAAACTCCTCTGACAGCAGGAGCTGATTGAACTGGATCTGTTTGAAACACACACACCTGTTAAACAGCAATGGTTTTGTTGAACTCATGAGGAAGCTGAAGCATGGAGAAGCAGAGAGATACCTGTGGTTCCAAGTGATGGCTGAGCAGGCCTTGTGTTAATTTCTGAGCACTTGTTGCCTCCAGCACTGTGTTTGATCACCAGGCTGGCTCCTCTTTCTAAAGAATTTGAGTAGAACTTCCCACAGCTTCCCTGGTTCCAGTCTGCACTTTGTTTCTCGCTTTTTGTAGAATTCTGGGATGGTTTGGCTTGGAAGGGACCTTAAACCTCATCCAGTTCCACCCCCTGCCATGGGCAAGGACACCTTCCACTATCCCAGGTTTCTCCAACCTGGCCTTGGACACTTCCAGGGATGGGGCAGCCACAGCTTCTCTGGGCAGCCTGTGCCAGGGCCTCCCCACCCTCACAGGGAGGAATATCCCAATATCCCATCTAACCCTGCCAGCCTTTAGTTGCACACTCATAGGTTTTATTTTCCACTCTGAGTCCTCTCTGTTTCAGAGACTCATTTCCTTGTCTCCCCAGAAGGTGCTGATGGGCTCTCTCAAAGTACGGGGCGTTTCCTGAGCTCACTGTGGTAACGTTGTGCAAACAGCCTCATTTCCCCAGATCTCGTCCTCCCATCCTGTCTAGATTTGGGTGTTGCCAAGGAGAAGCCTGTGCTGAGGTACCTCACAGAACGGGACAGGAAATGACTTTGCCATTCTGCAAAAATTTTTTTAAATTAGTTTGTTTTTTAAATTTATTAATGTTTAGGATTAAATGTCAGTGAAATTGTTTTGGATAAAAACATATTTTGAATGAAATCAAAACTGAAGTACTGTTTAAATCACCCCATTTTTTCTATGGTGTAAAATTAACTTTTGGAAGATACCACCTATGGAGGTTTGAGAACCTAAACCAAATTTTTTTGTGGAGAATGACTCAGAACTTTCCCATGGATTTTAATATCAATATTAACATGGCACAGGTTGGTTTACACTTCTCTGAATGTATGAATATTTGCCTGCAGAATTATAAACCCCCCTATTACCCCTGTTTTGTAGGAAATACTTGCCTATACTAAAGAACTTTCCCTCCAAGTACATCTACGAGCCCTGGACAGCATCTGAAGAGGAGCAGAAGCAAGCAGGGTGTATCATAGGTAATTCATTCACATTCCTTGATAAGGATTTTCTTGCTGCTAACTATCCAAAATAAATGTGTATGTGATGGCAGCATCACACTTTCAACATAAGCCATTTATCTTCTGAAAATGGATGAATCCAACAGCCTCCCTTCTGTTCATTCTCCATTGACATTTTTTTTATTGGAGTCTCATTTCAGAGTACATATTTTTGCCTCAACTTTGTCTTAAAACTCTTGGATCACTCCAGATTTTTGCCTATGAATGCATCCATCTTGGATACTTGGCTGCTTTAAATAGCATCAGAACATCTTGTGTTTTTACTCCTGCTCTCACACATCTTTGAAGGCTCTTATGTCAAAGTGTGAGTTTTTCTCTTTGATGGAGAGGATTAGGCACTTCCATTTAAGAAAAGCTGGAAGTATTTCAAATCCTGGGAAATGTCCTTGCTGAGTCCAGTAAAGGTTCTGTGTCCATGTTGTCTAGGTCAAGATTACCCCTTCCCCATGGTGAACCACAAGGAAGCCAGTGACCACAACCTCCAGCTGATGAAACAGGTCAGAGAGGAGCAGCACAGAACAGCCCAGCTCACGAGAGGTGAGAGGTACTGCAGCACCCATGTTCTCTGTGCTGTGACACACAGGCTGACCCCCGAAACCCAGGGCTCTGCAGCTTGGCTTTAGGTGCTTTTCCAGGATGCTTTTCCTCTTTGGATACTATCATCATGCACAGCTCTTCTGCTTACTGTTAAAACACTGTCCCAAGTGGGAGGACAAGAGTTTGAGCCTTTTCTTCCTTCCCTCTCCCCTTGGAGCATCCTTCTGCCTGCTGCAGAAATGCCTTCCCAAAATCAGATCTTCTCCACCTGCCCAGGCTCCCCAGCCCCAGGCTGGCTGGGTGTGTCTCAAAGGTGCAGAAATCTCTGCAACTCTGCCCATGCCTCTTGTGAACCAGAACATCCTTGTTTGTCCTTGGTACCATGATCTGCCCTGAGCCATAGCAGAGACTGAGATTCCCTCTGACCACAGAGCTCTGGAGAGATGAGTTGTTCCAAGAAATTTACCTTTTGGCCTGGTTTTCTGTATTGCTTAACCCTATGGATAACAATCAGGTAGTTATCAGGAAAAGCTAGAACACTCAAACTGTGCTGAGCCTGAAGTAATTAATTAATTAGGTATTTCCAGTCACACAGATGTGTCACTTTTGGCACCTGTGCTCTTAAAATTGAAATCCCAGAGCCTGTGCTGAGCTCAGAGGTATCCTTCACAGTAAAACATGGAATCTCACCCTGGTTTGGGTGGGAAGGGACATTAAAGCTCATCCAGTTTCCATTCCCTGCCATGGGCAGGGACACTTTCCCCTGTCCCAGGCTGCTTCAAGCCCCGTCCAACCTGGTCTTGGACACTTCCAGGCATGGGGCAGCCACAGCTTCTCTGGGCACCCTGTGCCAGGGCCTCAGCATCCTCACAGGGAAGAATTCCTTCCCAATATCCCATCTAGCCCTGCCCTCTGGCAGTGGGAAGTCATTCCCTCTTGTTCTGTCCCTCCAGGCCCTTGTCCCAAGTCCCTCTCCAGCTCTCTTGGAGCCCCTTTAGGAAGGGTCTCTAAGGTCTCCCTGTAGCCTTCTCCAGGCTGAACATTCTCAGCTCTCCCAGCTTGGTTCTATAATGGAATTTAAGTAACAAAATACCTTTTTATTTAACAGTGGGCCACAGCAGCCTCTCTCTATTTTATAGAAACCCAACATGCAGCAGCTGTGGGGAACCTTAACTATTCCTTCCTTCACTGCTCTGGTCTGAGGGAATTAATTGTTCCAAACCCTGGAATGGATACCTATGAATGTGTCCAGGAGGTCACACACTGGAACAGTTCAGATATAACACTGTATGCTGGCAGTTCTTCCAGCAACCCTGTGGTACCAGGGACTAAATGTTGCTCCCAACATGCTGCTAGAGATAGGTAGAGCCAAAATCTTGGAAGTCTCTGACTCTGAGCATTATCCCAACACCCAACTCAGTATGAAAACCAGCTCATACAGGTGAGCAGATGTTGGAATAGAGTAAGGGCTAAGGAGTTGGACTGGGCTTGAAGCAATCTGGAATGTGTCCCTGCCCATGGCACTGGGTGGAACGAAACGAGCTTTAGGGCCCCTTCCAACCCAGTCTGTCCTGGGATCCCACGTTTCTTGTTGCCTATGAATAGAAGCATTTTCTGATACTTTGTATCTTCACCTGACTGAAGTCAGAGAAGAATTTGCAAACCTTAATCCTTCTTCCCTTCTCGCCATAGATGATGCAGATGACCCCATGGAAATAAAGGTAAAATGTGACTACTCTGAAGAAAACATTTCAAAAAGAAAAGTGGCCAGGACAACAGAATAAACCGAAATTCCCTCAGGGGTCACCTGCTGGGAACCAGAAAAAGGCAAGAGGGGAGAGCGTGGGGCCAGCTGAGCTGGCCAAAGCACTGTCCTCCGTACTTTGCCCTGCTAATGGTTCTTCTTGCTTGTGACCTGACCTCAGGAGAAGTGTTGGATCTTGAGTAGTGTTAGTGCAGTTATTTTGGATGGAATTGTTTCTCTTTGAGTGGCCTCTGGACCATTGGTTGAAGTTGTTGGGTGAATGCAAGAGGTGCCTGGTTGCAGCAGGTCCTGCTGCTGCAGCATCCTTCAAATCCACGTGTTTCATGCACCTGTATAAATAGATTTTGTGATAAATACTCATCTCAATGTTAGAAGACCACGTGCACTTTAATGTGGTCACACGTTAGTATTAGGACCTTGATTTGCTTGCCTTGTAGAGACAGAGCCTTAGGGATGATCAGGTTATTTAAGTTCCCAGTTTGTGATTGTAGTCCCCAATTTGGGGAGACAGAGCAGAGTGCAGCCCCTTGTACCTTGTGCGTAGTTTTTAAGTCATAAATAGGAATTACTATGCATTTTAAGGGCAATGTCAAAAATATCTCACTAAATGAGGGCTAATAGACAGCTTTATCACCATAAATCTTCTCCTTGGCTAATTCCTCTACAACTGCAGGGCAGAGATTAATTCTGTCATGTACCAAATGGAAAAATTTCCCCTCCCACTGAAATGTGTTGTGAAGTTTGACAAGGCTGGATTAGTCAATTATGGTTGGGGGTTTGGGGGTGGGGGAGCGCAGTGGGGTTTTCATGGCTGCAGGTAGTATTTTGGCTTTGGAAAGAAATAAAACTTATTTCTGACATGAACAATGCAAGGGCTCTGGAGCAATCTGTTATCACGATTGATATCCATCAGTCCTCTTGGAAACCTGGCAGCACAACAGTTCCAGCAGCAATCCAAACTCCTTGGAAGCATCCCGGGATCTAGTGCAGGAGCAGCATGGGAACCACAAGCACCAAGAGGAGGCCATAAACTGCAGGATCTTTCAATGCTGCTGGAGGCCTGCAGGACCTGTCAGGGTGGAGCACGCTGGCAGCAGGGCAGTGTGGTGTAAATACAAAGCTGCAAGGACCCTCCTGCTGCTCCAAGCCTGCATCAAGCTCCTGGAGATGCCCATGTTCTCTGACACTTCAGCCCTCCAGCAAACCTAATGACTTGCAGGGATGGCCAGAATGAAAGGCCTCCTGCCTCCCCCTTTTATGGAAGGTAGAATTCCAAGGTGGTGCTTGTGTCTAGGTGGTGCTTGTTTCTTTGGGGAGATCTGCTGCTCCGAAGCCTCTTGGCATCCCTCCCCTCTGTCACTGGGCTCCTTGCTGTGCCTGAAGGGATTTATGGCATCCCTGAAGGGATAACACCCATCCACAAGAAGGGCTGGAAGGAGGATCCAGGAAACTCCAGGCCTGTCAGCCTGACATCAGTGCCTGGTAAGATTATGGAACAGATCATCTCGAGTGCCATCACATGGCACCTACAGGATGGCTGGGGGATCAGACCCAGCCAGCATGGATTTAGGAGGGACAGGTCCTGCCTGACCAACCTGAAATGCTTTTATGACCAGCTGACCCACCTGTAGATGCAGGAAAGGCTGTGGATGTTGTCTACCTGGACTTCATCAAGGCCCTTGACACTCTCTCCCACAATAAACTCCTGGAAAAGCTGTCAGCCCATGGCTTGGACAGGAGCACTCTTCGCTGGGTTAAGAGCTGGCTGGATGGCTGGGCCCAGAAAGTAGTGGTGAACAGTGCTGCATCCAGTTGGTGGCCAATCACTGGTGGTGTTCCTTGAGGGTCTGTGCTGGGGACAGTTTTGATTGAATCCACCATCAGTAAATTTGCAGATGACAGAGCTGGGAGCCAGTGTGGATCTCTTGGAGGGTAGGAGGGCTCTGCACAGAGACCTGGACAGGCTGTATAGATGGGCTGAGTCCAAGTGCCGGGTCCTGAACTTTAGCCGTAAAACCCGCTACAGAGCTACAGGCTGGGGAGAGTGTGGCTGGACAGTGGCCAGGCATGAAGGGACCTGGGGCACTGATGGACAGCAGGCTGGACATGAGCCAGCAGAGTGCCCAGGTGGCCAAGAAGGCCAATGGCACCTGGCCTGGATCGGGAACAGTGTGGCCAGCAGGACCAGGGCAGGGATTCTTCCCCTGCACTCAAGCACTGGTGAGGCCACACCTCGAGTGCTGTGTCCAGGTCTGGGCCCCTCAGTTCAGGAAGGACATTGAGGGGCTGGAGTGTGTCCAGAGAAGGGCAACAAGGCTGGTGAGGGGCTTGGAACATGAGCCCTGTGAGGAATGGCTGAGGGAGCTAGGGTTGTTCAGCCTGGAGAAAAGAAGACTCAGGGAGACCTCATTGCTCTCTACAACTCTCTGAAAGGTGGCTGTAGTGAGGTGGGGGTCAGTCTCTTCTCCCAGGTGACCAGCGACAGGATGAGAAGTCACAGCCTCAAGCTGTGCCAGGGCAAGTTTAGCCTAGATATTAGAAAAAAAATCTTCACAGAAAGTGGTTGGACACTGGAATTGTCTGCCCAGGTAGGTGGTGGTTTCACCGTCCCTGGAGGTCTTTAAAAAAAGAGTTGATAAGGCACTCAGTGGCATGGTTTAGTTGATAAGGTAATGTTAGGTCACAGGTTGGACTCAATGATCTCAAAGGTCTTTTCCAAACTAGTTTATTCTGTGATTCTGTATCTGTGGCCTGGCCCCAGTGCAGGGGCTCCAGGAACGCAGAGCTGGCTCCTGCCTCATGTTTCAAGGCACAGTCTTTGCCTTCAAGCCCTAAAGGGGCTGGTCTTGTTTCCTGAAATGTCTACCTTCAAGTGTTTGGTGTTCCCTGAGCTTGAGTCCTGGGGCTGTGTAGTACAGCAGAACTGTGGAATTCCAGACTGGTTTGGGTGGGAAGGGACCTCAAGGATCATCCAGTTCTACCCCCTGCCATGGGCAGGGACACCTTCCACTAGCCCAGGCTGCTCCAAGCCTTGTCCAACCTGGCCTTGGACACTTCCAGGCATGGGGCAGCCACAGCTTCTCTGGGCAACCCTTGGCAGGGCCTCAGCACCCTTTCAAGGCCTCTTCGGGACTCCTGTTATTGCAAAGCAGTTTCATGGTCTGGTCTGTGGTTGGCAGGAGCAGGACTTGGCCTGCAAAAAAGCTGCTAAGAGAGTAGGAGCTGTGTTTGAGTGAGAAACAGCAAATGCAGTTGGAGTCTGACCTCTGCCTCTGGCTGACAAAGTAGCATTGGAGAAGTTTCTGAAAGAAGCAAAATCATGGAATCACAGAATCCTTGAGGCTGGAAAAGCCCTCTAAGATCACCAAGTCCAAATGTTTCCCAGCACTGCCATCTACACCAATAACCCATGTTCCCAGATGCCACATCCACACAATTTTTGAACACTTTAATGGGTGGTGCCTCCACCACTGCCCAGGCCAGCCCTTGCCATGGCCTGACCACCCTTTCCAGGAAGAAAATTTTCATAATATCCAACCTAAACCTCCCCATGTGCAACTTTATAAAGTCTTGTATTTTCAGTGCTGAACGCTCTTGTCCTGTTACTCGTCCCCTGGGAGCAGAGCCCAACCCCCCCAGCTGCCCCCTCCTGTCAGGGAGTTGTGCAGAGCCCCATGGTCCCCCCTGAGCCTCCTTTTCTCCAGGCTGAGCCCCTTTCCCAGCTCCCACAGCTGCTCCTGGGGCTCCAGCCCCTTCCCCAGCTCCGTTCCCTGCCCTGGACACGCTCCAGCCCCTCCAGGCCTTTCTTGGGGTGAGGGGCTCAAAACTAACCCCAGGACTGCAGGTGGGCCCTCACCAGTGCCCCGTTCAGGGGGACAGTTACTGGATGATCATGCTGGACACACCATGTCCAGTACAAAAATCCCCAGGTCGTTTTCCCCAGCAGCCACTCGAAGCTGGTTTGTGATCTCATAGCTAAGACACTTGCTCCGTAAAAATGAATTACTGGCAGAGTGTATCTGTCTCTGCATCTTTTTCTCTGCTGAGGGGATCTGACCTTGGAGGCAGCAGCATTTGATGTGGAATTGTTCAGATATTGACCCATCAAAATGCACCTGATGCAGGTCTCTGAGTTCTGGGTTGTGGAGACAAGTGATGGCATCTTTGCTGGGTGTTCCTGGCATGATCCAAAGCCACTCTGGTTGGGTTTGGGTCACCCTAGGTGCTTTTATTGTAGGATGGAAAGGTGTCTGATGGTGTTGATTTTGTTTGATTTTTTTTTTTTTCACCACTCCTGCCCCTCCCTTGGCTTCCTCACCCCTCTCCAACATGCCCAAAGTTTCTCTTGATGCCCGGGTGATATTCTTTCTCATTTTTGCTTCTTTATGAGGCTTATTTTGTAAAGTTTTCATCTGGGGGTTGTGAATTAGGACTTTAAGTGTCTTTTCTGATCCTGTTTCCTTTGGTTCGTGTCACTGTTGGCAGAAATGAGAGTGGGTCATAAATTAAGTCACCTGTTGTGGGTCACTTGTGCTCCAGGGAGCCTTTCATGGAATCCCAGGCTGGTTTGGGCTAGAAGGAATCTTGAAGTTCATCCCATACCACCCCCTGCCATGGGCAGGGACACCTCCCGCTAGACCAGGTTGCTCTAAGCCCCATCCAACTCAGCATTTTCAGAGCTGCTTTAGTGTTTTACCAACGGTGGGGTTGATGAGCCATCTGCCTTCCTGGCTGTTGAGGAAAGTTTCACTGCTCATAACAGGGCAGAGCTCAGGGGGGCTGCAGCTTCTCCCGAGGGGCAGCTCCAATCTCTGCTCTCTGTGAGCAGGGACAGGACCCAGGGAAGGGCAGGAGCTGTGTCAGGGCAGGCTCAGGCTGGAGATCAGGGAAAGGTTCTTCCCCAGAGGGTGCTGGGCACTGCCCAGGCTCCCCAGGGAATGGGCATGGCCCCGAGGCTGCCAGAGCTCCAGGAGCGTTTGGACACTGCTCTCAGGGATGCCCAGGGTGGGATTGTTGGGGTGTCTGTGCAGGGCCAGGAGTTGGACTGGATGATCCTGGTGGGTCCCTTCCAGCTCAGGAGATTCTGTGATTCTATTCCTCCAATTCCTTTGGTAGAGGAAGGTGACCAAAGCAGCTGCTCCCAGGACAGCCTCAGCCAGGCTCTCCTTGCATCCTGCCATGTCACAGATGATAGTGACAGCAGAGCTGTTGGAGTGGCACTGGCTCCGCAGCACCTCGGTGTCCCTAAGGATGGCACATGCCATAATGGCCCTGCTCCCTCTGCCCCAGCTGCATCTCCACCCGACTGCTCTTCCCTTGCTGGAAGTCCCTTTGCTCTCAGGCACATGGTAGGAATCTTAGGGTTGTCCTGTGCAGACACAGGAATTGGACTTGACAGGTCCCTTCCAACTACGATATTCTGATTCTATGATTAATAATATTCACCAGTACAACCAATTCCACTGGTTGTGTTGAAGGACTGAAATCACAGGCTGAAAATAGGAACAACTATGTAACCTTATCCCAGAGGGCTCACTCCTGGATAATGATAGCTGGATCTTTGCTAGCAGTGACAGCAGAGGGAAACCCCACCCCTCACCTCAATATGGTCCCTCAAAGGGACAGGCTCTGCTGTGCTCTGGCTGACCCTGGTGGTGCTGTACTTCCAATGCTGGAGCATTTGTGTCCCAACACCTTCCCTTCCGCAGAGAAGGATGTCAAACAGCCCCCCCTTGCCTTAGCACTAGCTGTCCGGCTAGTGACCAAAAGTGCTGGGCACCCACCTGGATGGGAGAGGACGGCAGAGGCTGCTTGCAGGCACAGGAGGGTCGGCAAAGTTCCAGTTCAGGTTCACCAGACCCACCGGTGGTGTGGGCATGCTGGAAGGGAGGGACGAGGCAGAGGGGCTTCTCGTGGTAAAGGGTTTATTGGGGCGCCGGGATCGCGTGGAGAAGGCCTGAGGGGCTGTTACCCAGGTATTTTTATCCCTTACAGAGTGGGAGGGGAGAATATGATACAGCCAATGATGCAGGGACGTGGGGTTTGAATTCAGGCGGGCAAGGGTACAAACCAATCAGGAATACTGTGGGAGGAGAGAGAGATAATGTGGGCCAAGGAGGGATCGAGGAATACAGAATTGTCCTGAGGAAGAAACCAAACACAGGGGAAAAAGGGGGGAGATGGCAGTGGCCAATTACAGGGATATGATATTGCTGTCTGTGGAACTGGCCATAATGCACTGCAACATCTCCCCATTTTTTACTTATTGAAAAAGAACCAAAGGGAGTTCTAAGGGATTTAACAATGAGGCATAAAATAATTGAACATACATTGGGAATGAAAACAACTTAAAAAGATTCACAAAGCAATTTTCAACAAAGAAGCAAACCACCCCATGAGTTTCTGATGTAATTAAGTTTCTCATCCTCCGGATGCTGGCATGGATGCTCTCACTGTAGGTGGTGGACTGTGACACAGTCCACGCTTCCACTGCGAGTTGTACCAGGAGCATCCAGAGGACAGCGGTGTGTCCAGCGCTGGGCCCCATGGAAAGGTGTAGCTCGGGTGGGTGCTTCTGTTGGAACTCAAAATAAAATTATTAAAAGGGTTGTAACCAAACAGAGGTATTAGAGAGTGTGGCTACCGGAATGGTAGGGCAAAGGGGCAGAGGTATAAGAGGTGAATTGGTGGGCAAGCAAAAGGAGGAAGTAAGGTCTGGGAGAAGGGGAAGGGTAACAAGGGAACAGGGGAAGGGGGATGTAGGATTGGGGGATAACATAGGGGAAAAGGAGAGTAAATCTAGGGGAGGTGCCAAAAGCGGGACTTAGTGAATAGCGGCTCTGTTGGCAGGACACCGGGTCGGTGTCAGCAGTGGGAATCTGCATCGCCTCTGCTTTCAGTCTGCATTCCTCTGGTTGCAAGGCAGTGTCTTGGGGTGATTTTATGATGTGTATCCCCTATCACCATTCTACGCCCAGAAGATGAATTCTGTGCCTTTAAGCCTGGGTGCGAGAGAAAAACTGAGCGAACTTTTCAAAACAATTGCTCAAACACACACACACAGATCTCTGCTCGTGGCTCGGCGGCAGGGAGGGTGGAAGAGGCGGCCTTGCTTTCCAGCCAGCTTTCGGCTCTTTCTCTCTGGAGAGAGTTTTCTTGGGACTTTTGGTTTGTTTTTTCTTCTTCTTCTCTTCGGGACTGTTTTACAACACCGGAGTGTATTGGGGGAGATCTTTCCTTCAGAGGCCCCTGGAAGGGGGGCCCACCGACCCATCTCGGAGCAGGAGAGAGGCCACACCCAGAGAAGGACTCTGAAATCTTCCCTGGTTTCCCTCCACAGCGAGGGATTTTATTATTTAGCATTATCCTTTTCTCTGTGTGTTTGTTAAATAAATAGTTTTTATCTCTTTCGCTTTCCTTCGAGGAAATTCTTTTACTTTCCCCGAACCTGGTGGTGGAGGGAAGGTGGTGGAGGGTGGTGGTATCCCGCCTTTCCCTTGGAGGATATTTCTCCTTTAAATTTGGCCAAAACCGGCACAGGCAGCTGTCACTGGGTTTCACCTGAGGCTCCAGGGGAGCAGGTAGGACAATGCAAAACAGCTTGGCACTTGATGTTGCACGAGGCCATCCTGTATTCTTCTGACCATTTCTTGAATGCTACCAGGGGTGACGCTGACAGATGGAACAGCCTGACAGCAGGCACTCCACAAGATGTTTTAAGTCTTTGAATTTTTTGCCAGCTTTACAATTCCCCATCCCCTTGTGTTTAACTGGGGCAGCAGATGTTACTGCTGGGGGTTCCCTGCACCCCTTTGCCCAGTGTTTCAGCTTCCCACAATGGAAGCAGGGGCGCTGGGGTGGAAGTTTCCCTTCCTTTAACCATTCCCACCATTCCCGGGTTTTTCCCTGAAGATGTTGTCTCAGGGTTTAAAGACACCAGCTTCACACAGGCCTCCACCATTTGATCTAAGGTGGGTGGGGGATCAA